>VBSM01003143.1:22355993-22383187 GCA_008086735.1 Cheirogaleus medius
TGAGGCTTTGAGGGGAAAATAACACATCCCCTGAAAATAGGCCCTAGGGTGTCTCCTTGAGGAAAAACAAATATAAGACCCTGTCTTATTTTCGGGGAAACACAGTACATGGTGATCTGAGGTTCTCGTGCTCTCTCTGCCTTCCTGTGGGTATCCACCATGGCTGAGCTGGGAAGAAACGCTCAGTAGACTCACTAGAGTACATTCAGCTCATAATTTGCTTTCTCTCATTCCTGCCTTGAGAGCTACTGCCTTATTTTTGACAGGGGTAAGTTTCCCAGTGGCAGTTATCCATGCTGTGACGATGTGCTTCCCCAGAAGAGGGAAGTGGCTGATTCCCAGGAACCAGCAGTAGCAGACAGCCTTGGCTCGTGGAACAGACAGCGTGGCTCCTCACAGGCAAAGTGGGAAGCAGAGAGGCCAAGCCACAAACAGGAGCAGCCTCAACAGACACTGGGCATACACGAAACCACAGGCCAGGCCTCCCACAGACACGCCATGTGTGGGGGCCTCCTCACACAGGGCAGCCCAGGTGGGCAGCAGAGCCACAGGCGGTAGCATCTTACGCTACACATAAGACGTGGCATGAGATCCATGACCCACCCACTCTAGGAGGCTCAGATTGACAAAGGAATAGCCTTTCCTAAGTGAACAGCATGCCAATCACATAAACAAAAGATTTTGATACAGCCTCCTCCCTTGGAAAAATCTAATTTTTTAAATACAAGCTAAGAATAATAGTGATTCCTATATTATTTCCAGGTATTTTGCTAAATGTTCATACATATATTATTTCTAATTCTTACACTACTCCTGCAGGTGAGGTGTCATTATCATTTCACAGAGGAGGAGATTGAGGACTAGGGAAATTAAGAAACTCCCCCAAAGAGCACACTTGGGACATGGTAGAGAAAGGGTTAAGGTCAAAGATTATTTGTTCTAATTTGTTCTATCACACACTGCTCTTTCAAGAATTTCCCTAGAAGCAACAGAGACCTTCCCTAAGCAACCACATTCTGTAATCCTAAAGGAAACTGCTTCTGGCCACTCGCAGAACCTCCCAACTTCACAGACACTCTTGCCCATCTCCCATCCCGTCCAATTCTCTGTTGTCTCTTGGCTAGGCGGCTTCTGGACATAACTTTGTCCTTTTGTCCAGTTTAATACTTCCTGCTGAAAAACATGAGATCTATTTTTCTAGGCTCAAACTTATAATACCCTGCTAAGGTCTTTCTTTTCACTTCTGGTTTCTGGTCAGAAGAACATGCCTAGATCCAGTGTGATTTGTAGGGTTGTGACAATTGACAATGCCCAATACAAAATTTAGCCCTTTCCATCTCTGGAGTGCACAAAGGAAATGATCTTACCAAGGCCACCCATTGGAAGCCCACTACTACTGGAGTTATCCTTATTTTTTTTAATAGATCTTATTCTTTTGAGCAGTTTTAGGTTCAGCAAAATTGGGAGGAAAGTACAGAGGTTTCCCATATACACCCCCATCTCCACCCTTCTCTCATTACCAGTATCCCCACCACAGTGGTACATTTGTTATTAATAAAACGGATGAACCAACATTGAAATATCATTATCACCCGAAGTCTATAGTTTCCATTAGGATTCCAGTGTTTGTTTGAAAAATATGTTTTAATAATACTTATGTCATACTCTTGCTTAAAAACCTCTGTTGAGCCTCTGCAACTTAAACCCACATTTCTCGGAGTACAGATCATCAGGATCAAACCATCTTCTCCATCTTCATCTCTATGTTCCCATCACAATGAATTTCCCATCTCTCTCCAGGTAAGCGTTATCTTTCATATCTTCAGGAATTTGCACTTGTTTTCTCTGTCAAGAAAACTCTTTCCCTATGCCTGGAGAATTCAAGGCCTAGTTAGTCTTTCCTGAGTGCTGCTATGACTTTTTGCAGATAGCCCCATACCAGTGGTTCATTGCCTTTCAATTCAACAAATGCTCAATGAGCAACCAAGTGCTGGGCAAAGAGCCAGGCTTTGCATCCATGAAGATGAGCTGGTCAGAGTTCCTATCCTCAAAAAGCTCCCAGCCCAATACTTTCCAGAAAAGTAAAATACAGTTTACAGAAAAGTAAAATGCACAAATAAAAGAAAAGTCAACCCTGTCTGGGGAAGTCAGGGAAGCCATCATGACGGTGGACAGCATAAGACAAATCTGGCCAAGTAGGAATCTGTTGATGAATGGGGTAAGGAAGGAACATTTCACAAGAGTATTCTTGCATAAAGTCAACAATGTAAACATGCATGCATTAATATTTCTTAACATTTCTTGAGGAAGAATGAGATTGGGGTCGTTCCATCTGTAGAATCCATTACAGAATTCTGTGTACCATATATATTGATACCAAGAATAAATGGAATCAAAACTTCCTATGTAAAATATAAGATGGGCCATGATATTTCTTCACTATCACAATCTGTTCTCTGTGACCACATATCATAACTAACATTTGGAACAAAAGCATGACAAACGAATTTGACAAATCAGAACACGGTGTTGCAGCAGGCTTAGAGAACAGAGTTCAGGACAGCACCTGGGGAGGTTGTCGATGTGGCACTTTATAAGCAACATGGATCAATTTGAAAAAGAAGTTAATCTCTTAATAAGAGAAGAATGTACAGTTGCCAAGAAATGAAAGAGAATACGCAAATAGCAGACAGTTGTCATCAAATTATGCGGAAAGATGAAAGTGAGCAGTTTTGGAAGTTGCGTCTTGCCTCCAACTGACTTTTGCTCGTACTTCGCTACTCTTGTAGCTGCATAGCTGTGTGGTTAGGGCTTCATCACTGAGCACAGAGAATATTTCAGAGCCAGAACGAGGCTCAGAGTGTACCCTGGTAGAGATGTTAAGGGAATGTGCTTAAACAAGTAGATTAAAATGATGTGTCAACAGTGGTGGTTCCAGGATTTTGGTGTTCGAATTGGAAGGGTGAGCTGGGGGCTTTTCTGAAAAGCGCTATATTTGCTTCGATTGTTTTTCTGGAGTAGTGTTGTGAGGGTTAATAGAGCTGACGGGGAAGCTAAAGCCCTATCTGAGATAGCCACGCAAACTGTCTCAGTCGCCACCACTGCTGTCCATCAGCACCCAGCTTTCCAAAGGAGTGGTCCGCACCACGCCTCCCCTTCCCCCATCTCGCCCTCAGGGCAGCTTCTACTCCTTCCAGTGAGGCCACTTCCTCAAAGGTCACCAGTAGCCTTGGTGGACAAAGAAGATAGCATTTTCAGCTTTTGTTCTCTTCAGCCTCTCCATAAAATTGGCATATGAAGCATTCCCTCCTTCCTGAGACTCATCCCACACTCCCAGCCACAGTGCAATATTGTGCTGTTTCCTCTCTGTGATTCTTATTTTCCATTCTCCATCCCTCCCCACACGTGCACACGAGGGTTTTCAAAGTTAAGGCTTCAACTCTATTCTTCTTTCAATAGCTCCTTTGGGATTCATCTGTGCTAAAGGCGCCAACTATCACCTTTACACAGAGCACACTGAAAACTTCCAGGGTTTTAAAGACCCAAAAGAACTTTTTTCTATTTCTTGTCTTATTCCATAATCTAGGACGTCTAGTCCAATGTTGGTAATAGGGATGACAAGGGTATCCTTGCTTGTTCCTAACTATAGTGAGAAGACTTCTAATGTTTTGTCATTTAGACTTACTAGTATAGGTTTCTAGTGGATATTTTTTATCAGATTGAAGAAGTTATCTGCTATTCCTATTTTACTAAAAGTGTAATGTTTGTTTGTTTGCTTTTGAGCTTTGTGTGAGTATGTGTATGTGTGTGCATAGTACACAAAACATAAAATTTAACACTGGTGACATTTAATACATTTATAATCTTCTGCAACCATCACCAGAACATTTTCATTACCCCCAAAGAAAATCTTGTACCCATTAAGCAGCCTTCCCAATTTCACCCTAATCCTAACCCCTGGCAAGCATTAATCTACTTTATGTCTCTATGGATTTTTATATTCTGGAAATGGAATCATACAATATGTGGCCTTTTGTGTCCGGTTTCTTTCATATAGAAAACGTAGTCAAGGTTCATCCATATTGTAGCACGTATCAGTCTTTTACTTCTTTTTATGGCCAATTAATATTCTATTAATATTATCTGGATATGCCACTTTTTTATCCATTTGTCAGTTGATGAACATTTAGATTGTTTCCATCTTTTCACTATTGTGAATAGTGCTGCTATGAAGATTAGTGTACAAATTTTTGCTTCAACATCTGTTTTCAGTTCTTTCAGGTACATACCCAGGAATGTACTTGTTGAGTCATATGCCAATTCTATATTTAACTTATTGAAGAACTGCCAAACTGTTTTCCACAGAATCTACACCATTATACTTTCCCACTACCAATGTAAAAGTGTGCCAATTTCTTCACATACTTGCCAAAACATGCTGTTTTTTGTAATGGTAGCTATCTTAGTGGGTATGAAGTGTTATCTTGTGGTTTTGATTTGAATTTCCTTAATGACTAATGATGTTGAGTATCATTTATATACTTGTTAGCTATTTGTGTACCTTCTTTGTAGAAATGTCTATTCAAGTGCTTTGCCCATTTTTTAAGTTGTTTGCCTTTTTGTTGTTCAGCTGCAAGAGTTACTTATATATTCTAGATACTGGACACTTGTTAGATATATGATTTGCACATATCTTCTGTGCAAACCATTCTGTGGGTTGTATTTTCACTTTGTTGATAGTGTTCTCTGACACACAAAAGTTTTTAATGAAGTCTAATTTATCTATTTTTTTCTTTTGCTGTTTGTGCTTTTGGTGTCATATCTAAGAAACCATTGCCACATCAAGGTCATGAAGATTTACTTACGTTTTCTTCTAAGAGATTTATACCTTTTGTTTTTACTTAGGTTATTTATCCATATTAAGTTAATTTTTGTATATGGTGTGAGGTAAGGGTCCCACTTTATTCTTTTGCATGTTGATCCAGTTGTCCCAGCAGTATTTGTCAAAGAGACCATTCTTTCTCAGGGTCTTTTCTCCTTTGTCAAAAATAAGTTGACCATAGATGTTGGGTTTATTTCTGGACTCTCATTATGGACTGAATGTTTGTGTTGCCCCAAAATTCATAAGACTTCAACAAGTTCTAAGCCCCAAAGTGATGGTATTTGGAGTTGGGCTTTTGGAAGATGTCTTAGTCTGTTTTGTGCTACTATAACAGAATACTTGAGACTAGGTAATTTACAATAAATAGAAATTTATTGGCTCATCATTCTAGAGGCTGGAGAGTCCAAGACGAAGGAGCCAGCATCTGCAAAGGGTCTTCTTGCTGCATCATCCCATGGCAGAAGGTGAAGGGCAAGAGAGAGCAAGAGATAACATGCAGCCTCAAGCTCTTTTATAATTAGCATTAATCTATTCATGAGGGTGGAGTCCTCATGACCTAAACACCTCCAATTAGGGCCAACCTCCTAACACTGTGGCATTGGGAATTAAGTTTCCAACACATTCTTTTGGGGGACACATTATAATCATAGCAGGAGGTAATTAGAATTAGATTAAGTCATGAGGTTAAGGCTTCATGATGAGATTAGAGGCTTTGTATTAATAAGAAAAGGGAGAGTTCTCTTCTCCTCCCACCCTCCAGGGCACACTCAAAGAAAAGGCCATGTGAGAATTTAGCAAAAAGGCAGCCATCTGCAAGCCAGGAAGAGAGCGTTCATCAGAAATTGAATCATCTGGCACCTTAATCTTGGACTTCCAGTCTCCAGAATCATGAGAAATAAATTTCTGCTGTTCAAACCACCCAGTCTGTCGTACTTTGTTATGGCAGCCCAAGCTAACTAAGGTAACTCTCAATGTTCCTCCATTGATCTATATTTCTATCCTTATGCCAGGACCATACTATTTTGATTACTGTAGTAAGTTTTGATTATTGTAGTAAGTTTTGAAATTGGGAAGTATGAGCCCTCCAACTTTGTTCTTTTTCAAAATTGCTTTCACTATTCAGAGTCCCTTGCAATTTCATGTTAATTTTAGGATCTGCTTACCCATTTCTGCAAAAAAGGACACTGAGATTTCTATAACAATTGCATTGAATCTGTAGATCTCTTTGGGCAGTATTGCCATCTTAACAATATTAAGTTGTCCATTCCATGAACACAGGATGTCTTTCCAATTATTTAGGTCTTCCCCAAGTTCTTTCAGAAATGTTTTGTAGTTTACTGTGTATAAGTTCTTGCACCTCCTTGGCTATATTCCTTCCTAAATATTTTATTCTTGTTTATTTCTAACTATGAGGGAAAGTGTTAATTTTGTTAAATGCTTTTCTCAATCTATGATCTTATGGTCATTTTCCTTTAATTTGTTAATATAGTGAATTACATTGATAGATTTCCTAAAATTGAACCATCCTTGTAACCCAGGTATAAACCTTACTTGATCGTGATGCATTATGCTTTTCATAAACTTCTGAATAGAGGAGGGACAAGATAGAGAAAGCCAAGTCTAAAAAAAAAAAAATGCCACCAAAACACAAACTTTCTCAGCATGCCTTGCAGCTAGCTAAGGTTGAGTAGTTATTTGACACAGCCTGGCCAACAAAACAAAAGCAGCAGTTACTGGGTGGGGCTTCCAGAAAAGCTCTTTGAAAAAAGAGCTGATGTGGAGGGTGTAAGCCCCTCTCCCAGAAAAGCACAGTTGAAATGAATCTGGTTTGCATAGTGACTCACTTTGGGGTGATGAAGGCTGCTTGGCTGGCCAACACATCTGAAAAGGATTTGGGAAAAAGAGCCCATTTTCTACTTAATTCTTGGGTAAGGAATCTAATAAATGGGGTGACTAAACACCATTGGAATCCAAAGTTCTGGAAAAACACTCTCATTTACCAGATCCATCCCTCCCTACCCAATGCCCTCAACTCTGAGTAGGAGACCCTTCTTCTCTTGCTGTGAGGTGGAGGGTAATATAGGATGATAAGGCAGAGGGTGGGTTTTATGGACTCAGACAGACCTGGGTTCAAGTCTCAGCTCTCCAAGCTCTATAGCATTACTTAACCTCTCTGAGCCTCTCTTTCCCACAGGCAAAATAATGATAATGACAGTTCCCACCTTGTAGGATTGTTGGGAGATGAAGAATTAATTGAAATAGTGCATGTAGAGTTTATGGCACTGTACTCAAGTATTAGCTGTTGTCATTATTATTATTCCTTATGTATCAGTTTAAGCAGACTAAAGTAGCTATTGTATTGGAGTTTTTGTTGTTGTTGTTGAGATAGGATCTTGCTCTGTTGCTCCACCTAGAGTACAGTGGCATCATCATAGCTCACAGCAACCTCAGACTCCTGGGCTCAAGCGATCCTCTTGCCTTAGCCTCCTGAGCAGCTGGGACTATAGGTGTGCACCACCACGCCCAGCTAATTTTTCTATTTTTTGTAGAGATGGGGTCTCATTATCTTCCTCAGGCTGGTCTCAAACTCCTGGCTGGTCTCAAACTCCTGGCATTGAGTGATCCTCCCACCTTGGCCTCCCAAAGAGTTGGAATTACAAGCATGAGCCACTGCACCCAGCCTGCTATTGCATTTTTTAAATGAGAATAAGTTTTTGGAAAGTCTTTCATTTGAATTACTTGAGTGAGCAGCATCATTTGTTAGCATCCAAGGGAGTGACTGTGGCACTTAATGACTACAGAGCCTCAGGGAAATAGAACTAGAAGCTTTGGATGAAACTATCTGGCTTGAATGCAGAACCAGCCTCTGCTGAATGGTAGGGAAGTATAGACCAAGTGAGCAGGATCAAGAGTTGGGTGGAACTCCAAGGATGGGGGAGAGGAGAGAACCTCAAGAGAGACATGGTGACCAGGTAGGAACAAAATGGGCTCCTCACTGTCTGGGTGCTTAGGAGGGCGGTCCAGCTCCGTGCTCATAGGGGCGGGAGCCCTGGCCTTCCTCAGAAAGAGATACATCCATCGTCCTCTGGCAATTAAATGGTTTTTAGTGGAAGGTGGTGACTAGGAAGTCAACAAGAAATTTTCAAGTTCTAAAAGCACTCTGAAGCCTAGACAACCCAAGAAGAAGCACAGCAAGACCTGACGCCTACAGGGGTGTCTGAACTTGGAAGATCAGCTTTCCTCAGAGGCCTGGCATCTCGCAGAGCTCTGGCTAAAAGTGAGAGTAATAGTGATGGGCTAAGGTGGGATGATTAGGCCACTTAAGAAAAGAAAAATCCCTGAATGCAGGGCCTTCTCCAGGGTGGCAGAGGAGGCCAGAGCTCTGCCCAGGCCTGCTCGGATCACTGCCACATCTCTGACATCCTGGCTCCCGGTGGTCTTTCTCCCCAACAGCACCTGCACCTCTTTTAATGGAGGGCTCCCTTCAGGCTGTCAGAATCCCCTTCCCTGGGAATTTATGTCTCCTTGGGGGCAAGCCTTAACCAATGAAAAGTGCCCCTGATCAGGACAATCTAGGTGTGACCTACATGTCTCGGCACTCACCTGGGGGATTGAACCAAAGTTACCTTTGTGGGACTGTGCTTGGTAGCACACCCTTGGTTGGCTTCCTCCCAGGGCTGCCCCATTCCCCACTGCCCTCTGGTTTTTCCAGGGAATACTGTGAACATACTTGAAAAGAATCCTCCATGTGTCAGGGTTTGTCCCTGGGGAACCGTGTGCTTTGTAGCGATGGTGCCCACCGCCATGCCCCTCACAGGTGCATGGTAAACATTTAGACAGAGAGAGAGACAGAGCCACATTCTGGCATGACCTGAGCCCCTTTTGTCCATAGCCAAGAACTCAGGCTGGCCAGGACAGCATATGGTCAGAAAAAAATGGCTCACTCTAGAAAAGTTGCTGTAACCTGGGGACAGATAAAGACAACACTTTGTCTTGTGGGTAGAATTTCCTCTTCGTTTCCTTTAGTGAACGCCTCCACAAACCACAGTGGGTTGGGTATAAAGTCTCTTTGAGTCAGACCTGAAGGAAGTTCAATGTCAGGTCAAAAAGCAGGGAAAGGGAGGTGAGAGAACATGCCCAGACAGTGGGTCAGGGAGAGGTGGTGGCAACAGACGTCACCATCCAGCCTTCCCTGGACAGCCAAGAAAGGAGGTACTGAGACCAGTGCCCCAAGGTTGGCAAATGTCCTTCCCTCCCAATCTCTTTTTTATATTTATCCTAGAGTGACATTTATGGAACTGAATCAGGGGAGATATCAGAGAAAAAGTAGCATTGTGCTAGGTCATTGTGGTAGATAAAATAATGCCCTCCCCAAAGACATCTATATCCCAATCCCTAGAACCTATGAGTATATTTCCTTATATGGCAAAAGAGACTTTGCAGAGGTGATTAAGTGAACGCTCTTAAAATGGGGAATTAGCCTGTGTCATCAGAGTGGACTCAATGTAATCACAAATGTCGTTTTATGAGAGAGGCAGGCAGATCAGAG
Organism: Cheirogaleus medius; assembly: GCA_008086735.1. NCBI lineage: Eukaryota > Metazoa > Chordata > Mammalia > Primates > Cheirogaleidae > Cheirogaleus > Cheirogaleus medius. Next base: position 22,365,425 of record VBSM01003143.1, read on the forward strand.
AGAGAGAAGATGGGACAAGTGAGCAGGGGTCAGATGATGTGGCCAGGAGCCAAGGAATGCAGGGGGCCTCTGGAAGCTGAAAAAGGCAAGGAACAGATTCTCGCCTAGAGCATCCAGAAGGAACACAATTCTACCAACGTCTTGATTTTAGTCCTGTGAGATCCATTGTGGACTTGTGCCCTTCAGAACTGTAAGACAATAAATTTGAGCTGTTTAAGCCACTAAGTGTGTGATACTTTGCTACAGCAGCAGTAAGAAACTAATACAGCCATTAAGGATGGAGAACGGTCTTCCAGGAAAAATATGGGGAAGCAGACATTCTTGACAACTAGGCGTGGCAGAACACGGTGGGTGGGGAAACCGCAAACTTCTCCATGTGCCAGCAAATGTCGTGACGGACACTGCTGGTTGCTTATCCAGCGTCAGCTGCCTTTCTGCCTTCTTAACAAAATTCCAGCGTTGTCCAGGTCTCTTCTCTTATCCCAGGAGGACACATGCCTCAGGGGAAGCAGATGCCACTCCCCACTCTGGGGCAGGAGGAGACCGATTGGCCTGCGAGCGATGCCAGCCCCTCGCCAGTTCTGGCCAATGAGATGGGAAGGGACATCTGCAGAGGAGGAGGACTCTGAGGAGAGGAGGACTCCTCTCCTCTTCACCTGGACATTGTTAGGTCTGGCTGTGCTGCGTGGAACCCTTCCGACCATCTTGTACCCAGCTTTAGGGGAAAATCAACGCACAAAGAAAGCAGAATGGAGAGCGGGAAAGAACCTGGCTCTTGAAAGAGATTCATATCACTGAGTTCTTGAAATAAGCAACCGGAAGTCTTCCCTATCAGTGGACTTCCTGTATTGTGAGATAATGTGTTTTCTTATTATTTGAGTCACAGTTTCTGTTACTTGCAACCCAAAGCATTCTAATTCATACAGCTGATTAAAAAGGTGGAGGCAAGATTATAAAAAGTCTTGATGAGGAATGAGTGATGCAGCTACCTGTCATCGAGGGGTTAGCCTTTTTAGCAACAGAGTGACCTAATTTGTGTTTGGGACAAATAAATTTTAGTGCACAGAAGATAGACTAGGATTGGGGGCAGACTGGATTGAGGGTAAAGAACAGAGAGCTGGTGCAACAGTCCAGATTACCAAGGGCTGAACCAAGGGCTGGCTTGGAGCTTGGGAGAAAAAGTGGGGACGAAGTTCAGGTACCATCAGAAAGTTGGGAACTTGAGTGCATGTGGAGCATGGGAAGTTGAAGATGACTAAAGGACTTTTGAAAATATACTCATTACTATAATCCCAAGAATTAAGTGCCTTAAATGCCTTTTAATGTCTACACCTATAATAAAGGGAAGCTTCCCCTCCACCTTCAGCCGGGCTGGAGCCTGTGTTTAGAGTGTTTGAAAAGTGATTGAAGTCAACACAGGTATTAAGAGTAAGATTAACACCCAGAAAAGCTGCAGGGTCCATAACATTCCCCCAGAGAGGGGAGCCAACGTGTCTTCCTTTTTTCTTCTTTTGTCTCTTGGACACGTACAAAAATGTGCCCCAAATGAAACATCTGGAAGTGCACCAGGGCTGTTCCTCTACATTTTGTTCTCCTGTTTTCCATCACGGGACAACCTAGGCAGTGTACTTGGCAATGACATTAGCAATTCTGCAGTAGCCACACCAGTGTCACTTTTCAATCAAAAAAAAAAAAAAAAACCACTTCATTTCGGATTTTTGCCCCAGGTCAGAGATTCCTTTCTCAGGTAAAAATGTCATCACAGTCATGGAGTCAGGACCGTGAAAAGGAGACTCGGGCTCACATATTCCAAATGACACCTGACTTCTGGCTCTCCATGGGTAGGAAAATACCACAAGCTGTTAAGAGATGCTGAATAGTTCTAACACTATAAAGTACAGAGTGATCAACAACGCCGCGATTTGAAGTAGGAAGAATATCTGTGGACGATCTGCATGTTTAACATTGGAAAAGATGTCTGATGAAAGATTTCGGCTTGAGAAGCAGCTCAAGGTTTGCCTTTTCCTACAGTCTGACTCCCATTCAGCCCCTATATTTATATATGTGAATATATTACAGTTTGAGATTTTTCAGGTTATATTTCACAGATGACATGTTTAATCTGCCTCAAAAATGTAAACATAGCAAGAGTGTTCTGCAGACATACTGCCTGGAGCAACTGTCAAATGGAAAATTCAGTGGAAAGTTTAGCCTGTCTCCAGTTTAACTAAGTTGAGGAATGCTGCAAAAACAGGTGTTGTCTGACACAAGTAATAATTATCTTTCACCTTGATGGATGTTAGTTTAATCTGTTCCTTACACGGTAGCTTGGTCTCAGCTGACTGGATTTAGTGCCAAAAAAGCAGATGAGACGGTGAGTGTGGCTGGTATGTGACACTATTTACAAGACAAGGCTTTGGGGCCGTTTTGATTGATTTTCATAAGGGAGTTAAATCATTTCTCCTGTTTTCCCAATAAATATTTAAATCTAGGTGGGTATCGTACTACTCTGTTAAGATACTAACATTTTCATTAATGGATTTTAAAAGAGTTTCATTGAGACCATGATTCAATTCAATGACTTTAACAGAAAAGAGAAAAGAAGTTACTAGAATGTTTTCAAAGACATGAATAGACCCTATATTTTAATGCTCCAGGATAAATGGCTCACTTAGAGGGACTGCAGTGTTAACTGGGGAAAAGTAGAAGAAACACCTTCCAAATGCTGGTCATAGCAGCCTTATTCAAAATCTTTCAAACCAAAGGGCTTATAACTTGAGATATTACTCACTTATCTAGCAGTCCCATGGAGGCCTGTCTGTGCCAAGAATAAAGCAGCATTGTCACTATAGGATGCTTTCTTTTTGATCTTCTGGCAATTTTTTAAGCAATTCTAGAAGATGCTGATTTTGGCAGATTTTGATCTTGGACACAAAGTCTTTTCAGAAGACAAAATGACCTATCATCCCTGAATGGCAGTTATAAGTACTGTGGATCATACTCAGAACAAAGTCTGTGAAGCTCAGCATACTTGATTCATGAAATATTGAAGTTCCTAGCAGGAGAGTCAGTAGAGTGCAGTGGGGATGGCTGGGACTCTGGAGTGCCCGGATCATGGCTCTTATGCCCACTGGCTGTGTGGCCTTAAATAAGGCACTTACCTTTCCTAAGCCTCAGTTCCCTCATCTGCAAAATGGGGATGATAATATTGCTTACTGCATGGGACTTCATTGTAGTTGTACTAAGCATTGCATGACCCCGGAGGGAGTAAAATGGTGAATGAGATACACACGTGCATGTGTGTGTTCTCTCAAAGAACTAACACCACAAATGAGGGAAGCAGAGATGTGTGAACTATTGTAGAATACGAATGAGATAATGGCCAAGTGTAGTGTGTAAATAAAGAATTCTGGGAGCAAGGAATGACTTATTTCAACATGAGCTGGGCCTTGGAAAATGAGTAGCATCTCAGCTGGAAGGAGATTTCAGCAGGTAGAAGGAGACTAACTGCTGCAATAGGGAAGTATGGAGAGGAATCTCCCTGCTGAAAGACCACTGTGAGTGAAACCAAGCTGGCTTTGTCCTCCAAATGCAAAGCATGGTGAGTATCCAGGGCTTTTACAAACACTCTTCCATGCCAAGCATCCCAGAAAAGGCTGTCTCAGCAAGCCATCGGTTTGATGCAGGTGAATCAACCATGAGCTCTATACAAACTAGTGTCTTCTCTGGACCCAGCCCTGCAATCAGAGGCCACGGGGACTGAGAGGTTGGTGAGAGAGCTGGCAGGGAAGTGCATCCTGTGTACGTGTTATTCGGATGTCCTCTGTGTTTACCCCCTGTGAGCATAATGGTCACATTGACAGCCATATCCCAAACTACCCAGTCTTTGCCCGGGGTTTCATTTCCAACGATTCCCTCCAAGTGTTGAGTCTCCTGGACTGCTCTCAAACAATAATAGCTAACATTTACTGAGCACCTACTATGTGTCAGGCACTGTTCTAGGCTCTCAGCAATCTAGGAGGTAGGTACTATTATTATGCCCTTCCTGCAGAGGTGAAAGCGCATATCCCGTGAGTCTAGCTGTGCAAGGTATAGCTCAGCAGCTCTCACTCGGGGCCTCCCTGCCTCACTGCCCTGCGAGTGCTTTGGCTGCTGGTGTCTGTCTCCCTGAGCTGCCACCATCCTCTCCTGACCATCTACCTGCAGGGATCTCCTGCTTCCTGGGGTCTCCACAGCAGAGGTGTTGGGCTCCAAATGACAGTTCTTAGTACCCCAGCCCCTTTCCAGGGCACCCTTCAGGGAGAGAGTCAGGGAGGGAACAAACATGGAATTGGAGCCAGTGAATCCCTGGAAACCTGGAATTCTTCTTAGCCCCTCTGCTTAATCTGTCTGCCAAGCTTCTCCACTGCAAGTGCCTTTCTCTCCAGGGACTTCATGGCCTCCCTCCAGTCCGGCCCCCTTTGGAAGCCCCCCCTCCCCAGGCTATCAGACAGTATTTAACATGACCAAACCTAAACTGTAAGCCAAGTTCAAGTCTCCCCTCCAGGTCCCAAATAAATAAGATGAGGTTGGGCCCCTAGTTCAGTGCTCCTGAATGGTTCATGAAAGAAAAGACGTTTCCACTACATTCTATCACTAGAGACCCCTGTGCCCAGAGCACACAGGAGCCCTTTGGACATGGTATCTCCATTCCAGGCCCAAATTCCCTATCCCACATGGAAACAGCCACAGGCCCTATAATCCTGAGGTCTCTCCAGAGGCCTAGGTCTGTGATGATGGCTCTGACAGGGTTCCCACAAAGAAAGCCCTACCTCACCCCAGAGCGCAGAATATACATCCCTCCCTCACCTGCTCACACACACTCAGGATGCAGCGTTTGCTCTAGAACCAGGACAAGAAGGTCCAGTGCAATCATGAATCATTAATACATAATGACTCAATCAACACATGCATGCTGATAACTGCATGATCATGTTAAAATGTTAGTGTTCTGAATATAGCAATATCTACCATTCACTGGGCATTTTCCACACCCAGCAGTTTAGCCTATCCCATTAATTCTTCTAATAACAATCATAGATTGGCACTATTATTCTTTCTACTTTTCAATGAGCAGATTGAGAGCTTAGAGAGGGAAAATCATCTATCCCAAATTGTACAATCAGAAATTTCCCTATGCCATAGGTTTCAAACCATAAAGGCGATAGCTGGCAGGGCCTGAATAAGGGCCCAGAGCAGTCTCACAGCCAAGCTCACCACCCAGGAAGAAAGCATCATCCCCACCAGAGATGTCCCAGGAAAGACAGTTCTGCTGTCCCTAGATGGAGCCAGGAGAGGCTGTGGGTTTATAGCAGCCCCCTCACCCTGCCTGTGGGACGGAGGCAGTCACCAAGGCTGGAGCAGTGAAGGCTACCTTTCAGGATCTGCAGCCCAGGTCAGCAGCCAATTTGCAGACCCAGATCCAAATGTGGAAGTACAAAGAGCTTCACGGGACTGCCCATGCTGGCTCTGCCAAAGCCACGGAGTCAGAGTGATGTTACCCCACAGCTGCAGTGAAATAATCGTTTTGGGGAACCAAAGGCTCTGGAAGGAATGCCATGATCAGACCTTGGTGAAGTATTATCTGACGTCAAAAAGTAGGACTACATCCCATCATACTGCGAGCACAGTATACCAGCCATGGGGCTGCAAATGCTTCTCCACTCTCCCTGCCCAAGCCCTCAAGGAGGCCAGCCCTCCAACAAGGATGACTGAGAGAGCCCCGAGGGTTCTTGCCTGGATTCCTGGGTTTCCTCTCCAGTCTCTCTTCTCCCTCCACCTCATGAACGCCTGGGTCTTTTCTGCCCCTATCCTCCCCTCAGGGTCCTGGTTCCATTGGAGGGGCAGATCCTTGAGGTTCTCCAGACCCCTAGAAGGCACCAGATCATTCTTGCTCACCACAGTAGATATCTACAATACAATACATGGAAAGTTAAACAAAACAAGAATTAAAAGATAGTAGCATTCATTTATTGAACACTTACTTAGCACTATGCTAAGGGCTTTACCATGCATTATCCCTTAGTGCACAACCACCATGTGAAGCAGGCACTGTTATCACTCAGCTTCATAGACAAGGGAACAGAGCGGGAGAGAGACTGAAGAAATTGCCACCGTCATGCAACGAATAAATGGTAGAGCTGGGATTTGGACCCAGATTCATCTGACACCAGAGCAGTAAATTCTTAACTGCTAAGCTATTACCTGTCAGGGTGGCATAGTGGTTATTGGGGGCATCTCTCAAATCATGTCTCATTTGACTCTAGTATGGTAGCCCCAATAGTGGAATGAGAAAATGCACTTTGGTGAAAGTATTAGAATGTTCAAAAGGATTGTGGTCCCGATCAATCAAGCAGGAAAGGGCTTAGAAGACATCGAGGGCAGCCTGAGAAGCACAGGACGAGTAGGGAGACGGGTGGATGGAAGGGCTTGGCTGGGGGCGGGAATGACAGTTGGAGTAAATGGGCACATATGGCTGGGACAGAGAAAGGGAGAGATTGAACTAAGGGATCTTTCTCATCATTCATGTAGAGCCTGAGTCCAAAGATAGCATAAAGAAATCTATGGAGGTGATTGGGTGGGGGTGGTGAAGGGGCACAATGGCAGGGTGAATGGAGAGGCCAATGCCAATTCCAGAGTCAGAGGAGGCTCTGAGTTTATAATCTGGAATGGGGTGACGAGACCTGAGCAGTACCCACAGACATTTCCCACTGCATCTGAACAACTGGCAGTGAGAATGGCACGAGTGGAACGGAGCCAGGGAGCAGAGGGGGACAGGGAGGGAGGAGGAAGGAAAGAGACTTTAGCTGGATTTGGAGGCTGCTTGGATGAGGACGGGAGGCAAAGAGGACACTGAGATAATTGGCTCTAATTGGGCATCATGAGCAATGGTGTTGTCATTAACAGAACAGAAATCAGATGGGAAGACCAGGTTTGTGTATGTTTCTTGGGGTGGGGTGGCAGAGATAGAGATGAGTTTTATGTTTGGACACTTTTTAACATGATAAAACCACTGTTTGTAAATATTCCACATAAGCCTGAAGCTTGGAAGATATATCAAGTTTAGAATGTATATTTGGGAGTCATCTACTTCAAGAGGATCAAGTTGTTCTCTGCGCCTAAGGCAAAAGGACAAAAAATTTTTCTTTTCTTTCTTTTTTTTTTTTTAGATAGTGTCTCACTCTGTCACCTGGGCTAGAGTGCAGTGGTGTCATCATACCTCACTGCAGCCTCAAACTCCTGGGCTCCAGCAATCCTCCTGCCTCAGCCTCCCAAGTAGCTGGGACTGCAGGCATGCGCCACCACCCACCACCAGCTAATTTTCTCTAGTTTTTTTTAGTGGAGACAAAGTCTTGCTCTTGCTCAGGCTGGTCTCAAACTCCTGACCTCAAGCAACCTCCCGCCTCAGCCTCCCATGGGGAGTGCTAAACCACCTCGCCCGGCCGGCCCTGTGACTTTTTTTCAAAGTGGGGTAGACTTTACGAAGTGGGGTGGAAGTGTCTGGAACACTATCAGTCCCTGACTGTCCATTTGACAAATGTCGAATTTGGCCTTTCAAACTCATTACCTCGTTTTATTCTCCTCCCACAGCCCTATGAGGAAGCGGTTATTTCCTCATCTTATAAGGCTCGGAGAATTTGATTAGATTTCATAAGGTCACACAATTTATACATAGCAGAACTAGATTTGAAGTCGAATGGGATTCCAAAACCCGCAGTTGGTTGCTGTTGCAGTCGCAGCGCTGGGTCAATGACATTAACTCAAAGGTCAAGGTCGGAACGGTCCTCTGAATTATTAGCCGCCAAGCACAGACCCACTCAGAGCCCCTGGAATACGGTTGCCAGTTTTCCAGCTTGTGTTGCTGGGCCGTGTATATCCCAAAAGCTCTTGGAAAATTCTTCTGTCACAGGTATTTGGCCCTAGTAAGATGACCACGGCCCTTTCAACCCCTTAGATCTGATTACAATGATGTTAGCAGAAATAGCTACCTTTGATAATAACATTTAGCGTTTTAAAAAAATCTTAAGATAGTTGAATAAAGGTATTATTCAAACGGCAAATGAATTAGAAAAACTCATTTATGAAATATGTTTGCAATTGCCCTTGAGACATTGTCCAAGAAGATTCTTAGAGTGGCAGAGCAGTTCTGAAGCCATTTCCTGAGAAGTGTGTGAAGAATTCTCCTTTTTTATACATGTGCACAGCATGTAAGACTGGAGACGCTTTTATGTTAATTAAAAATGCCAAGTTTGATTCCATAACACACACTTCACTCAAAGACAATCATTCTGTAAAATAGAGCCGCCAATAATTGGATCCTTCCACGGCCTGGCACTTTTTCTTTCCCCTTAGGAAGGAGCCGTCTCCTTGAAATGCAGACAGCTTGTCCCCAGACACAGGGAGTCATCACCAGCCTCTAATAACTACTTGTCTTGCCAGGAAGACGGGCAAGCCAGGGCAAGCCCGCAGCCTGCAGCATCGTGTCCAATTCGCTCTCCTCCGTAAGCAAACTGTCTTACCCCCAGAGAGCAGCAGGGTGACAGCAAGCCATTTCATAGGCTCTGACCCAGCAGAGGTCCTTCTGGGATGCCATCTTCCATGCATGAGACACAACAGGTTCCCTTGCAAGAGAACCGTTCCCTCAGCTCACCTGTATTTTCCATATTCCCATATTGCCCACGGGTGTCCAAACCCCTCCCCCATGTACCCCTCCTGGCCAGCCCACTCCCCACCCGGCCTCTCACTTCATGCACAGGCTACTTCAAATTGACCTATTCAGGAATCCTGCTTCCATGGTGGGAATTGGAAAGGAGTTTGGAACTTAACTTTGAAGTCATGAAAAATTGCTCCTGACAGTTTTTAAATGAGTGTGGGCTGTCTTTGGGAGCAGAGTTGGATCCATGTGTTCCTTGAACAATGAGCTATGGCTCTTTCCTGGGGTGTCAAGATGTCTGCTTTGTTTGTTGTTTATTTTTGTTGGCTTCTACACTCAAATAGGATTGGGTTCCAAAAAAGCAGTTTCCCCAACTTCAAGATATTTTAAGATTTATATGATTTTATACTTAAGTGAAGTCTTTCATGAATGACTCTGGCCTCCTGGTAGCTGAGTAATCTACATGACAGCAGCATCCACTTGAGCAAGGAGAGCTAAAGAGAAAACTTCACAAGATTCGTTTTCTTTCTTTCTTTCTTTTTTTTTTTTTTTTTTTGTTTTTTTTGTTTTTTTGTTTGTTTGTTTTTTGAGACAGGGTCTCTCTCTGTTGCCCAGGCTGGAGGGCAGTGGGGTCATCATAGCTCACTGCAACCTCAATCTCCTGGGCTCAAGTGATCCTCCTGCCTCAGCCTCCCAAATAGCTGGGACTACAGGTGCACACCACCACGCCCAGCTCAAAGCTTCCTTTTCTAAATAAAAGGAGAGGTGGGCTCGCAGGAATGTCTGGACCATCTTTTCCAGTGTAAGTCAAGCTGTAGAAACACCCACTTTAGCAAATGGATCCACATGGACTTATTGGCATTATGGATTAAGGATGACTTTTTTCTTATTACTTATGCACTGTGGAAATCCCTTTTCTGACTCTTTTTCACATGTGTTCTTAAAAGTAAGGACAGTGTGTCTTATATACTTAGCACTCAGCAGTAGTAACTCCCATTTTACAGAAGAGGAAACTGAGGCTCAGATCTCATCTAACAACTAGTATGTAGCAATGTAGGGACTGAAATATATTCCAGTGGCCAATTCTCACTGATTTGTTTCCCTTCTTGGGAAAGGGTCCCAAGAGTAAAGGCTCTGAACTCAGCCAATCCTAGCCCAGGTCCCATGGCTACAAGGAAAGTTTGAAATGCTAGACAAAATGTAAAAAGCTTTCTTTAAAATAAACAGACAAGCTTCCAAGAAAGTAAGAATATACCTCCTGAGGCCAAGATTGAAGCAGGAGACCAGAGTTAAGATGACTTTTGCTACCACTGTACACCTTTGGGACATCTATGGACTTTCAGGTATCTCACATAGCGTGGAGAGCCGGACCACGCTGTATAAAGCCAACATTCAAGTAGGCTGAGAAGAAGGTGAACTAGGAAAAAACCTACCCAGAAGTTGCAGACAACAAAAAAAATTATACAGGTAAAAACAGCAAAAACAACAATAAGATTTCCCTGAGACTTTATAACCAATAACAAATTTTGCCACACAGAGAGGTTTGGGGGTCCAAATTGTAGTACCTACATAGATCAAAAAAAGCACAAGGAGAATTTTATCTAAAATAAAGAGCTTGAGCAAATAAGCTCACAAACAAAAATTACATTAAATAAAAGGAAAGCCAGCAAGAGAGAAAATCAGCAGAAACAGCAAACAGAACCTGGTTCACAAAGATTTCAGGTGTTAGAATTACTGGACACAAAATATACAATAAGAATATTTAATATGTTTTATGTGTTTAATATGTTTCAAATGTTTGATATGTTTAAAATAAAAGAATCAAAAATACAAATAAAAAGCAAATCTGAAAATGAATTGACTGTAACTTCTAGAAATAAAAACATAAGAATTCAAATTAAAAATTCAATGGAAAGGCTAAACCACAGGGGAAAATATCACAGCTAGGGAAACCAAACATATCCGAAGAAATTACACAGATGACAGCACAGAAAGAAGACCACCAAAAATATGAAAGAGAAGTTAAGTCAGCAAAAGGATAGTGAGAAGGTCTCACAGACATCTAATTGATTTTCCAGAAGGACATAAATGAAAGAATGCTAAGAATTTTCCAAAATTGATACAAGATTCCAATCCTTTATTCAAGAATTTCAATGAATTCAAAGCAGGGTAAATTCTACACAAACAGAAGACCTTAAAAGTAGTCAGAAAGCTAGGACAGAATCCTTCAAAGGAACGGAAATTAGGTTAACAGAAGACTTCTCAACCACAGTGATGGAAGTCAGTAGACAGTTGAATAAAATCTTCAAAGTGCTGACAGAAAATAACTTTCAACCTAAAATTATATACTCAGAGAAACTTTTTTTTTTTTTGAGACAAGTTCGCACTCTGTTACCCAGGCTGTAGTACAGTGATGTGATCATAGCTCACTGCAATCTCAAACTCCTAGACTCAAGCAATCCCCCTGCTTCAGCCTCCTGAGTAGCTGGGACTACAGGTGTGGACCACCATTCAGGTAATTTTTTTATCTTTTCATAGAGACAGGGTCTTGCTATGTTGCCCAGGCTGGTCTCAAATCCCTGGCCTCAAGCGATCCTTCCACCCCAACCTCCCAAAGTGCTAGGGTTTCAGGCATGACCCACCGTGCCCAGCCAGAGAAACCGTCTTTCGAGAATTAAGGTAAATATATTTTTAGATAAACAAAAATTGAGAAAGTCGACCACCAACAGACCCTTACTAATAGTGCTTCTTAAAGAATATACCTTAAGAAGGAAAATTACCCCAAAGGAATATCTAAGATGTGAAAAAGAAAGAGAAGAAAGAAAATGGTAAACATGTGAGTAACTCTAAACAAAGTCTGACTGTATAAATCAACACTAATAATGTCAAAAAGAAGCCCTTCGCTTTCTAAAAAACCTAGCAATGCTCCATTCTAAAATTTCTCTGAATAATATTCATTCTTAAACTCAAGTGAAAACATGGCTTTCACGAATATTTTTCCCCTCCCTGCTTCCTTCCTTACGCCTTCCTGCCTGCACTTTCTCCATTCACTGATGGCCACCATTCCTTTGGGTACATAAAATTAAAAACTAAATGGGTCAAAGCTTACCTAAAGAGGGAAGGAGTCATCAGTGTCAAAAGCCATAAAAAGATCAGTCGGAAAGTCTTTAGTGACCCGAGTAAGAGCACTTTCAGTGTCTTGCTCAGGTTGGAAGTGAGATTCCAGTTCGGAGTGAGTGAGGTGGGAGATGTAGGGTCAGTCCACAGGGGACCAGGGGCAGAGGAGCACAGAGGTTTAAGCTTTGAGAGCACCTTGTGTGTTTGCAAAGAGGTGGTAAAAGCCCACACTAGAAGTTCAGAGGTATCATTCCCAAAGTAAATTGAGACCCATTTAACAGAATTATCAACTTCAGGAATACGTAGGTTGTTTGTAATTCCAAAAATTAATATATCTCCCTTGCAGGATTTATTTCTTCAAGGCTTAAGTTTATGTGTACTGGACGCTATCTCTACACTAGACATAGAGCATGTTGCATAGATCATTGTATTTAAGCCTCACGTCAACCCTATGAAGGGATTATTATTTTTATCCTCTCAAGGAAATCAGAGTTTAGAGAGGCTACATAATTTGCCCAAGATTATAGAGCTAGCAAGGGATCAAGTCAGGACTTAAATCCAGGTTAGTTTGACTTCAAAGCTCTTCCTCTCAATCACTACACTTTTTTTTTGCCTCCCTTAACTTTTTCTACTATAGGACCCTATTTAGATACTTTTTTAAGTGTAGATCATCGCATGATAGTAAAGCAACTGTGTGTATATATATTTAAGTTATATTACTATCCTTATATTTTAAATAACTTATTAAGAAATTATTTATACTATATACACATGTATAATATAAATAATTTAATGTAAGGCAATGACTTACGGACTTTTATTAATTCTGCTATAATCTGGGACATTGCCAACTAAGACCACTGTATGTCTTACTCATCTTTGTCTTCCTTGTATTTAAGCACATGGCAGATGCTCAATAAATGTTTGGGGGTTTTGTTTTTGCTTTTAAATTAATTTATTTTTAGAGACGGGGTCTCGCTCTGTTGCCCAGGCTGATCTCAAACTCCTGGGCTCAAGAGATCCTCCCACCTCAGCCTCCCAAGTAGCTGGGACTACAGGCACAGGGTGCCACACCTGGCCTCAATAGATGTTTGTCCAGTGAAATCGTGTGACTTTCTCAATAGCCTGTAAACACTTTCACATTTTGGGGTGAAGACTGGTGAGAGATATATAATAGGCATTAGAGTAGGCAAGTAAGATAAGGATTAAAAAAAAAACAAAACTTTCCAAAACATGGTCCAAAAAGCACTGGAGTTAAGAGAAATAGATTCCACTCCAGTTCTGCCATTACTCCTTAGCTGGTCCACCTCTCTGCAGTGGTGTAAATATTCAACAACTAGGAAAGCATAGGCCTGATTTGTACCACTTGCTGATTTCCATGGTGCAAATGCTCCCACCATGGCTGATTTCTAGGTAACAATATGACTTCACTCTGTCATTGGCATCACTCTGAACACAGCGCTGGTGGGAGGCGCATAGTAGCCCATCGTTCCCTCGTATTTCCACCATCCACGCACAACAGACACGAGTAACCTCAAGAGCTTGGGTAAGAGTAAAATGGAGTAAAATAATTAGGAAAGGACGAGTTTTGAGTATTTATCATCTTTCGTCAATTAGTATATAATTTATTTAATTATAAGTACATACCATTTCATTTTTAATAATAGCTTTGTTTAACAGCCAGATTGTAAGATTCCTGAAAACTTAACAGTCAACTCTCACAAACAAGCTCCAGCGCAACACTGCCACTCCAGACCTCATTTTTGTCTTCTATAAAATTTTAGGGCTTATTATAAGGAAATAGCTAAGGATTCATGCAAAGATTAAACTATAAGTGTATTTATCAGGTTAAATCAATTAACTGTAAATAAATTAAGCATGGAGCAATAGATGCATCAATAATAATAATAACCATACTACTGTTCATAGAACACTTGTATGAATGAACATACCCATGTTCATTGACCATGAACTTGGCACAACAGCCACTCTCTTGATAGACTCCACTTAACAAACTCACTGATTGACCATTGATTATTCATTCTGTGAACTGTGCTGCCTAATGGCCATAGGGAGCTGAAGACCCCAGCCTAGTTGGCTCTCCCTAGTAGACTGATTCTCCCTGTACTTAGAAGTAAGCTCTGTGCTCTTCAAAGCAAGGTGGGCTAGTTCCCAATGTGAGAAAAACAACTGCAGAAGATTGGAGGAAATCATAAATCTAAGACACTGCATACTAAGGGTTCTTTGTTAGCATAGGATGTACTCACACTAAAAAGTTATTTGTTATTTATCTGAAATTTAAATTTAACTAGGTTTCCTATATTTTATCTGGCAACTTTCCTGGCGACCCCTCTAGATGCTTCTTATCCAAACCTCCCTCAAATACCAGCTTTACCCATAGGAAGGTGTTTCATCACTGCGGTGAGCTTTGCGTCCCTGCAGACCTCCCTCTGCCAACAGAAAGAAAAGCATCCTCCTCCTCCTCTAGGACAGGGGGTGGGCCTACTTCTAGCCCAGATTGTGGGGCTCCCCTTAGAGCTTTCAGTGGCAGTCTTTAACTGCCACTGAAGTCATGTATGCATTTTTCAAATGAGACCAAGTCCCAGTTAAACAGGAAAAGGCCTTCCCCAGTCAATTCTCCCCCAGAACAGAAGGTGAGACATTGTCTGAAGGCACTGGAGCATCTCACGGAGCACATGTGTGTGAATTTCCACTTGTCTTAGGGACAATCTATTTGGATGACACATTCTGACATCCCCATGAAAGGTGATGTTGCTGCGGCAGAGAGGAAATGGCTTTCAATTAGGGAAAAATGTGAAAGGGGGGGAGGGCCTCATCAGAGCCCCTCATACATGGTAATAGCTGTCGTGAAAATGACCCCAATTTTGCCTCTTCTCGCTGGGAACAAGACAGGAATTTGATATCCCAACATTTTGAACGGGTATCCTTGACGCTAGTTTTGGATGTTGGGAATTTCTAACTTTCAGAAAAATCTACAAGTTTCAACAGATATGACATGAAGGCCCAGAAACTGGAAACCACATCTTGGACTTTGGTGATTTGGAGTTTATTTAACAATGATGTTATTCAATAGTGGAAAAATTGGAAACGGTCTGAATGTCTATAATAGAGGATTGCTTAAATAAATGAGACACCCACGGATAGAATTCTCTGTTGCCATTAAACATGACATTGAGGACTAGTTAATGATGTGAAAAGACATTTGATATATAATTAGGTGAAAAGTTGCAAAGCATGTGCAATAATAATTCACCAAAATGTGGACAGTGGTAATCTCAGAGTAGTAGAATGACTGATTATTTTCTTCTTTTTGCTAATATTTATCTACTTTTTTTAAACAATGAACATAGGTTGCTTTGTAGACAGAAAAAAATTATTCTACACATATTAAAAATCTTTGAACACTCCAGAGCCCTAAGAACCTAGAATTATGCTTTTAATTCAGGTTAAAAGGAACCAAAGATATATTTAAAACTAAACCACAGTAAGGAAACTCAGCAGGGCTTCAAATCATTCTCTCCATAATAGAAATATTATTAATATTTTTGAAACTTTTAAGTTCATAGACTCATCATGAAGACAATGAGGGCGTATGTGAGCTAAAAAGATCACATGACAATGCAGTGAAGACCTAATGTCTCCAGAACTTTTTTACTGTGTACCAGGCTTCAGACTAAGTACTTTACATGGATAATCTTGTAACAGCTTCTATGAAGTGGGGTTGTTATTTGGCTTAGCTATCAAAATCAAGGGATTTTTTTTCTATTTAATTATCAAGAAAGAAAAACTTAAAAAGCACGAAGAATCTTTACACTTTCTTCCCTCCTTATGGGGGAAAATAGTTAACCCAGGTCTGCAGTCACGAGAACCAGAGTCAACGCCAGCAAGCACCCAAAAAAAGTTGAGTTTGGTCAACCACTTGGTTATTTGTAGAAGAGCCAGCTGGCTGAGTGAATTAACCAGGTTTATTAAATGTTATAATGTGTCGCTTGACTTAAGTGCCCACTTCTGCTCCTACTCCCATCCTGCAGCCCCTCCCCCTCCCAGGAGGGGGAAATCGCAGTGGGTATATAATAAATACAGTCTGCACAGCAGAGCGGAGAATCCAGACTCCCGACCAGGTGTTTCTCCACATGACAAACAACCTTTTGATGTTTGTTTGGTTTTGGTTTTTTTTCCTTCTCCCTGAACTGATATTCTGTCTTGTTGGATTAAGTCAAGCCTGTTTGGACACCTTGTCCTTGAAAAATAAGGCAAAAGAGAAATATCCTGATCCATGATTGCTGGGGTCTTCCAGCTCCCTTGCCCATCACCTAGGCGAAAGTAATACAATCTTGACCTCTAAATCTGATCACCACCAAGACTATCAAATATGCTGCTTGCGAGACTTTTAACTGGCGGAATGATCCCAGCCCAGATCTGACTAACAACACAGCAGTGAGGTCTATTGAGAAAGAACATAAACAAGGCAAAGGCGTGAGGAAGCTGGTGCCCTGCACACACGGGGCTCCTTCATGTTAATCGGGGCCAGAGTGTGTTTCAGGAGTCCAGCTTCAAGGGAGTAAGAAAACCCAAGGCTTCATTCCATAATTCTTACTCGCTGCTAAAGCCGTGAGGCCAGGATGTGTGTTTAAAGCCTCTTTAATTCAAAGCCCTGTTATCTTTACGTGACCTTATTTCCTGTCATTGGCGAGAATCAAGCTGCTTCTATTCCCCTAATAGCCATATAGTATAACCCTTGCTGGGAACAACCGCTGTGTGTACCTTCTTTTGTGGCAGGCCGCAATCTTGGGAAGTAATGTGTCTGTTTTGAAAAGAGTCATTTACAGCCTGCTGTTTGACCTAAGGGATCCAGGAGCCCACCCTTTTCTGGCCTCATACACTGTATTTCCTTCCTGGGTTTGTCACAGGTTTAATGCAGCACAGGTGGTGGTGTGTTTCCAAACCAGGTGT
This sequence comes from Cheirogaleus medius, assembly GCA_008086735.1. Lineage (NCBI taxonomy): Eukaryota > Metazoa > Chordata > Mammalia > Primates > Cheirogaleidae > Cheirogaleus > Cheirogaleus medius. The sequence continues at coordinate 22,382,208 of VBSM01003143.1, forward strand.
CTGAGGCTAAAGACATCCACTAAAATATTCGGCTCGGTTTTCTTTTTTTGTTTTTTTTTTTCGGCTTGGAATTTAGCACTGTGGACTACTGAGACTTGGTGATGGCGTGACTTGACTTTTTTACTACATTTTTTACTGTCCTTTACACAGTTTTTTTCCTCCCTGCAGTTTAACATTCCCTAGAGATGCTATAAAATCCCCACAGTTTACTTACCAACAATTTTCAATATAGAGTTGAGGCCACACACACAAACTGACCCTGCGCCAGTTGATTGGATGTAGGGCCAGAGCTGCAAAAACCTGATCAGGCCACAGGGAAGTGCCCAGGCAGGTGTGCAGCTGAAGACAGAGCAGGTCCTTACACCACTCATACCGTCCCATGAGCCTCCCGCCACATTGCCAAAGAGCAACCAAAGTCCCAAGTTTAGCAATGGTTGATGCAAGGCCAAGCCAGGGACCGCCCATGGTTCTGTAGGCATGCCAACAATAGAATTAACAAAATAATTCACATTTATTGAGAACCGACCATGTTCAAGCACTGCACTTAACAATCTCTCGTTTTATCCTCACAATAAAATTCTAAGGTGGGTACTATGATTAACCTCTTTTACAGATAAGGAAACAGATTCAGAAAGGTTAAGCAATTTGCCCAAAGACACACAGCTCATAAGAGGTAGAACTGGATTCAAACCCAGCTGATTCCAGACCCGTACTCTTTAACCACTGACTACACCATGCCAGTTTGGGGTGTATATGTCTGTGCACCCAAAATATTTAATGCAGGTTATCTGAACATGTCAAAGATGGAAAGTTGTTACAGATGGTCACTGATATAATCCTACAAATGATTCCTCACTTGGCCTAATTTTACCAGAAGACCAATTTTTCAGTAATATCTACTCTACTATACCCTATTCTATAGAGACAACTTTACCATGGAGACAAGTTTCTGAAGGCTGGTGATGACTTTTTTTTTTTTT
>VBSM01003143.1:22383287-22511055 GCA_008086735.1 Cheirogaleus medius
GTCTCGCTCTTGCTCAGGCTGGTCTCGAACTCCTGAGCTCAAATGATCCTCCCGGCTCGGCCTCCCAGAGTGCTAGGATTACAGGCGTGAGCCACCGTGCCCAGCCATAGTGATGACCTTTTCATAGAAAATATTGGAATGCGTTCTAGACTCAGTTGTCTCACTTACTAGCTTGAGAACTTCTCTGAGGGGTCTAGTTGGGTGCCCACATGTTCCAGTTTGCCCAGAGCAGTACCAGTTAACACCTGTTGTTCCGCAGTAATGGTTAATGGTGCCCCCCTTGTACTCTCTAAAGTGTTCCAGTCTGGACGATAACTTATATGGTCACTTTACCAGTGTTCATCTTCTGAGGATAACTCCCCTTCTTTTGGTGTTAACATCTCTGTTCTTTGGGGAATCCTCCCACCCCACTAGGTTTGGGAGGGCAAGATGGCCAATTAACGTTCTGACTTCCCCTGTCCATGGTGACTGGTCCACATGTGAGCATGTGGTCCATGGCCAGTGAGGGTGGGCATGCAGGACTTTTGCAGGAACCATCATAAAAAAAAGGTCCTCTTTTGCCAGTGAGGTTGCTGGACTGGTGGCAGGTAAGTCTGGATCTGCTGATGGCCACCTTGCCCATGACGTGAGGAGCATCCACTGTAGCAGAAAGCAGTACAGATGGTAGAGGAGCAGAGAGGTGGAAAGGACCAGCGTGGTGGTGTTGCTTGAACTGCTGGCTTGAAGCCAGATATATGGAGGGACTTCCCAGTTAAGTGTTCCAATAATTTACCTATTAGGAACAAGCTATTAATAGTGTGAGTTGGGTTCTGTCACTTGCAACTGAAGGAGGGCTGACTAAAAGGGGAGGTTGACTAGAGCGTTTCAGCCCTGGGACGTCACACTTCCATTGGGAAATAAATTCACACACACACACAGAGACATACATAGAGCTCCAACCCCACCCACCCAGGTCTTTCGCAGTGTGGTGATGCTCAGAAAAGACATCAAGTGTTATCTAATCCATTGATTTGCTGACAAAAACCGATAGAAATAATATCTTTAAATAAAAATAAGTTTATTTCATCTCATATTTAACCACATTTGGAAAATAATAGTAAATGTGCTCTAATTCTTAGAACAAACAATAAATGAATTAGTTTCAGGGTTTTTCTGTGCAATTTTTCTGCCAACATCACATGATAGTATAATAGTAATATCCTTCATTTCAGATTTTATTTTGTAATATGACCACAAACCTAGTCATTCTCACAAATATATTAGCAGACTTTATCCATTTCCTGAAGGCTTTCTTAATTTCATATTCAAATCATTCTCTTTTGAAGCATCGTGCCAATTTTCTCTCTTCGAGTGGACTGATTCAGTCAGATCCACATTTGTTAATAGCTTTGTCAGAAACCATAGAATATTTCCAACATCGCCCTTCAGAATGTTTCATGAAATCCTAAATCTTTGTAATAATTTTTATGCATTTTTTAGCTTAGATAGATGTTGATGTTAGGTTGCGTGGAAGGGGACAGAGGTATTCAAAGGTGTAGTAATTTTATAACTTGTCAGTTATTAGGGAATTCTGCGTCCCTAAGCAACCTGCCAATTGTTGGGACTAGAATGCTAGACACAACCAAGCTGTATTGTGCCAGTGCTGCCCCCTGGTGACAGATATGAAGAACGGAGCCTCCCTTCACTTCGGGAGAGGCTCCTGCACATGCTGCACTTCCCCTTCCATTGCTAGCAACAGGCTTTGTCCTTCACATGAACCCTCTCTTTTCTTTTGCTCATAAACCTCTTCCTCCTACCTGCCCCCAATTTCACTCTCCATGCAGGCGCCAAAAACAACCTCAGTGGAGGCTGATGAACATAAGACAGCGCCAGGGGCTCTCCCATCTGTAGCACGGAGCAGAAAAGCCGTATGTTCAAGGTGGAACTAGAACTAGAAGCACAGCTGTCCACCTGGGGCGTCCTGGAAGCCGTTCAGAAGTTCTCTTAGAAGCCCTTCAGAACTCTGTGCCTCTTTCTTAACCTTTAAGAAAAACCTTCTCAAATACCAGCGCTGATGCTCAGTGACAAGCAGCTTCTTTGTATTGCAGCTGTGGGAGGGAAGAAACCCTTGTCCGGGTCATAGGCGTGGCCCTTGTAAGAGGTTGTGCTGGGACTGCTGAGGCCCCTGTATGAGAAGGCAGCCATCTTTCCCCTTCTCCAGACTGCATCTTGTCATCCCACTCCACTGTGCTCCACAGTGTGCAGAGGACCCAGTGGCTACTGGCCTGCTGCTCTTGTCCACTCTGGGTTCCTCCCCTCTTTTGTGTCTCTCTCCTCCCTATTCATTTCTTTTTTTTTTTTTTTTTTTGAGACAGAGTCTCACTTCTGTTGCCCAGGCTAGAGTGAGTGCCGTAGCGTCAGCTTTGCTCACAGCAACCTCAAACTCCTGGGCTCAGGCGATCCTCCTGCCTCAGCCTCCCAAGTAGCTGGGACTACAGGCATGCGGCACCATGCCCGGCTAATTTTTTTATATATATATTTTTTTAGTTAGCCAATTAATTTCTTTCTATTTATAGTAGAGACGGGGTCTTGCTCTTGCTCAGGCTGATCTTGAACTCCTGACCTTGAGCCATCCACCTGCCTCGGCCTCCCAGAGTGTTAGGACTCCCTATTCATTTCTTTTCCCACTTCCCAATGTAGCACCATCAGATGTCGATTCACATTCTGGCAGTAGCACTTACTAGGTGTATGGTGTGGAGTATGAGGCCCTTCTAGGCCTCAGTGCTCCCATCTTTAAAATGGGAGTAGTGATAGTACCAATATCATAAGGTCACTGTGAGGATCAAATGCATTAAGAAAGACCAGGTGCGTGTGTGTGTGTGTGTGTGCGCCCACACACATATGTGTGTACACAGTACATATCATCATGGCTGGCACAGAGGAAGCACTCAATAAACGTTAGCTCTTGCTTTTGTAGTTCCTGGGTGTCTTTCACCTCTGCTAGCCTGGGCTTGCTGGCAAACCTGGGGGAATACACCTTTATTGGTTCTCCACGTGCCAGATTCGTTTTCACTCTTGCCAGAAAATGTGTGAAAGTAGCAGCAGAGAAGGGATGCCCAGCTCTTGTGGATTTAAGGAGCCTGCAGGACTTTTCCTAAAGGAGATTCGCTTTTCTTCTTTCCTATTTTCTAAACTTCAACAACTCCTTAAGTTCAGGAACTAGCAGAAGCAGTTTCACCTTGGAGCATACTTTTCTTTTTTACCTAAAGTAAAGGTACAGTTTCAAATGTCTTTCTTCTGATTATAAATAGGACATGATACCATAATTGAAAAGAATTTGGAAAAGCACAGAAAGTTCAAAGAAGAAGATGAAAATCACCTAGAATCCCTCATCTCAGAGATAATCACGAATAACATTTCATGATATTTTTCCCATACGTATATCTTTATGCTGTTTAAAAAGAGACCCTATCAGTTTTTGTTTTTGTTATACTTTTATGTTTTGCTTTTTCCACTTAACTTATATAGTGAACATTTCCCAGCATTCAATATTCACCATAATTCATCATATAAATATACCATAATTATTTCCATATTCTTCTATCATTTCCAATTGAAACAACCCTAAAACAAACATTTTTGTCAGAAATCTTTTGTCCTCAGTATTTCTTCCAGATTAATTTCTAGAGGGGTATTGCTGAGGTCAGAAAGGATTATTCTACTTAAAACCATTTATACATGTTGCAAAACTCTTGCAGAAGGTTGGCCCCATTTCCAATCTCCTCAGCAAAGTCTAAGGGACCCCAAAGCTCCACTTTTAGTCTGGAGACACAGCCCCTCCAGGTTCTGAGTGGCGGTTGTGAAGGGCTACTCACTGCTTCCTGTGGTTTATTTTCTTCAAGAGAACCTCTGGTGTATGAAGGAGGCGTCACACTTCAAGCAAGTCCTGTGGGCTGACACTGCCCTAAATTTCTCCGCCATCTTTTTACTGAAACCCAAAGGCACCAGCACCAAAACTGGGCGGCATGTGTATCTGCGCCCTGAAACCCTCCGGTAGCCAACTCAGCCCTCATGCGTCACCTTCGTAACATTGGTCACAAGCAGTCACTTTTTCCTACTGCTTCTCACTGTCTCCCCACTGTGGTGCAAGTTCATGAGGGACATGTCCTCTTCATCCTCACTGTAACCCCAGCACCTGGCCCTCTGCCTGGCACAGAGCAGGTGCTCAATAAATATTTGTTGAATAATTGAATTTTCCTCTTTGTCCTTCCAAAAGCCTCCCATACTGCGCCTGTTCCCCAGGTTTGCAAGAGTTGTTTTGGGGTCCGTAAACAGAAGTAAATTTTTAATAGTGACTTACAATATGCCCAGTAGTTACACCACCGGGCAAGATGAAGTTTCTTAACTGGCATAGTCTATTTTGTCAACAAAATTCACTGTTACAAACTTCCCTGTTTAGAAAGTCCCTGCGAGGAGCCCCATAGCCCGAGGAGGTAGTTTCCCTGCTCTCTACCTGTCGCTGCTTTGGAGCTCACGGCCAGCATAGGACTCTCACATTGGCTGGGGGACACCTCTGGGATTCCAATTCCAATGGGATACTGTAGCCTGTCCAATCTGGACAGCTGAGCTATTTATTGCCAGCCCCATGAGGCTAGCGCAAGCTACCAAGAGAATGGTTTGCAGTCGTTTTAAGTTTGAGGTGCCCAAATTAAATATATGTTCGGGAACCAAACTACCTGGGGTTGACTCCCAGCCTCTCCCTTCCTAGCATGACTCTGGGTAAGCTACTTAATCTTACTGTGCCTCAGTTTCCTCATCTGTAAAACAGGGATGCTAATGATGTCTACCTCATATTGTTTTCAGGAGTATTAATGAGCTAATACATGTAAAACACTTGGAATGATGTCTCGCATGTAGGAAAGACCAATGATATTCACCGTGGTCACTATTTCGTCCCCAGCCCTCATCCTTTCCTCACGACATCACCTCCGTCCTCTGCCCTACTGTGGCTCCAGCTCTACTTCCTTCTCACGTCTCAGATTTCGGTCATTCGACAGTAAAGACTTACCCAGCAGCAGCCACGTGCCAGGCACTGCGCTAAGTGCTAAGGACACAGTTGGCGCTTTCTCCTTGGAACCCAGCACAGGAGACAGACAGGCAGGGAGGCAGTTCCAACGCCGTGTGCTGACAGCGAGGACGTGGGCTGCCGGGGGACACCTGCCCCAGGCGTGGCAGGCAGGAAGCCTCCCTGAGCAGAGAGACCTGCAAGGTGAACAGAAATGAGGCAGCTGAGGGGGGCGCAGGAGACAAAAGGTGAAGAAAATTCCAGAAAAAAGAAGAGCACATAGAAAGGCCTAGAGACAAGAGAGACGGCAAGACCAGGGAGTCAGGAAGAGCTTGTCAGGACTGGGAAAGGAGTTGCGGAGGGTGGGAGGGGGCAGGGAACTCTGAGAGATGAGGACGTTGAGCCCAGCAAGGCCGGATCCTGTTAAGGGGTCTGAGGGCAACAGGGAACCTGAAGGGCTTTGCGCAGGGGATTGATGAGGCCATATTTCCATTTTAGAGCATCTCTCTGGCTGCTGAGTGCAGACTGCGCTGCGTGGGGGTAAGAACAGCGCCACGGAGACCAGTCGGGTGGGGAGGCACAAGGGCCACCAGGGCGGTGGCTGATCCAGGATGCCAGTGGGAACTGGGCGTGGGAGGGAACAGGTGGCCTCATGAGAAATGAGGAGGAACCACGAGCCAGACCAGTGCTGGACGGGACAGAGGGGCAGTGAAGCCATGGCCCTCTCCCAGGCCCTGGCCGCCTGTGCCTGGATCCTACAGTGCTCCAAGCCCGTCTTCCTCTCTGCTCCCACACACCCTTCGCCTGGCAGCCAGATCCTGCTTCCCCAAATCCCATCAAACCTACCAGGATTCCTAATCATTGGCTTGGTCACCTCTGCTCACCTGGGGGCACTGCATTTCTCCACCCGCCATGCTCATCTGCACAGCTGGCCCACCGCTGTCCCCTCTGCCTGCACGCGTCTCCCCGCTCTCGCCGTGCCTGCATCCTCCCCGTCTTCAGGTCTCTGCTGAAACGTCGCCTCCTTGGAGCAGACTTCCCCGCGCTCCGCTATTATCCCCTCTCACAGCGTGGACAGTTAGAACACATTTGTCTGTTTTCTGTCTGCCTCCTCCCTCCCCCTGCACACACACTTTGAATGTCGGTCCACGAGGACAGGTACCCTGATGTCTTGTTTTCCATCACCTCTCAGACATCTAGCACTGTGTCTGACACACACTGGTGCTCTATAAATATTTGTGCCATGAGTAATGAGTGGAGGAAGCACACTTTGTCCCCAGCCATTGGTCAGAGCAGTTCTCTTCATAATCCCTGCCCTTGTCTGCTTCTCAAACTCCATCTCCAACCTCATCCAACACCACACTTGCATGCACACTTTGGGCCTGACATTGCCAACCTGACTACAATTCCCCATGTACCAAACCTTTGCACACACGGCTTCCCCTACAGCCCTGTCACCTCCTACTGATCCTTTAAAACCCAGCTCAGAGATCACTACTTTCAGGAAGCCTTTCCTGCACTAACCCATCACAACTAAGTTACTCTCCCCTCCCCCTCCTCCCTCTGAACTGTGCCATTGTTGCACCTGTACGTTACTGTACATTTAAATCCTCTGCATGGCTCCCCTGTTAGACTTGAGAGCAGACTCTATCTTTCTACACTGGAACCCCAGACCCCTCGAGGTTTCTGAAATAATAATACAGTGTTACAGGAGTTATACTTCTTCCTCCTCTTCCTTCATGTCAGCAGCTCTTCTGCTCTTGGAAGTGGAGCTGACTGCTGATTTGGCCAGGCTGGTCGACACAGCCGAGGGCCAGGGGCAAATCACAGTTCCTCCCTTTCTTTCGTCCCCCACATTTTTATACGCCCATAAATAACGTGTACTGGGGACTTGACTCCAGCCGCTGGCCCCATCCCCGGGCTCTACCAGGGAAGAGGGCAGTATGTGCTCTTATGGGCCTCACAGGCATGTAACTGTGCAAACAGCTGCCCACGCACAGTGCAATTCTTCCATAATAAGAATACATCCTGGGGACAGATGCAAGTGGAGAGGAGAGTAAAGCCTTTTCTTTTTTTCTGACCGCAGTGGCACTTGGCCCACCTCAGCACACCAAGGACCGAGAGCCAGAAGGCCCAGCTGTGGATACCTGAGGGATGCGCCACACACGGTCCTTTCAACGGGGCAGCGAGTCCAGGACCACGTGGCGATCAGAGCCGCCTGTCCTCCCAGGAGAAAGCAGCTGCTCTGTCCAGTGTTGGAGAAAGGAAGTCCCTTCGCGGGCTCAAAAACAGGTTGCCTTGTTCTTTTTTCCCTCTCCTTTACAAATCTAGTGTGGAAAGGTCTGCGTTGAACCTACCTTTGGCCGTTAGGTCTCTTCATAATTATGCACAAGGCAAGGCGAGGCAACAACTGTAACTCGACACTGAGCAATTCAACTTAACCACCCCAAATAACTGACAGCGCGGGTATAAAACATCCGCAACAATGCCGGCCCAGTGGCTATTACGGTGATTTACTCTGGACCACATGAAGTTCAGCAGCCGGGAAAGAGGGCAGAGCCTTAAACGGTCTTTCATGCCGGTGTCGTAAATTCAGATCATCGCTTCAAAGGTGGTGCCAAAGTGTTGGTAACCCAAAGTCAAGGGGCCTAGGTTTTGTTTTCCAGGGCAAAGGGACACCATCAATGATGGGAGAGTTCTGTGGAGGTGACCCAGGGATGGGTTCCCGGCCACCTCTCCCTAGCTTTGTCCCTTTGGCCTAGAGGAAGGGGCATAAAAGGTGTCAGTGGCCCCAATGCTCAGTAAATCACTGGGTGTGAACCAGCTGGGCTGGGTGACAGCCTTCGGGGGCCCTTTCTGCTGGAGGCCAAGCCCAGAAGGCCCCACACTCAGTGACCCCATCCATGGGTCACCAGGCCTGCTCCGTTACCAGAAGAGACCTCTTCCAGGGTTAGAAAGAGGTGACAGGAGGGGTCCTCAATTCCCCCAAAGAAATGGCCTCCACCCTCTCTTCGGGTGTGAATTAGAGGAAAATACCACATGCTGAAACTGACCACTCAATAACCTCTAACATTTATTGAGCATGAGTTTTATGCCAAGAATAGTGCTACTAAAAAAAAGAAAAAGAACAGATTTTGTTTCAGAACCAAAAAGACCAATGAGAAAAAGTAGATATACTGTATGTGAAACAAGTATCAAAGTCATTTATTGACAACAGCTACCATCTATTAAGGGAACATTTTGCCCCGATATTTACCTTGCGAGGGGAATATTATTACAACTGCCATTTGATAGGAATCGGAGGTTAAAAAACCGGCTCACAATCCCACAGCTAGTCATACCCGAGAGTGCGCCTGCTCTTTTATATTACATTGGTACATTTAATTTATAGTTTAAATTTAGAATTGAGATTGGTTTACACTTAGTGACCAGGTATTTTTAGGCATAAAGAACAACTGTTTTAACTATTTTTATGCATTTTTGGAAAAGAAATGTCTTTCTTTTTAGTTTATTGGATATAGTAGAGAAAGGAATTGGCGTAAGTGCCCTCACAAGCCCAAAAAGGCCCAGTGGTTTAGGGGCCCTGGGCTCTCACCCCACCCTAACACTCATTTGCTGTGTTACCTTAGTCAAGTCCCTCCCCTTTTCTGGGCTTTGGGTTCATCTTGTAAGATGAGGAAGCTGATTTCTCAGGTCCCCTCTACCCCAGCCCTAAAGTTTGAGTTTTAATTGGTGCACCGGGAGGGCAGCCTGTCACCTGGACACCCCAGCCTGAGTGTTACAAAACCGAGTTTTCCTAGAGGAGTGCAACCTAGAGAGCTATGTCATTCTGGGCCCTTGGACTTTATCTTGGCTCACTGAGCTTGCAGGGCTAGATTTGTGCTATCCTCAGACCCTAGAAGAGCCTCAAGTTTTACGTAGCAGAAGCTTCTACATAGACACCACTGTAATGGCCTAGTCCAGGGGCAGCAAATAGGTTTTATCTTGTTTGCATTATATCAGTTAGGGTCCAGGCAGGGGTTAGGGATCACTGCAGTTATTTTAACAGACAGAATTTAATATAAAGATTTGTTAACTAGGTCTCCAAAAGGGTAAAAAGAGAACTCTAGGGTATCATAGAGGTAGCAACTACCGGAGACAACTACACCCATATAGCCGGGGCCCAAAGGGAATTATTAGATCATACACTGTTGGGAGAGAGGTCCGCAGGGGCAAAACTCAGACCTCTGGGGCAGGGGCTGGCCGGCTGGCACTACTGTCCCTGCCGGGAAACAGGGAGGCTGGTTTTATGAATTTCGGGAAAACTACAAACCGGTTCAACTTTTGCTACAAGAAGAAACTGCTGTTGCTGGGAGGGACAAACGAACAAGCACGTGGCCTTGATGAGGCCCACAGGGACCACAAGGCAGGATCATGGAAGGCGCCTCCTCCTCTTCCTCCTCCAGCCTGGCCACTTCCCTCTAGCGCCCCCAGCAGAGTCCCAACCCCAGCATCGCAAAGCGGGTATGGAAGGGTGAGATTGCTGCTGAGAGACACCTTTGGGCTGACTACCTGGCCCAGCCACCTGCCATCAGTTCGGTGGTAGCTTCCTGGGGTGCCACACTGAGGCACCTGAGGCCTCGTCTGGGCTCAGCAGAAAAACATCTTGTGAAAATTCAGTGATGTTGGCCGTAAGCCCAGAAAAGAGAAATGGTGGCATGAATGCCACGTATTAGCCCTTTCTCTGGTGACTAAATTACCCGCCACAGGGAGCATGAGAGGTGAGCGTGGCTTCCTGACTCCTAACAGCATGGACGCTGGGCACAGAGCCAAGAGATGGCCTACATTGCCCCTCCCCTGCCACCCTAGCCAGCTCCCACTGACCTAAGGCCCGCAATTAGGTGGTTGCGTCCAAAATCTGAAAATGAAATTTAGACCCTTAACCCAGTGATCTCCAAGGAAATGTGGACTGGAGCAAGGAGAGGCATGATTTCAAAGGACGCACACCCCTGGCCACGGCCCTCCCACAGCCAAGGATGTTCTTCTCATAGGACCATGGAAGGGCAAGAGTGGGGAGTAGAGGCAGCATCTCAGACAGCGGCGAGGGCCAAGCACTCCCCCAGGGACTCAGCCTAGAGAATAGAGCCAGTTGGAAAGCTGGCAAGTCTTTGGAGACAGGTAATCGTGGTTTCAAATCTCAGGTTGGCCATTTTCTTGGTGTTTTGACTTAAGTGATATACAATCTCTGTCCATAAATTAAGTGGGAAAGATAAATCTGAATGTTCTTTAAAATTCAACTTCATTTCTGTTTTGCTCATAATAAATAATTCTAGTCTTTTCCAAGGGAGTTCCAGGAGGGTGTTGGTGGTGTGCCAGAGCTAGCCTGTGTGGCTCACAGGAGCCGACTGTGTGTGCCCTTCCCAATCCTGCATTCAGGGAGCACACGTTGGTAGCTAGCTCACAGCCATGGGAGGAGTAAGTTAGCGAGTGCCACAAATCAGGAATTGGGAGTTTTGGTTTTTGGAGACCCAGATCACCAGTCATTAGCCATGGCTCCACATAGATCACCCCCAAAATGATGCTTGTTTCTGTCTGCAAAGCATCTGTGAAAGGCCTCCCTCTTCCCTTTTCTGGGCCACCTTTGGAGTGTGGACGCTCTGCAAGGCTGTCCTTGTCCTCTCACTGGACACTTAGTGCAAAGCCGTTCCCTTGCAGCTCTGTGGGGAAAGGGAACTCTCTCTGCTCACCTCACCGCCTGGCTCTAGCCCTGGAAGCTTTTTTTTTTTTTTTTTTTAATGTGAATAAAATCCTTCCCTTCTCACCCTCTTCAAATACTATTATTAATGTTTTTAAGGTTTTGGAAACAAAAAACCGGGAAGCTCTGTCTCAAATCTACCTTGAGCTCAGGAGCACAGGGTAACTCTCTGAATGGAAGAAAGAGGAGGAGGGAAATACTAGAAAGGGAGGATAAAAGGTTAATAGGGCAAAAATTTCAGGCCAAGAGCATATTCCAGAATTCTGAGCTTTTGAGTGTTTTTTACCATTAGCTAATGGCTTTTTCACGCTTCCCTGTTGAGGTCTGAAAGACAAGTAATGTCAGTAAGTGGCCTGTGCAGTGCCTAGCACATAGTAGGTCTTCAGCAAATGGTGGTTTCTTTCACTCTGGTTGAGACTTTGCCCAGCAACACAAGACTCGGTGGGGGAGAACGCCAGGAGTGGGCTCCTCATCCTTCTTTCTCTTGCACAGTGGCAGGGACTGCGATCCATGGGGTTGGGTCACATGACCCGTCCTTTGGGCTCTGAGAAGCAGATACTGATACATTGATGAGTAAAAATCCCACATGCTCAAATTAACATGAAATGTCCTCTTAGGTTAAACAGAAAGGCCAAGGGTATATTTAATAAGTGACTAAAATCAGTAGTGCTCCCTGAAAGCGTGGAATCTTGGCAAGCCACTGTCTCCTTGGATGGTTTCTGCTCAGTCCCTGTCCAAGCCTCCTTCTTGCCTGTTATTCCAACTCTACATGTTTAGCCTGGTCAGTTTCATCCATAACCACAGCTGCCACCCACTGATGGACCCAATTCCATTTTTCTGTGTCCTGAACACCAGACTGTATCTGCAACTGTCTTTTGAAAACTCCCAACAAAGCTTTCCACTGACAGCCCCTCACTCAGTATGACCCATCTTGAACTCTTTGTCTTCCTCCTTCTCCTGACACTGACCATCGTCTGCGTCCTCTGTCCTGGTGAGTGTTACATCCACGGTTAGTCACCCCAGACACTCTCATTCTTCACTGCCAGTAGATTATCAGGTCCCATGGCTGCACTCCTTAACAGTGCCTGCTTCCGCAGCCCTGCTCTCCAGGCCTATTAGAGCAGCCATCATTTCCCACAGGGACAACCAAATTCTCCTACAAACTCCTCCTTCGTCTGCCTTCCTGCCCTGACCGCTCCAATCCAGCCTTCACTCACTACCTAAAACAAATCTGAATCTATTAAAGCCCCCGTTTAAGTGGCTTTATATGACCCTTGCATTGAAGTTAGAAGGAGGCAGGACACTGTCCGTGATGAGGAGATCATGCCCTGAACTTGAGCCTCATTTATTTCCTCTTCTCGTGCTGCCCATAGCCTGCTCCAGCCACACGGAACTTGGTGTACTTTCTGGTTTCTTCTGCCTGTAGTGCCATTTTTCTCTTTTTGCACTTGGGAAGCCATACTTATTTTTACAACTCCATTTCTAGCACCTCCTCTCTGAAGCCCTCCGGGATTGTTTGATCAGATTTGATAAGCCCCTTCTAGAGTTGACTTCTGCCCCTTTTTGGGGCTTCCCCTCTCTTGACCTCCCACAGCACAACTCTTTCTTTACACATCTGTCTTCCCCTCTATACTGGGCTCGTTGAGGGAAGGCAACATGTCTTCACCATATTTTTTTCTGTGAAATAAGAGGCCTTCTATAAGAGGGGGCAGAATTATACTGTTGTAAGGTTGTTATATTGTGAAGTGGGAAGTCAGAAGTATGAAGTGTCAAGTATGAAGGGTGATATATGAAGTGCGAGGTGGTAAAATCAACTCTAAACAGATTTGGATAAGTTAAAGGTGCCTTCTGTTAGCCCTAGAGAAACCAACTGAAAATATTTTTAGATGTACAGCTAATAAACAAATAAATTAAATTTAAAAATATCAAAAGTATTTGGTTAACCCAAAAGAAGGCAGACAAGGAACAGCAAAGAAATAAAAAATTGAATAAACAAATGAAAAACGAGTAGCAAAATAGATGGTTCACACGTGTAATCCCAGCACTTTGGGAAGCCAAGGCGGGATGATCACTCAGGGCCAGGAGTTTAAGATCAAACCTGGGCAATATAGTGAGACTTTGTTTCTAAGAAAAAAAAATTAATTAGCTGGGCATGGTAGCATGCACCTGTAGTACTAGCTACTCAGGAGGCTGAGGCAGATGGATCACTTGAGCCCAGGAATGCAAGGGTGCAGTGAGCTATGATCATGCCACTGTACTCCATCCTGAGCCACAGAGCTAATTATAAAACTACACTTATTAAGACGGTGCAGAATTGGTGTAAAAACAGACAAATAGAATAGTGGAGCAGAATGGAGAGTCTAGAAATATATGGACAATTGATTTTTTACAAAATTGCAAAGGAAAACCAGTGGAGAAAGAATAACTTTTCAAAACTGCTGCTGGAACAATTGCATAGCCATATGCAGAAAAGTAAAATTTGATCCATACCTCAAACCACATACAAACATTAATGAAATGTAGAATCTAAAACTATAAACTTCTACAGGAACACATAGGAGAAAATCTTTGTGATTTTGGGTTGGGCAAAGGTTTGATTGATATGACACCCATAGCATAATCCATTAAAGAAAAAATGTTTGCAAAATTAGAAACTTCTCTTTGAAAGATACTGTTAAAAGAATGAAAAGACAATCCAAATAAGGGGAGAAAACATTTGCAAGTCACATACATGACTTGTACTCAAGAATATATAAAGAACTTTCAAAACTCACCTAAAAAGAAAACAAATCCTCCCTCCTCCCAAAATGGGCAAAAGATTTGGCACATCACTAAAGAAGATATATGAATGACAAATATAGTACTTGCATGAAAAGATATTCAATATCATTTGTTATTAAGGGAAGGCAAATTAAAACCACCATAAAATATCACTGTGAATCTATTAGAATGTCTAAAATCAAAATGACCACACCAAGTATGGGAGAAGATGTGGAGCAAACAAAACTCTCTACACTGCTGGTGGGAATGTAAAATGGAACATGACTTTGGAAAATAGTTTGGAGGTTGTTTTTTTTTTGCAAGTTAAACCTATGCCCACTATATGACCTAGCCATTTCACTCCTAGGGTATTTACTTAAGAGAAATAAAAGCGTATGTTCATACAAAGACTGATACATGAATGTTCTTAGCATCTTTATTTGCAATGGCCAAAAACTGGCACCTAAATGTCCACCATAGGTGAATAGGTAAATACAATGGAGTAGTACTCAGCGATAAAAAGAAACAAGTTATTATATACACAATAATATGGGTGAATCTCAAAATAATTATAATGAGTAAAAGAAGTCAGCAAAAAAAGAATATACTGTTTGATTCCATTTATATGAAATTCTAGAAGATACAAACTAATCTATAATGACAGGCAGTAGATCGGTGTTTCCTGGGGACAAAAGGGGCAGGCTGGAACAAAAGAGAGGGATTATAAAGGAGTACCAGGAAACTTTTATGGGTGATAGATGTGTCCACTATCAAACTGGGTGTAGTGGCACATGCCTGTAGTCCCAGCTATTTGGGAAGCTGAGGCTTGAGCCCAGGAGTTCAAGGCCAGCCTGGGAAACCCAACAAGACCCTGTCTCAAAAAATAAATAAATAGCTATGTTCACTATCTTGATTATGGTGATGGTTTCGCAGGTATATAACAATGTCAAAATTTATGAAATAATGTACTTTAATATATACCCTTTATTGTGTATGAATCATTTTTTAATAAAGCTGTCAAAACAATAAATATATACATAATAAATTTTTAAAATCTGCCCAGCATCAGCATTTTCCTTCAGAATTTCTTGAAGCAGCTGTTTTCCTGGTCACTTCCCCTCTCTGCTGTGTAGAGCATGGGCTATAGGCCGGAAGGGCTCCAGCCCCCACCCCCCATGAAACTCCAGGGCATTTCTAGCTCCCTCCCCCTCAGCCTCCAGAAGATTCACTAGAAAGAAAGAGCAAACCCCCAACTCCTACCTTTGCAGCCCCCTCCCCCACCCCCACCCTCCTGCCCTTCTCAGCGTGTGGCTCCAACTGCCCTCCCAGTTTATCTGCTGTGCCCAAACTGGAGAGTCTGCAATGGGACCCCCTTCCGCTCCGTGCTGTTCTTCTACCTTCCTAGCTGAGGACAACACCTCCAGGGCCACTCTTGAGCCCTCAAAGCCCCAACCCACCCCCTCTGTCAGTCACTTCTGGGGAAGTGCCCTGCCATCACTCCACGGAGATTGAAACAGTTTGGTTCTCACTTAAAGCTTCCGTTTGCCTTGAGGAGTTTGTCACACATGCTAATGAACAGCCGGCTGACAGAACAGAGCCTAGGACACCGGGAGTAGAGGTGGGCCCTGATGAATTCTTCCTGGCGGCTGTGCTGATAAGATGCAGACAAACAAGGGACAAGGACTCACCTGTGTCCGGGACTCAGGTCGTTTCACCTCCCTGATCAGCTCAGCTCCCGGGCACGGTGTGCAAGGCAGCGAGGGAAGCAGCAGGGGTGTGCGTCTGCAGCGCCACAGGGCCCACCCGGCCTCAGGGGCTTCTAAGCTGAGACACAGGAGCAGCTGAGCAAGCAGGTCTTGAAGTTCTCCAAGGGCCTCAACAATTCAAGACCAATTTCTCCCCTCCTTTATTCTCAGTGACTTTTTTTTCTCCCTTTTGCAAAAGTAGTTTGTGTGCATTGTAGAGCAGCGGTCCCCAACTTTTTTGCCTTTTTAGCACCAGGGACCGTTTTCATGGAAGACAATTGTTCCACAGATGGAGGGTGGGAGAATGGTTTCAGGATTATTCAAGGGCATTACATTTATTGTGCACTTTATTTCTATTATGACATTGTAACATGTAATGAAATAACTATACAACTCACCATAGGTTGGGGACCCCTGTTGTAGTTTATTCCGAAAATAAAGAACACAGAAGAAAATTGAACCTCATGTGATCCCATCACTCAGAGATAATGATTTTCATTTTGCTTTCATTTCTTCCTAACCTTTGCTGTGCATACGTTTGTAAAAGAAAGCGTAGAATCATCATCATAATAGTATTTATTGAGCAAGTGCTTATTGTGCACTAGACTATGCTGAGCATTTCACATGGATTATCTCATTTAATTTTCACAATGATTCTGAGTGATGGTGTAATTACTGCCCCCATTTTATAGATTGAGAAACTGAGGCTTAAAAGTTAAGTACCTTGTCCAATGTCATCCAGCAATTAAATGGTGGGGCTGAGATTCCAGCTCTGGAGATCTGATTCCAGAACCACCACTCTCCTTCTTCCTGCTTTGAAAGTGACTAAATATCCTGTAAATATCTTTCTAAGTCCTTAGCCTTCAGAGTTATTTTTAATGACTACATAGCACTCTATTGTTGAGATGTACCATTATTTGGCCAATCTCCTGTCAGTGAATAGAAGTTGTTTTCAGTGTTTTCTATAATACATTCTCCAATCAACATCATTTATAGTTAAATATTTGTTCAAAAACTAAAATTGAAATCCTTCCATTAAAGCATATGTATAATTTTGAGGCTTTTGATACATATTGCCAAGATTGTCCTCCAAAAATAATGAGCCAAATTATACTTCCTACATCCTCACCCACACTAGAATACAAAGCATTCTTCATCCAAGTGATTAGAGGCCACTCAAATTCTGCCACATGAATAATAAAATTTAGATTCATTAGGGGATTGGGGTAGGTCGACCTTTGCCCGTGGAAATTCCATCCTCCCATAGCAGAAGGGCCAAAGCCAGACACTGAGCAGAGAGGAGCGTGGGGCAGAGAGAACAAGAAGAACTTCCGCTTCATTGAATCAGGTCAGTAATTCTAAAGCTCTCAGAAATGCCTTGGTTTCCTCACTGTCACGGAACAGTCACTGCAGTGACCAAGAGGGAGAGGAGTGTGTGGAATGTCCCTGGGTCCCCTGGCTCCTGAGTCCAGCAGGAGGTGGCTGGAGCAGGGAGGGGACAGAGCCCAGGGTTCTCATCTCAGCCCTGGCATTGCTCTCGTGCATGCACAAAAGGAAAACCTCAAATTAGTTAAAAAGTTAAGCAGGGGTCAGGCACAGTGGCATGTACATGTAGTCCCAGCTACTCGGGAGGCTGAGGTGGGAGGATCACATGAGCCCGGGAGTTCAAGGCTATAGTGCACTATGATTGCATGTGTGATTCTGAATAGCCACTGCACTCCAGCCTGGGCAACACAGCGAGCTCTTATCTCTAATAAAAAGATAAGTAAATAAAAGAAGAAAGAGAAGAAAAAGAAAGAAAGTTAACAAGAGGCCTCAGTATTTCTTGCTCAGATGGTCCAGGACTGTGAAGACCATGTAGGACGAACATGACTGCAGCTTCCAGGGTGTTGGAAACAGTAGCTGCAGGTAAGTCCCGAGCTCCAGGAAGACCCCAAGAGAAAGCTATTGGCACTAGCAGTTCCCGGACTGGCTCAGAGCTTCCAAGGGCACCAATAACCATTGTTAAATGGTGCAAGCATTTTTAAAAGCTTATACCTACAAATGTGATAAGTAAGTCATAGGGGGTCACTTACTCTGTTAATTTTTTATCCCATGAAAGACACATTTCTGCCTAGAACAGAGAAAGAAAGTAAGAATAAAAATACTGTGTTCCTGTTAAAAGCCATACGCAACAAGCCCACAGCTAGTATCATATCGAATGGGGAAAACCTGAAAGCCTTTCCTCTAAGATTTGGAACTAGACAAAGATGCTCACTGTCACCACTTTTATTCAAAATAGTACTAGAAGTCCCAGCCAGAGCAATTAGACAAGTGAAAGAAAGAAAGGTCATCTAAATTGGAAAGAAGTCAAATTATCCTTGTTTGCAGATGATACAGTCTTATATTTAGAAAAACCTAAAGACTCCACAAAAAGCTATTATAACTGACAAATAAATTCAGTAAAGTTGCAGGATACAAAATCAACATATGAAAATGAGTAGCATTTCTAAATTCCAACAGCAAACAATCTGAACAAGAAACCAAGAAATTAATCCCATTTACAATGGCTACAAATAAAATAAAATACTTGGGAATAAAATTAACCAAAGACATGAAAAATCTCTACAGTGAAAACTATAAAACACTGATGAAAGAAATTAGACATAAAAAATGGAAATATATTCCATGTTCATGGCTTGGAAGAATCAATATTGTTAAAATGTCCGCACTACCCAAAGCAATCTATAGATTCAATGCAATTCCTATCAAAATGCCATTGACATTCTTCACAGAAATAGAAAAAAAATCCTAAAATATATATGAACCCCAAAGACGCAGAATAGCCAAAGCCATCCTGAGCAAAAAGAATAAAGCTGGAGGTATCACATTACTTGACTTCAAATTATACTACAGAGCTGTATTAACCAAAACAGCATGACACTGGCATAAAAACAGACACATAGACCAATGAAACAGAATAGAACCCAAAATACATCCATGTATTTACAGTCAACTCATTCTCAACAAAGGTACCAGGAATATACATTGTGGAAAAGACAGTCTCTTCAATGAATGGAACTGGGAAAACCAGATATCCATATGCAGAAAGATGAAACTAAACCCCTATCTCTCACCATATACAAAAACCAAATCAAGGCCAGGCATGGTGGTTCATGCCTGTAATCCTAGCACTCTGGGAGGTCAAGGTGGGAGGATTGCTTGAGGTCAGGAGTTTGAAACCAGCCTTAGCAAGAGTGAGACCCCGTCTCTACTAAAATTAGAAAAATTAGCCAGACATTGTGGTATATGCCTATTGTCCCAGCTACTCAGGAGGCTGAGGCAGGAGGATTGCTCAAGCCCAGGAGTTTGAGGTTACAGTAAACTATGATGACACCACTGCAGTCTACTCAGGCCAACAGAGTGAGCCTCTGTGTAAACAAAAAAAAGGGGGGGAGGGGAGTCGAGTCAAAATGGATTAAAGATGGCTAGGCATGGTGGCTCATGCCTATAATCCTAGCACTCTGGGAGGCCAAGGTGGGAGGATTGCTCGAGGCCAGGAGTTCAAGACCGGCTTTAGCAAGAGCAAGACCCCATCTCTACAAAAAATAGAAGAGTTAGCCAGGCGTGGTGGTGTGCACCTGTAGTCCCAGCCACTTGGGTGCCTGAGGCAGGAGGATCACTTGAGCCGGGGGGTTTGAGGTTGCAGTGAGTTGTGACTGACACCACTACACTTTAGCCTGGGAGACAGAGCAAGAATCTGTCTCAAATTTTAAAAATGGATTAAAGACTTAAATCTAAAACCTGAAACTATGAAACTACTAGAAAGAAACATTGGGGAAACACTCCAGGGCATTGGTCTGGGCAAAGATTTCTTGAGTAATGCAAGGATGCACAGGCAACCAACGCAAAAATGGACAAATGAGATCATATCAATCTAAAAAGCTTCTGCACAGTAAAGGAAACAATCGACAAAGTGAAGCAACAACCTACAGAAGAGAAAATATTTTCGAACTACCCATCTGACAAGGGATTAATAGCCACAATATATAAGGAGCTCCAACAACTCAATAGGGAAAAAAACAAATAATCTGATAACAAAATAGGTAAAAGCTCTGAATAGACATTTCTCAAAAGAAGACGTACAAATGGACGACAGGGATATGAAAAATGCTCAACATCACTAGTCATCAGAGAGATGAAAATTAAAACTACATTGAGATACCATCTCACCCCAGTTAAAATGGCTTTTATCCAAGAGACAGGCAATAATGAATGCTGGCAAGGATGTGGAGAAGGGAAACACTCATATACTGTTGATGGGAATGTAAATTAGTACAGCCACTAATTTCTACATAACAGTATTTATACATAACAGTTCCTCAAAAAACTAAAAATAAAACTACCATATGATCCAGCAATCCCACTACTGGGTATATATCCAAAATCAAAGAAATCACTGTATCAAAGAGATACCTGCTCTCCCATGTTTATTGCAGCACTATTCACAATAGCCAAGATACGGAATGAATCTAAGTGTCCATCGACGGATGAATGGTAAAGAAAAGGTGGTGCATACACACAATGGAATATTATTTGGCCATAAAAAACAGTGAAATCCTGTCATTTGCAACAACATGGATAGAACTGAATGGAGGACATTATGTTAAGTGAAATAAATCACGCACAGAAGGACAAATATCACATGTTCTCACTAATAGGTGGGAACTAAGAAATAAATTGAGCTTACGGAGATAGAGAGTAGAATGCTGGTTACCAAAGGCTGTGACGTGTAGTGGGGAGAAGGGATAAAGAGAGGATGGTAAATGAAACAAAATACAGTGAGAAGGAATAAGATCTAGTGTTCAGTAGCACAGTTATTGTTATAGTTAACAATAATTTATTGCATATTTCAAAACAACTAAAAGAGTAAAATTGGAATGCTCCTAATACAAAGAAATGATAAATACTTGAGGTGCTGGATACCCCAATTACCCTGATTAGATCATTACATAGTGTATGCTTATATCAATGTGCCCCATAAATATGTACAATGTACTCCATAAATATGTACAATTATGTATCCATAATAATTGAAAACAAAAAAAATTTAAAATAAAAAAAATCATGTTCCTTCTAGGCAGCTCCCCAAAACAAAGGAATTCTATATGTATATTTTTAGCTCAATTTTGGGGTTAAAAGAGAAAAGGGAAAAACAAAACCCATGGGAATGCCAATTAAAAGGTCCCTTTGCCACATATTTGTTAAAATAGCATAATATGCCTATTCTGTAGCAGCTAATATGAAAACCACATAATTTATGAAATCCCATTATGAAAAAAATCTTCAAAATAATGGGGAAAAAATGACAGAACTCTTCTAGACAATACGCATAGGCAAACAGCATTTGCTAATGAAAAAAATCCAGTCCTCTCTTAAATAATTTTTTTTTTTTTTTGAGACAGAGTCTTACTCTGTTGCCCAGGCTAGAGTGCCATGGCATCAGCCTAGCTCACAGCAACCTCAAATTCCTGGGCTCAAGCGATCCTTCTGCCTCAGCCTCCGCGGTAGCTGGGTCTACAGGTATGCACCACCATGCTCGGCTAATTTTTCCTATATGTTTTTAGTTGGCCAATTAATTTCTTTCTATTTTTTTTAGTAGAGATGGGGTCTCGCTCTTGCTCAGGCTGGTTTTGAACTCCTGACCTTGAGCGATCCTCCCACCTTGGCCTCCCAGAGTGCTAGGATTACAGGCATGAGCCACCATGCCCAGCCTCTCTTAAATAATTTTAACACAACAGCAGCAGCACCTTCCCAACTCACAATATCTTATCTCTTCTCTAGAAACCTTGGAAGGCCCACTCCAACCATGCCTATGGGTAGACAACTGACCGCAGCTGGACCAATCACATTCTCTCTCCCAGGGACTGGGATTTGGACGAGAGACAGTTTACCAGTCTCAGCTAGAGGATGGAATGAGGGGTAGGTCTACCCACTAGCTCCAGTGTAGCCAGGTCCTGCCTATGGTCCTGGAAGTGAGACAACCATCAGTTCCACAAACACATCTCAGCTCTTCTTATGAGCTAGATCTGGGGAACCAAGGACAACCTGATAGGACACATGGACTCGGTCTCCCAGGATTCTGGACTTGCTGAGGAAGCAGATGTGTCATCAGATTATTCGCACCACCCTGGAGGGGCTCAGCAAGCAACACCGGGAGGACTTGGACAAGCACTTGCCCCTGGACTTAGTTCCTCATCTAGAAAACAGTGGAAGTGACTCTTCCGGCTCCACAGCCTGTGGCTTCCGAACACAAAAGCCACCTGATTGGAGGTTGGGAGGCAAATTTGCATTCCCCACCTGTACAGACTGAATGTGTTCCCCTACAAAATCCACAGCTGACGCCCTGACCCCGATGTGACTGTATTTGGAGATAGGGCCTGTGAGGAGGTGATAAAGGTTAAATGGGGTCAAAAGGTTGTAGGGCTGGTGGCCTTACAAGACAGGAAGAGACACCAGAGCTTTCTCTCTCTCTACACAGCGAGAAGGTGCCATTTGCAAGCCGGGTATAGAGCCTCAGCAGGAAGCAAACTGGCCGGCACCTTAGTCTTGGACTCCCTAGTCTCCAGACTGTGCAAAATAAATCTCTGTTGTTTAAGCCACCCAGTCTGTGGCACTTTGTTATGGCAGCCCAAGCTGACTAAGACACCTCTTCTTCCTCAAACGTGGGCAGAAGGGGCTCTTAAATGATGATATTTGCCCAATGACACATTCTGAAAGCCCCCTGAATGCACACAGCCTGCTTCCAAGGACAGCAGCCACCAACTTCCCAAAAGGTGTGAGCAGGAAGCTCCTTCTGGAAACCCTGAAACCAGCCCTGCCCCCAGTTCTTGGCCACCCACTACCAGGATCCCCCGAGCTGACAAAATTCACGGCAGATGCTCCGAGCGGACTCCAGCCTCCCCGGTGCATTTCTGCCTGCTTTCCTGGTGGGCAGAGGAAGCCACGCTCGCAAATGGACAGCCTTTGATGCATGAGGCCCAGTCCCGGACTGCCAGGCCAAGGAGAACTGGTCCCTCCTGAGCCGTTCCTCCCAGGCTTCCCTGCTGCAACGTGAGGCAAGTGCTAGACGGACCCTGTGGAGTGTCGGGAACTGGGGGACCCTAGGCTCCTCCCCAAACCAGGCTGCAGTCACCCAATTTACACAGGGGCTCCCTCTCTCCTCTCCTTTCATCTAAGCTGACCCATTCATTGCCTCCCTAAAGCTCATAAAATGCCATGTCATGGCATTGTGTTTTCATTCATGCAAGAAGACCACCATGTTCGTTAAGATGGAAGACAGATAAAGCAGATCTTAGTTTTGTCTCTTTTAATAATGAAAGCATGATTCCTCAAAATGCAAGTTTTATCTATTTTGTTTTAGTATCCCAGCTTCCCTTTATAGTTCTCTCTCTCTTAGGCCCGCATCAAACTCTGTGCCCTTTGGAGTTACCGCCTGAAGAATCTTTAAAAAACAACGAAAGTCCCCCTGTCCTTCCTTGGATTCTGTGATCCTGGCTCCCAGCTCCTGTCCTATCCTGGCTCCCAGCTCCTGTCCTACCCCTCTGGCCAGTCCAGCTCTGGCTCATTCCCCTTCTCCCAGCTGACATCATTCACTTCCTCCAAACCTGTCTCTCCACGTGGATCTTTCCAGAGAAGTAGACCTGCCTGGCACCTGCCTGTGGACACTTCTCCCTGGTGTCCTGTGGTTCTCCACTGCACAGGCCCAGACAGACCTCAGCGTCCCTTCCCCAAACCAGCATCTGCTCCTGGTCCCCAGCTCTCTCAGGGACCTTGCCTGTGCCTCGTCACCTCGGCTCTCAAGCTTAGGGTCCTCCTGTTTTGGGATCTAGAGTTACCGTGAACTGAGGTAATTTACATAAATATAAATCACCTAGCACAGTGCTCGGCCTATGCCAGACAAATGTTACTTCATCTCCTCTTCCCTCACTTCTTCAGCCCTGTTCTCCACCATGTGGTTTATCCTCTAGGGACAAATCTGATTTTGCAAGTCACAGTTTGCCAAATACACCCTGCAATTTTCTACTTCCCATAATCCAGCTGCAGAGGTAATGAGTGTCTTTCCCCACCATCTTAAACCAAGTTGATATTGTATAAAATTATCTGGTTGTTTTGGTTTATCTAAATTATTCAGATCAGGAGGATACCTGAATTTTTTTAAATAATTATGATTTTTTTTAAAGCTTGTCTCAGGAAGTTTTTATAAAACAAAATAGAAAGAACTCATTCCTCATTATCCTTCCTTCCCACTCTGCTTTTGGAAGGATTTGCAATTCAGATTGAGGATAAACTCTATTTTCACTTAGAAAAACACATTCCCTCTAGCAAAGAAACTCTTTTTTGAATAAATCCCTGCAAAGCAGCCATATCTTTATATTTCATATGTGCAACAATTTAACAAAAAAAATACTATGAATCTCTTCTTCCTTTCTTATTCTTTCCCATCATCTCTTTAATGATGGAAATTTAGAACTGCACAATCCACAAACACACACACACTTCCTTTGTCTTTTCAGATTTCTTCCCAACAAAACCCTACAGATGACAGAGGTCAGATTTAATTGATTTTAGCTTAGGGCCAGATCCTCAGTGTCAAAATGAAACAGAAAATTGAAATAAAACCCATAACTTTGGCTGAATTATCTTCATAGTTGCCTCTATTTCCATATCCCCCAAGAAGAATTGCTTTCAAATCAATATGGAAGAAAAAAGCATTCTTTTTGTGTGTTGGTAAGTAAATGGGACAAATGGCTCTGGGGTGTCCAGTGTGTGGGCTCTGGAGGCAGACTGTCTGGTCTGAACCCTGACTGTGTCCCTTACCAGCTGAAGGCCCCTGGGTGACCTGCTGATATCTCTGAGTTTCAGATTTCTCATTTGGGACTGTTGTGAAGATTAAACGAATTAATTCAAGTAAAGCAATGAGGACAGTCCCTGGCACATACTAAGTGCTCAGTATAAATAGGAATCATTATTATTCCAAACAAAATGAGTACCAGTTCCACATACGACCAGCCTGGAAGCAGTATAGTGTAATCATTAGATCCTTTTACTCAGATGGCCTGGGTTCAATTCCTGGCTCTCCCACTTGTTAGCTGTGTGATTGGGCAAGTTGCCCAACCGTTGTGTGCCTCAGTGGCTCCATTTGTACAACAGGCCGTTGAAAATTGTATCTGCATCATGGGTGTTGTCATGTGTACGAAATGAGACAATGTGAAATATTTAGTTCTATAGTAAATGCTCAGTGAATTTTGGCTGCTATTTTTCCTTGCATGCTACAAAAATAAGGTTGATTAACTCAGAACTGTTTCCCCAAACTCATAGAGTGTTTCAGAAGGGTAGAGTTGTAAGATTTTTCCATTTTAGTTGTCAATTAGCGGTCAAATAGCATTAGAATACAGCTCCTATTGGCAGGGCACCGACCCCACAGAGGTGGGCAACAAGGCCCCTTAGACAAAAAGAGGTCAGACATTCCCTCTCCTGCAATTGGCAGCCAGAGCAAGGCACATGGCTTGAGTTCAGCCAATCAGATGCTCACAACTGGCAACAAGGCCAGTTGCTTCTGAAAGTAGAGAGAGGGAAGGATGCAAACCAGAAGGATGGGTTGAAAGGGGAGACTGATATCTGATCTCTGGAGTCTCACCCACTTCAACCACAGCCTCCATTGTTTCTCAATGTTAAACTCCTTTTTTTTTTTTTTTGAGACAGAGTATCGCTGTGTTTCCCCAGCTACAGTGCCATGGCGTCAGCCTAGCTCACAGCAACCTCAAACTTTTGGGCTCAAGTGATCCTCTGCCCCAGCCTCCCAAGTAGCTGGGACTACAGGCATGCGCCACCATGCCCGGCTAATATTTTCTATATATTTTTAGTTGGCTAATTAATTTCTTTCTATTTTTAGTAGAGACGGGGTCTTGCTCTTGCTCAGGCTGGTTTTGAACTCCTGACCTTGAGCGATCCTCCCGCCTCGGCCTCCCAGAGTGATAGGATTACAGGCGTGAGCCACCACGCCCGGCAATGCTAAACTTCTTAATTACAAAATAAACACATATTCTTTACAACCGGAAGAAACATCTGTAAATGTATTCAGAAAGTATGAATAACCACCTTGCAAAGTATCCTCCTCAATTCCCCACCCTCATTAGCTAGTTCCTCTGTAACTTATTCTCCCTATGTAACAGTGTGTCATTACCATTTCTCAAGGTCAATGGACATGTATTGTATCACTTCACTATGGCCCAATAATCTTTCATAATATTAATATAAATGTGTCACTATTTTTTCAAACGCTCCTCTTTGGACAGGCACCTTTTTAGATATTCATTACAATTTTAAATGCACATGCTCAGGGACCAACGACTGCACTTTGGGGACTCTATCCTAGAGAAATAATGCACTGGTTTACACATAAGACTGCACATGCAAGGATAATTACTGTGCATTGCTCGGAACGTCAGCAACTGGAAATAACCCAAATGCCCAGCAACCTCCCCTTATCTGCATTGTTTATGGCATTTTGTTTAAGAAGAGGGGAATTTCAACTGTAAAAAATGTTTTATGAAAACCACTACTCAAACCCAGGTGAGAGGTGGGAATTTTAGGTTCCTTCCACTGGTGAAATTTTAGATGTCTTTCCTTTTGGGAACCGGGGAGGAGGCTGGAAGAAAAATAAGATGTGTAAGTCAAGGTCAGGTTACCACGGCACAAATGGGTCATTGTTAGGTCTATTTTACGCACAAAGGCAGAAAATTTGAATCCTCAGAGAGCCTAAGTCCAGGTTCATCCAGAGATTCTCAAAACTTAGCGTACATAAGAGTCACCTGGGATTCTTGTTAAACTGCAGATGGATTCATTAGCTCTGGGGTGGGGCCCGAGATGGTGCATCTCTAACAAGCAAGCAGGTGATTCGAATGCTGCAGGTCTGTGGACCACACTTGGAGTTGTAAGAATCAGATCAATTCATATCTGCTGTTGGAACTGAATCCCAGGATTGTTCAAGTTGTAGCAGTGAAAGCCCGAATCCCAAGAAACCCCTGAGTCCCAGGCAAATCAGGACAATCACCCAGTGGTTGGATTAGCTCAAGGTCAGATGACTCAGAGGCCTGAAAATATACATGAAGTTGGCTGGTTGCAAACTTTGGCAAACAGAGGGGCTTAAACACCTACTCGCTCAGGCTCTACTCAAGAGTCTCCAACTTGCAACTTTTGGCCTAGATGACCCCTCCACTCCATCAGCTGAGACATTCTGTAACACATTTTTTCTAATGGCAGCTGTAAGTGTCCACGGGTGATGGGTCACAATGAAAATATTAGCAATTGAGGACTACTCAGAAACAAGATGAAAATGATTTAAAGAAAAGGCAGGAAAAGAGTCCATACAGGCTCTCAAAAGCTCACTGTGCCAGCCTCCAAGATGACCCCAGGTGATGCTCATCTCCTGGCATTCGTGCCCTGTGTGCTTCTCTCCTACATGGGACACAGCTAACCTGTGTAATCAGCAGGATATTGGACACATGATGAAGTGTGACTTCCAAGGCTAGGCTGTAAAACACATCGAAGCCTCTATCATGTTGGGGATTCGGGGATCACTTGCTCTGGGGGAAGCCAATTGCCATGCCATGAGGATACCTACGCAGCCCCATGAGAAAATCACATTGTGAGGTACTGAGGCCTCCTGCCAGTAGCCAAATGAGTAAGCCACCTTGGAAGGAGATCCTCCAGCCCTCATGAAGTCTTAAGATGGCTACAACCCTGGCCAACATCTGAACTGCAACCTTAAGAGACTCTGAAACAGAGCCACTCAGTGAAGCTACTCTTGATCGATCACCCTAAAACTCCCCGAGGGTCAAAGACCCAAGAAGTTGCAACCTGGCAGCCAGCAGGGCCACAAGTTTCATTTTGCCTGCACGTTTTTTTTCAACGTGATTAGCCACCAACATCTAAAAACCAAGGTATTTCCATGTTAATATTTCAGCACCTCCTAAAAAACTGAAAGAGCTTCAAACCAAGGTCCTCATTCCTACAGGTCAAGGATGGGTGAGCCTTGAGCAGCAACTGCCCATGGTGGGGGTTACCTGTGCTCCCCACATCAGCACACCCCCCACCTCCTAGTCTCTCCACGGGGCTCACAGTGCGTGTTAATGTCACCCGCCAGCCCTCCTAAGTCTGTGATCCTTAACAGAGGAGAAACTTTTTCACCAGTGGTACTCAAAGTGTGGTCCCCGGACCAACAGCATCAGCATCACCTGGGAGCTTGCTAGAAAAGCAAATTCTTGGGTCAACTCAGAAACTCTGGCGTGAGGCCCAATAATGTGTGTTTTAACAAGCCATCTAGTGTGATTCTGATGCCTTAAAAAGTCTGAGAACCCCTGTTTCTCACAAGTAAGACTTCTTGCCTTTGAAAACCATTGTGTGCTGTTCAGTAAAAGGGGCTCAGCTCTGAGGGTCCAGCCGTCACAATATGCAGACCTAGGCCTTAGCCCCACCAGAAATGCCAGCTGTACCTTCTGCCAGGCTTCCTGTCCAATTCCTAGAGGCCACAAAACCCCAAGTTCTCACAGCACCTTGGAGAGCCCCGGTGCACTTTCAGGGGTATAGTGAGAACCTGGTAACAATTTGGTTTCAAATAATCTGCTCACCTGGCTTTTTTTCCCCCCGACATGTATATGAATAAACAATATAGTTGTTGTTTTTTTAAATGGAGGGCCAAGTCCTACAGTGTGCTGGGCATATTCTCTGTTGTAACCTAAGATTTCTTTGAACCTCAGATTTCTCAGCTGCAAAATGAGGCGCTCAGATGAGCTGTCCTCAGCCTCCAGCTCTAAAGTCTGTGACTAATTGACATTAAATGAACCTTCCATTTCAGAATGCCAAAAGCCCTCATTTATCCAATAATCACTGTTTCATGGGACGGTATGTCTGTACTTAATGAATCAATGCATCAATTTGGTTGTACTTAATGAATTTGTTTCCTCAAATATTTATAATAAGCAAAACACCTTGTCCTCTTTTCACAATGTGTTTAAGTGAACCGATCAGTGAGCTCAGATAAAAATCTTAAAGCATCTACTGTCAGAAATGCATGCACTGATTCCTAACCCCTCGACGTACTAGGAAAGTTTATGCGGCAGGGAGAGATCTCACAGTGCAGGGCAGCCTCTGTGCTGAGGGTACGTGATTATAACATTGCAACACGATAACTCTCACCCAGAAAACCCACCACACAGTCCAGGGCTACATCTCCACCCCTGTCCCAGGGTTCTAACTTGAGTTGACTCTACTTCAAAGGAAGGAAAGCTTGTTTGGCCAAATACCCACGGAGCGTCGGTTTCAAGAATGTGACATGCTGTTAAACCACAGCCGTGTAAGCTTGCGGCTGCCGATATTTTCCAAGGATGAAAGTTTCACTTTTCAAAGAAAAACATGGCACCATGTAAGTTGGAGAAACCTAAGGTAAATGGTGTCAATTGGCCCCAGGAAGTTTCTTCTTCCAAAGAACACCTACTATGCGTCAGTGTGTGCTGGGAAGGGTGGAGAGGTGCCTGAGAATGGACACAATTTACAAGATCAGAATGATGAGACAGTGCCTGCCTTTGGGCAAGCTTTTCAGGAGGTGGGGATAAAGGACAGTTGGGAGGAGCAGAGCCCAATGTCAGCGCAGGGCATTGGGGTGGGGGTGGGGTACTGGGAAAGGAAGGGCATTAGGCCAGGGGCAGGTCAAGTGAACAGTAGCGCGGGCAGCATGGACGGCTGGGAGAGGCCCTGGAGCTGCAGGAACTGGGGCTGGAAGCACCAAGTCACCAGGCAGGAGAGAGGTCCCCAGGCCACAGAGCGAAGATGTCCTAGCTCCCTAAATTGGGGTTAGTCCGCATTTCAAAGTAAAGTCGGCTTTTGAGGAACTGGATGAGTACAGAATCATGTTTCAGAGATTCCCCAACTGTTCAATTTTTGCAAGGGAACTTGGAGGTCCTTTAACCCAACTTCACCCTCTGTGTCTCGATCCCTCTGGCTGCTCTGTCTCCCAGCCTCATATTTGGCTGCCTCCATGGACGCGGAGCTTGCTCTCTCACAGAGGAGCCTGTTTCATCACCAAAGGACTCTAGTCGTTTCAAAATGTTTCCTTTATATGGTGCTAACACAGCTATCCTTCCACTTGACCTTCCTACGCACACGCTTCAGAAGAACAGGCTTGAACTCAAGTTTACTAACAGCCCTAGAACTGTCTAAAGGAGTCACAGCAACCTCTCTAAACTCCCCCAGTCCCTGCCACAGTGGGACGGCCCCTGTACCTGGTTAAGATCATCTGAACACTGACTAGTTGGCCCATGTTCTTTGAAAACTGTGCTCCCTACTCCCTCAAAACAGAGAGTCTTTCCAGGTAGAGTGACAGAACAAAGGTCAGACCGTGCCCAGTGCATGGGCGACACTGGAAACCTCAGAGGCCACAGAGGCATGGTGGCTGCTGCTTTCAGGAACTGAAAGATGGTCCAAGTCAGCCCAGCCCGGGGTGACCCCTTCCAGAGGGGTCAGGCAGCCTTGACCAGGCCTGATGCTGAGTCCTTCCTAAGCCCTGCACTCAGGTCTGCAGCCTCTCCCTGTCTGGGGTAAAACAGGCCCTGGGCCAGAGTCTGTGGACGCTGGAGTTCATGGACACTGGTGGGGGAAACCCCTGGGTCCTGAGCTTGGCATAGAAGGGAGAAGCCCGCCCCCTTGTGGACCTCTTGGGGGTGGCAGGGCAAGAGGAGATGGGGGTTTGGGGGAGTAACCACTTCCTCTCACTGCTCCATTTCACCAGTCACCTCTGGTGGCCTGCAATAGAATTGGTCTGTACTGTCGCAGGGCTGGGAGGGGAGTGGTGGCAGAGGACTTGAAGAGAAGTTAGGAGGTGGAGACCCCTGGGTCTAGATGCTTGATGACAGAAAGTTAGAAAGAAATCAGGCAGGTGTTATTAGCTGTTTTAAGAAAAGATGAACAACAACAACAAGAAAAAGACACCAGTCACCTGGAGGCCTTTTCCTGGGTCTGCCACTCCCTGTGTGGCCCCCGGCAAATCACAACCACTCCCTTGGCCTCCAAGGGCTGTGCTTGGTGAAGGTGAAGGCTCCAATCCCTCTGAATGCTGAAGCATTAAGCCTTTCACATCACTGTCCTGACAACAGCCTGTCTTTGGTGGCACCACAGCCCTGATGGAAGGGAAGAGGGCATGGGAGGTGGCAGGGACAAAGGGTATTGCGGAAGGGGAGGCAAAGGGCACCAGCATGGCCAGGTGGGAGGGTCCACCCCAGTCTGGGAGCACTGACCCTTCCATCATGCACCTTGCCCCTGGGACCCCAAAGGGTCATTTCCCAGAGTGGTCTCCCCTCCTTCCACAGTTTTGGCCAAGTCTACATCATTTCTCCATTGTGTGGAGACCAGCCCAGATGTTCCTGTGCCACAAAACATGCTCGCCCCTGAGAGATGGGACCCAGGCCCGTTTTATGTCCAAGACAGCAGCCCACAAACATCCACTGTCTCACTCACACACTTCTAGACTACCTTTACTCTGCACTAAGCACATTATCAAAGATTGTGTTTGTAATGTATTTTCAAGGTAAATTCTTTACTACTCTGTAACTGATCAGTATAATTGGGCTAAATGTAGCCCTGGGAAACGCAAACCAGAAGCACTTTTCCTCGAAGCTCTCCAGATAAAAAATGAATGATATGTTAAAATGGCTCAAATTTCTTACTGCACTGTGCTCATAGAGACACACAGCCATGAAGTCACCAAAGACCTTGTTTGTAAAGACTAACTGTCACCCAGCAGAATGAAAAGCATTGAGACCTTTTAAAAATGGCTTTGTATAAATTATCTGAAATAACGATGTCCTCAGGCTAGTGTGCTATCCTAGCTAGAAAGGTCCAGGGCAAATATTGGGGGGAGGGGAGTCATCTTTGCACACTTTAGCACACTAAAGCTTTGGCTGAAATTATATAAGCCTGCAATGTCCTTTTTTTTTAATGGCATTATAAGTTATCATATAAACACCCTTTAAAAATCAGAGAATTGCAACAAATAAGCACAACCCAAGTTCTACCTAAAAACTAGTCAGGTAGAACATGAAACTCTAATTCAAGACAGAACCCTTTTCAAACACCTATTTAGACCACCTGGTTTTTGCAGCATTGCAAAATTCTAAAATGCTAATGAAAATTTTAATGTCCAAAACTTACAAGCCATCAGAGGTTCAGTAAGCAGATTGTGCCATTTCAAAACTGAAAATGTGCTTGCATAAGCAAGTCACCGGGGCTAACCTTTCTGGATTGAGAGTCTGGCCTTCAGTTCAGACCGTGGCTATGCCAGGGTCAGAAATGTGACAAAACTGTGCTTTCACGGAGGTTAGCCAAGGTTCACAGGGTCATGACTGGGCCATTTTATCAGTCATGTCAGGCTCACACCCTATTGCCTGGGATAGATAAAAACTTTATCTGTCAGTTTGCTAAATCTGCTCCTCCTGCCTCATTTTGAATAAAGAAAACCTGAGCTCAGCTTATCTAAACCAGAAACTTGCCTTTCCCAATACTGTTTTCATACACAACTTCTAAGTAAAGGTGACACGCCAATGATTTCTGGTCTCATTTAGTAAAGAACTGTCCATAATTGAAGTGACTGGCTTTGTCTTATCTAAAACCTTAACTTCAGAGAACAGTTCTGGCGCTATCTGACAACATAGATTTATTATGTTTATTAAATGTTGGATGGGCTGAAGGTGTTATATTAGAATGACAGTTCTCAAAGTGTTACCTTTTCAGATTCATCTTTCTCTAAAGCAAACTAAAGAAAAAAACAAAAAAACCCACTACAATTAACTTTGTTAGATTTTTCAAATAGGGAACCTAAACTACCATAGAAGAGTTTACAAAGATACCTTTGGACTAACACACACACACACACACACACACACACACGATATTATCCACTAATGATTGTTTAACAGGGAAAAAAACAGCTAAAGTTTCTTCCTCACAGAAAATAGATATGCACAGATAACAAATAAACCCAGGTAGACATTTAGAAATCTGGGTAAATACACTAAGTACAAATATTAAACTGGTGAGTTATCCCTGACAGGAATCTTAAATGCAAGAACAGCACCTTCAAATTTTACTTTATTTGGAAATTGTACAAATTCATTATTTTAATATTTAAGGACCATGTTACTATAGTAGAGACACATAAATATTATAATATATACATTTAGAAATTAAATATAAAGTCAACACGACACTATATAAAAATTCATATGTACATTTCCAGTAAGTCTGAGGTTTGAGCATTCGTGCTCGTCAGATTTCTCCCTGGAAACGGGTGAATCTAGCAGGGAGATTGTCCACAGGATACACGGTGGGGCTGGTTTTCATTGTAGGAGGTCCATTTAGCAGCTGCCAGTCACAATGCCTGGCCAGTTCCACTGTAAATATTTTGAGAAGAATTTTTGCAAATTCTTTGCCTACACAGCTCCTAAGGCCTCCTCCAAATGGAATGAAGCTGAATCTGGATGCATCCTCTGGGTGAGGCAGCAGGAATCGGTCAGGATTAAATTCCTCCTTGTTGGTGAAGATGTCTGCCACGTCGTGAGTATCACAGATACTGTAGATAACATTCCAGCCCTTGGGAATCTGGTATCCCTGCAAAAGAGTATGAAGCCCCAAGGGCTGACAAACTGAAATTTACCTTTCAACAACAAAAACCTGTCACCTATATCTTTGGGGGAGTTATGAGTTCAAAGAGAGGGAGAGGAAGAGAAAGAGAAAGAGATCATTCAGGTTGCTGAAACATGACAGCGACATAGGGCAGGACAATGTTATCAAAAGCATAAAGAAGTTAAGCCAATGCACGGGGGGAGTTTTAAAACCTCAACAAAAGGGAGGGTGAAGGAAGAGAAATTTTAACTTACATTTAATTCAAAAGTCTTAAGAGCAACCCGAAACCCTCCTGGAACCGGGGGATTCAGTCGAAGGGTCTCCTTAATAACACACCCAATGTATTTAAGTTGTTCCAAAATTTCTATGTCCAGCTTGTTGTCTTGATTGCTCTTGCAAAGTAAACCCTATCAAAACAGTCATACAGAGGTGAATGGGTATTGTGTGCTCCAATAAAATCAGCCCAGCAGACATAAACAGGGCTTAAGTGGCGACTAAACCCAAAGGGCCCCATGATGAGAGGCTGGGAGGAAACAGCAGCTAGTGACCATTTGCCTCCACCCCTCAGCCCAAATCCACTACCTATTTACAATTCCCGGAGAAGGCTGTCCACCAGTTAGAAGGGCCAAGCTTCCCCCCATCCCATTCACCACCACTGATCGACTACCCACACGTATCACCATTCATACCCTTGGACAGACAAATCCGGGAAAGTAGAACCTATCTGAAAATCTCTATGGTTCTGCAAAAGGTGGAGGAGGGGTAGGAATACAAGGTCAAACCCTACCCAAGTGGGATCACAGCTCCAAATTCCATTCTTTTTATTCACAAAGCTAATTTTCTCTCCCCACTGGCCCCTCCACCCCTTGGCCCTGCACTTTGAAAATACTCAGCCAAGGCAGCACACTTGCTTATTCGGAAGTTGACTAGGGAGCAGCTGGATTTCCTAAACTAATAGGGAACCCCCAGAGTCTCCCTACCTTGCTCTTCAGCTCCTCTCTGACTTTCTGGAGAACATGTGGATAGAGCCCCAGGTAAGTGATCAGAGATGTGGCTGCACTGGCCGTGGTTTCGTGTCCTCCGAAGAGGAGTTCGGTTGAAGACTGCTTTAGTGCCTAAAAATGGAGTAAGACCAGCGTTTGTCCAAATCTGCAAGCGATTTTACGCAGCGACTACTCAGAAACAAACTAGGGGTTCTGGAGGGAAGATTAGGAGAGCTAAAAGTTTTGCTAATAGAAAGTCAAAGAAAGCAATATCTTTAAACAAAATGCAAAGTCCCTTTAGTTCAGCTAGAGCAGGAAGGGGACTAAGATCCCACTCTACCAGGAGCTCCTGAGTTAAAGCCTTGGTTTTACCAAAATCGCCCAGGGCTCTTTATTAACATTTCGCAAATTCCAACTTTCCCTTTAAAACCTGGAAGGCCTAGGGGACGCTCCCAGTTCCGCGGTAGCCTCTTGCACAGCTCTCCTGACCCAGTGTATCAACCTTCAGGATCCCATGTGGAGTCTGGGCGGGCATCCCACTCCAGGAGGCCGGGCCCCAGGAGGGCGCTTTGGGGGCCCCAGGAACCGCGCTTGGAAAGCCAGGGGACCAAAGTCCTCAGTGCCTCTTCTGAAACCACCACTCACCTGCATGTCCAGCCTCTCTCCCCTCTCCCACGAGTGCTCGATCAACAGCTGCAGCGCGTCTTTGCAGCCCCCGCCCGCCTCGGCCGCCCGCAGCCGGCAGATCTTGGCGCGAATGTTCTCCTCGATGCGCGCGTGAATGAGGTTCCGCGCCTTCATGCCCTGAGCGCAGAGAGCGCGCGGCGGTCAGCAAACGCCCGTTCCCGCGCCCTTCACTCCGCATCCGGCTTGCAGCCCTTACCCGGTACAGCCCGCTGAAGGGCACGTCGATGGGCAGCGAGAAGAGATTGCGGGTCATCTCCTCGAAGGCCTCCACCAGCTGCTGCTCCGCGTCCCCGCTGCCCGCCAGCCGGGGCTCGCAGCCCAGCAGGATGCGCATGGCGATGCGGAACATGAGGCGCTTCACCTCGGGGTAGACCAGGAGGCCGCGTTCGTCGCAGCTCAGCCACCGCTCCAGACAGCCGCCCACTTCCTCCTCGATCACTGGCACGTAGCACTGGAGCGCCTCTCGGCTGAAGGCGCGCATAATCACCTAAGCCCCGAGGAGGGGACAGTGTTGAAAACCTTCCATCTGCTCCTCTCGCCGTCCCCAGCCCGGCCAGACCCGTAACGTGGAGCTCGGAGAGGGTCCTAGCCCATACCTCGCGTTGCTAGCGCCCGCCCAGCATCTATGTGCCCGAACCCCTCCAACAAATGGGATCCTCCTCCCTGTCCATGCGTCGCCACCCCGCCCTCACCTTCTTGCGCTGCTTGTGCGAAGAGTCGTGTAGGTTGGAGAGGCAGCCTGAGCCCAGAATGGTGCGCACCGACGCGGGCCAGTGGACCGACACTAGCCGGTGCTCTCCGAGCAAGATGCGCCGCACATTGTCCGCGCCCATTACCCGCACCGTGGGCCGCCCGAACAGATGCGTCTTGTAGATGAAGCCGTATTTCCTGCGCTTCATCTGCAGGAACTTCCTCCGCTGGGAGAGGAAAGCAGAGGAGAAAGTCGGGCGTGAGGGGGCGCCGGGGAGCGCCGCGCCTCCGGCTAGACCCGCTCCCAGTCGCGGTCACCTCCTTCGCGGGGCACCTACCCCTGCTTCAGCGCAAGCCCAGAGCCGAACCGAGCTCCGGGAAAGCGTCCTGTCTCGCCCCAAGCTCCCTTACCTGCAGCACCATCTGCAATGTTTCCCCAAAGAAGGGGAAGCCCATAGTCCCGGGAGGCAAGGGGAGGGCGCAGCTGCGGTCGCGGCTGCTCACGCAGTACAGGTCCCAGAGCTTGATCGCGGCCAGAAAGAGCAGCAATGGTAGCACGAAGGTGCAGAGCGCACTGGCCAGCAGCGCAGGGAGCCCCATGGTGCGCCTCGGCCTCCCGCGCCACCTGCTGCCGCCGCCAGCGCTCCAAAACCCGCCGCGCGCCCGCTTTATAGGCAGCCCAGGTTGCTGCCCACGTTACCTTGGTCAGACAATTAGTTCACCCAAAGTTCATCTTTAATTGCGGATTGGGCCCCTGGCTCCTCCCCCCGCGAGGCGCTGCCCAAAATCTTTAACTGTTTGTTCCGCGCCAAGGCAGAGGCGGCGTGGTGGCGGCTTCCCTCCGAGCGTGCCTCCTGGGGTGCGGGGCTAGGAGCAGCTTGCCTCCCCCATCCAAGGCGTGCGGAGCTCCTAGGCGGCGGCCGGGGCGAGCCAGGGCTCCGAGGAGCGGTAATTCAAGCCCTAGGCTCCCTGGCGGTCTTTTTGGAATCCCTCCTGCCCGGTCCGACGGGCCGCCCCAGCCCAAACTGCCCTCACTTGCTTTCCTTTTGCAGGCGCCACGTGAGCTCCCTTCCACCTGCCAGGGAAGCTAGAGGAAGTGCGTTCAGGAATCGTACAGCTGCCTCGTCCCACAATTGGGGAAACTGAGGTCCAAAAAGCGAAGCATAACGCAGACGTCCTGACTTCTCTGAAGATCGCGCAGAAGAGACCAGGGCTAGGATGCAAGCGGGAGCCGCGGGGAGTCAGGCATGGCCGGCGGCTCGTGGATCTCAGCTCCCCAACCCCCGCAAGGGGGCCAGCACACTTGAAGTCTCCGAAGGTCCTACTTAAGGATACAAGAGAGCCTACAGGTCCCTGAAGACCCCAGGTGCTACTCTACTCAAGCCTGCTCCCCAGGGGGAGGGACCACAGGGGCAACACACCCGCGGCTCGGCTCTGAAATCCGACCGCAGCCGGCCCGATTCTGGGGGCCCTGGGGCTTGAAGCCCCAGCTAGGCAGCGGGGAAGGGGGTCCTTAGTCCTGGCAAGATAAGGAGACGGAGATAGAGGAAGAAAAGCTCAGGAGTCCTGGCTCCGAGTCCCAGCTCCATCTCTACTTGCGTGACCTTGGGCAAGTCACCACTCATCCTCGTGCCTGCTTCCTCCTTAATGTGGAGGCGATCATTCCCGACCTGTCCGCACCTCGGGTAATTGTGAGTTCCCAAAAGGGCAGTCTGGTTGCAAATACTCTTCCCAAATCCAGGCACCCTAGTCCTGCACCCGGGTCATTGGAGTCTTCCTCCTCTCTCCTAGCTCCCGCCCAGAGTAAAGCCATTGTCCTCGCCCAAGGGAAAGGGGTGCTCAGCCCTAAACCCAGGCCTCGGCCGACTGCTAATCGGAGGGTTGAAGGAATCCGTACTGGGAAGCGGGTCTTCTGTATTTTGCCCAACTGCAACGCCTGCGGCTGCGGCACTGCTGGACGCGCACGTGCGCTCCTGGCCCGCCTGGCCGGGCCACGCCGCTTTGGACCAGTCGGGGCCACGCGCTCCCTTGGTTTGGGCGCTGAACGCACCAGCGGCGCCAGAAACGAAACAGAGGGACGTACGTTTTTTTAGATCCGAACACTGGTTCTTGCAAAAGCCTCGGAGAGCGTCTCTTGGGGATGGAAAACTCTTTGATCCTGAGAGCTGGTAAAAAGTTGCCCTCCCGGGTTTCCCCAAACCCCAAGGGGCCAGGAAATAATCTGCGGAGGTCTTAGGGACCCGCATAGTTCCAGCAACGCTGCAAGCCGGGGTCCACACAGTGCGGATTTCGGGTTTCGGGGAGTCAGCGTTTCCCCATAGCGTTTCAAAGGCTTTGGGCAGGGTTTCAGTCTCTCCCACTGTCATTTCTTCTAACGCTTTGGTGACTATAAACAGTGCGCGCCAACCTCGGGCCACCGGCAGGAACCCGGGCGAATCGCGCTGGAGGTAATTCTCAGAAACCGCGAGCCCGCCCCTTTCTGGACAGCGCCTCCGGCCGGTGTGCGGAGCTGGCCAGCGGGGGCGTGACCTGGGGCCCGTTCCCAATCCTCCGGCCTGACCCGCCTGTGACCCCTGCAGGCCGGGCCGTGACATCCGAGTGAACTCTGCGGGGCCACCTCGCCAAGTTCAGCGCGCGCCGGGTCACAGGATGAGCAGGGCCTGCGCGCTGGAAATTACCACAGGGGAAAAATTTTTAAAAAATCTATCTGCCCATGGAGACCCGCGAGGGCGTCTGGAGGGGGCGTCCAGCAGGAAAGGATTAAATGTGAGAGTGAAAGATCATTAAAAAACATCTTGAAACGGGAAAAAGGGTCAATAAATTACCAGCCCAATGAGAACTTTGATCTAGGAACCTCGCCAAGCTTTCTTGGGTGGTGGTGGGCGGGCAGGGGGAGTTGGTTCACTGAAAACAAAATGTTTCCGAGATGTTTACGAAACAGCCTCCCTATTGCTAAAGCCTGGGGGTGGGGGTGGGGAGTGGTATTTTTGCTGGTGGGGAGGGGTGGTGACCCAGGAGTACACTGGGGTCAGATGAACCAGGGACCTGGAAGCACTCCTCCATCTTCCTCCTTTCACAACCCTTTCTTCTATTTCTTGAACACTCATTCCTGTCTTAGGGTTCTATACTTGCCGCTTCCCCTGCTTGGGGCACCCCTCCCCCAGAGCACAGCTGGCTGGTTCCTACCAAAGTCAAATGTCACCTCAAAGAAGTTTCCCCCACCCACCCAGCCAACTTTAGCCCCAGGCACCCTGTGTCGCAGGCCTGTTTTATTTTCTTTAAGGCGCTTATTGCCACTGGACATATTCTTGCTCTTTTGTTTGCTAGTTTACATATTGTCTGCCTCCTTCCCCAGCGTATCAAGTCCGGGAGGGCAAGAACCTCCTCTGCTCCTTCTCCAGAGAACCTGCAGCTACTGAAACTGGAGTTCAGATACCCCTTGAAATTACTGAATGTGATCTATCAATCAGTTAAAGTTGGAGCCACCCCTACAGGGTTTATAGTTTGTCTAGACCCCAGAGCTGGTAAACCAGGTCTTCCTGGACCCAGCTCCACTGTCCTTGTTTCTGAGGCCACACCCCGCATTTCTCCCCTTTCCCTAATTCATAATCAACCCTGAAGCCCAGGTCCTCCTCCTCACCCAAACCGGAGCTTCTCCCGATAGGCTGTCCTCTGGGTGGTTTTTCAAGAGCTCCGGGAGGGCAGGCCCACATCCTGCCACCTTTGCCAAGCTCAGGGTCTGGCGCCCGACCTACCACTGGCAATGGGTGATGAATTGCCTTGTGTGGAGGTTATGTCGGTGTCAGCCTAGCTTGGAAGGGTCCACCGCACTCTTAAGCTACCCACCCTGCACACGCCTGCTACATCCCTCTTTCCTTCTGGCTTTGGGATCCACCTTAAGCATAAGGTCAGGAGGGCACTGGCTTCCTTCTGGTTCACTAAGGGGTCAGCTTGGGCCTAGGCAGCGATTTCCCTGGCTCACCCATCATGTCCAGCTGCCCGGCCATCAGAAGATGGGTGGCAGATTGAAGCAGGCTGTTGGAAGTGATGGTGGGAGCTTTTGGCTCTGGTTTAAACACTGGTGGGAACCTCTATATTGGCAGGCTGAGAGAGTCCTCAAGTCAAGCTAGGGATCACTATGAAAAGGAGGCAAAAGGGCTGCATCTTGCATGGTGGCCACAGGTGCAGAGATTTGGAGCAGGAGAGTTAAGTGATGTGGAGGAGGAGAGCACTGGCTGGGGAGTCCAGGAGCCTATGGTTGGTTCCTCAGGGGAGCCATTCCCTTGCTGGCTCCTCAGTCTCTCCCTGTGATAGAGGATGCTGAAGCAGTAACCCCACCCCCCACCCCAAGAGGGAAGTCCTGAGAGCCTGGGCCTCAGGCTGCCCAGCTCCCAGCCCCTCTCTGGGTATACCGTGGGATGGGTCCTTCCCAGGCCTCCCCTACCCTCCACCCCAGGCCTTCTCACCAGGGAGCAGTTGCTCAGCTAAGCCCCAGCCTCCTCGCTCAACCACTGGGAGGAAACTTTATTTCGTGGCCTTCCTGTTTTTGGTACAAATATCCCAAACCTCTCTGATTGTGTCTTAGCCTCCCATGAAAATAATCCAGCCTTAGAGACATGTTGGTGTGCCTATTCTCTCCTGTATAAATGCGAAGATTAAATGCGTTCTTGAAGTAAGAATTTTTCTTTTAGAAGTCGCCAGCAGAATCCGGTGATGTTGAGCCGTTTAGAGCCCTGGAAGCGCCCACTGTTCCGAGTTTCCGCCGAGATGGGCAGAGTGGCCATGGCTCATAAAGCCCGAGGCCAGCTGCCTGAGGAACTTCCGGTGGGATCCTGCGCCGCGTGTCTTCCCATGGCCCAAAGACAGGCCAGGGCCGCGCCTCCGTCTCTACTTTGAAAGGATTGCATGCAGGTCCCGCCTCGTGCACCGTGTCTCTGGCACAATCTGCAAGGTGCAATCTCCCCTCCCTCGCGGCCCCGCGATCCGATCCACGCACCCTCCTGGCATTGGCCCGGGAAGGTGAAACCGAGTAATCTAGTGCAGATCTGTTCCCTCCCTCCCTGCTTGGATATCCTGGGAAGGGCTTAAGAGACCTGGCCCACGACCTTTCCTTCCTCTGGGTGCAGAAGGAAGGAGGCACATTCCCACCGGCCTGGGCGCTTCTCCGGCTCAGCTGCTGTGGCTCGAGCTTCTCTTCCCTCGAGTCCGGCACAGAGAGGCGTTTGGTGAACGTTAGTTGAGTGAGTGAATGAGTGAGTGGGTGCGCGACGCTAGGGAGCCGCAGGTGGGTGGCGCTGCCTGCGCGTCGCAGCCACCGGCCAACCAGTGCCCTGAAACGCAGTAAGTCAGAGGCATAGCCCATCTCCCGCAGCCGAAGGCGCGAGCCAGTGGAAAAAGAGCCGCAGCCCGTCCACTGGGTGCACGATGGGCACGGTCTGCATGGCAGGGAAGGCGGGTGTGGCCAGCTCCCAGCGTGCGGTGCGCACCAGCTCCACCGCCAGCAGCTGGAGCACAGCCTGCGCCAGCTCCTGGCCGACGCAGCTGCGCGCACCGCCCCCGAACGGGATGTAATGGAAGCGGCTAGAGGCGCTCCGCGCATCGTCGCGCGCCGAGCCAAAGCGCTCCGGGTCGAAGCCCTCCGGAGGGCTGTGGTACACCGCTGCCGTCTCGTGCGTGTCCCGGATGCTGTACATCACGCTCCAGCCCTTGGGGATCTGGTAGCCCTGAGGGGAGGGGAGAAGACCAGCCTGACCACGAGGTACCTAGAAACCCGGCCCGAACCGATCGTCCACCCCGCGCATCAAACAGGCTTCCAAAAACCGGCAAGGAACGCGCGACTAATCTCGAAGCCAGGAGAAAGCTCTGCGTTCCAATCTCAGCTCCTTCAAAGTGAGCTGTATGATCTGCCGGATCTTGGGCTACATATTCATTCTCTGAGTCTCAGTTTCTTAATCGAAATTGTTCTCATTTTAATGAGAACAAAAATGCCCACTTTGTTGTTAAGATTCAAATTAAGGGTCTGGCACATATCAGTGTTCAGTAAATGGGATCTATTATTTATGTTCATGTGTTTGTTTTTGTCTTTCTTTTTCCTTCCCACATTACATCAGGAGACCTAAATTCTAGTCCTGTACCTCCCAGCTGCCTGAGCTGGAAAAATGGCAAAGGACAGACACACCCATTCCTTTAGGTCAGCTCTATCGGAAAGCTTTTCTTTGCCTTGAACCAAAACCTTCCCATTCTCCCTACCCATCAGCTGGGCAATAATGTTCACATTCGGTATCCACGGTTTAAGAAGGGACACACGAGAATTAAACCGGTGGGTCCTTAAAATGCTGGAAGGCAGCTTTCATATTCCCTTTGTTCACTCCCAGCTTTTTCAACCATTTCACTTTTTCCAACCACCTAACTATACTGCTATCTGTCTCAAGAGGTTCCAGGATACAGTCACAGTTTCTAACCAGGGGAACAGAACAGCTTGGAATATCCAAGGAGCGAGCTCGCTCTCTCTCTCTCTCTCTCTCTCTCTTTCTCTCTTCTTTAGACCTCAGTTTTCCCATCTGTAAACTGGAGGATGCCTAAGACCCCTCCCTGTCCTCTGCTCACTTCCCCAGCTCTGTGCTCCCCTCCTTCTGTTTCCCTAAGGTCTTGCAGGGCACCCCAGCGCTTGCCAAAGAAGCCAGAATTCCAGATTCAGTATCCAAGAGACTTCTAAACACCCACCTTTGTCTGGGCTGTTCTCTCTCTGTGGCGAGCTCTCCCCATCCTAACTGTTTACTGTTCCAGTTCAAATAAGAGCTCCCAAAATGTTTCGGTGTCACCCAGCACTAGAGATCACTCTCTTCTTCACATCACAGTATAGAAGGAGGCTGTCAGTCCTGGCTCCCCTCCCTCTCCACTTTGAGTTCAGCTCCTCAAGGGCAGAAGCCCCAGCTCCTGTGCCCCCTCTACCCTGGCCAC
Source organism: Cheirogaleus medius (assembly GCA_008086735.1). Classification (NCBI taxonomy): domain Eukaryota; kingdom Metazoa; phylum Chordata; class Mammalia; order Primates; family Cheirogaleidae; genus Cheirogaleus; species Cheirogaleus medius. Next base: position 22,425,606 of record VBSM01003143.1, read on the forward strand.
AGATGTTCGGTGTGGAAGGAGGTGTCCACTCTTTGCCTGGAGTCATCCAGCCACCAGGCTTGGTGCTCCGGGGACTACAGCGACACCTTTTTCAAGCACACACCCTCAGTTCAGCGGGGCGAGGCCACCCATCTGTCGCACAGCCCCAGCTCCATCTGAAGTGTCAAAGCTGGAAAGGACCCAAACATCTTCCTTCCAGAGGGTAAACTGAGGCCTATGGTCCTATAGAGATAGAGTCAGGTCTAGACCCTAACCGTGTCCAGCCCAAGCCAGCCTGGTCAGACCATGAAGAAACTTTACTCTATATTTTAAAGGCAGCTTTTCCTTGGAATTCGGCCTTAGCCGAGGCCCTGCACAGGTAACAGTGATCGGTTCCTCGACCTTGGGAGGGAGCTAGAGGAGCAGAGCGCAGGACATACTGAGGGGCGCTATTTGTTCTCCACCTAGACCGCGGGGCGGGCAGCAGGCGCGCGGCGCACTTACGTCCAGCTCGAAGGTGCGCAGTGCGGTGCGGTAGCCGCCGGACACTGGCGGCAGGAGGCGCAGCACCTCCTTGACCACGCAATCGACGTAGCGCAGACGGCCCAGCGCCAAGAGACTGAGGTCCGGCTCGCAGCCGCAGTCGGGCCAGGACCCCGCGACCGCCCCAGCGGCCCCGGGCGCGCACCCGCACGCGCGCCCCAGCCCCTGCGCCACCAGCTCCTGCCGGATCTTGGTGACGGCTGCCGGATGCTGCAGTAGCAGCAGGACGAGGGAGGTGCTGGCACTGGCCGTGGTGAAGAAGGCAGCGAAGAGGAGCTCCACAGCCGACTCCTGCAAGACAGCCCGGGCGGCGCTGAGTCTAGGTCAGCGGGGTCTCCAGGGGCCCTATGGCCCCCCCGGAGGCGCGAGAGGGCCCAAAGTCACTATTGCATAAAGGCCAGGGATCAGTGATGTGCTACCGCCGTGGCTACAGGAGCGAATCCTGAAGTCGATTAAAGTCCAAGTCTGCCACTTGGGAAAGTCACATACAGTGACAGGCAAAATTAGGATATATCCACCTGCCTTGCGGGGGGTTCCCAGAGTTAATGCTGGAAACTTATTCTGTGCGCTATTCTTACTGCTTTAAGTTTATTAAGTCATTCGATTCTCACCTCAACTCTGTGAGGCACAATGACTGCTCTTGTTTTACAGGGTTGGAAACTGAGGCTCTGAGAGGTGCTAAAGGTCCTTACAGCTAGCAGTCTCAGCAGTCAGGCTCAGAGTGCAAGTACTGCCTCCAACCCCAGCTGGGCTCCTGACAATGACCTCAGTGGAACAGACAAAGGCACCTGTAGCAGCAACACCAGCCTCCCAACAAAGCCAGCATGATGGCTTCATCCTCCCTTACTGGAGTGGTCCCCATGAGTCACTAAATCTTTTCCTGGACTGCTCTGCCCAAGATGGGCAGAAGAGGGGACTGGTGGCTTCATCTCCTGTCTTCACTGACTGCCTCTGCCCTCTCAAATCCTAAACCCCGGTGTCTTCCTTCCTGGCAGCACCCACAGTTTGTATTTATACACTGCCGCCCACTGTCACAGGATGAATGTGTACCCTCCTCTCTTGAACTCAAGGACAGGAGCTGTGTTTTGCTCGCCACTGGATCTCCAGTCCCAGCATGGAGCCTGGCACCAAATAGGTACATAACCATATCTGTGGAATGATTGACTTGGTTGGAGGCTACCTGCCTGCTCCCTCCACCCTGGACCGGAGAGGGAACTGGGTTGGAGACTCCCGAGCCCCAACACCCTCCCTGGCCAGGCCCACCCAGCCTGGCCCGCCTCTGACACCCAAGCCAGAACTGAAGATTCCTGAGAACCCCGAGGGCCTTGCCACCCTCTCCCCAGTCCTGTCACCACTCCCCCTCACAGCCCAGAATTGTTCCTGCCCACCAGCCTTCTCCAGAACTCAGAAGCCCATTGCTCATTCTCTTCTACCCCCCTGACTCCCCTGGACTTTGCAAGCACCCAGGAGTCAGGGTGAAGATTACAGAGATTATTAGTTCCATCCTCAGCAAAGAAACTAAGGCTTCAGGGGCTGGCTGGTGGAAAGTGGGAAACTGAGGCCCAGAGAAAGGATGAGAGCTCCTCACAGAAGACTGGGGTCTTCCCATCTCTCTTTCGCTCCCCCCAAGCCTTGCCATTCCTTTTTGGGTTCTCAAGCAGGTCCTGGGGGCCATTGCAAGGCTTCCCTCCTTCCCTCCACTGCATGTGCTATGGGACACGGGAGCCGTCCTAATCCTCCAGGAAATCTGCATTAGCAAAGCAGACAGGCAGAGGGGCTGAGTGCCGAGGCAGCTCATGGAGGAACAGTGTTGGTTTGGGGAGGAAAAGAGCTTTGAGGAAGTGGAGTTTGATCCTGACCCCTTAGAGAGTGTAGAAGAAAAGGAATGAAGAGGGCTTCATAGGTAGGGGGACAGCAGAGGCAAAGGCATGGGTGACAAAGAAAGGGGGCTGGGAGGTGGGGAGCAGAGCCATTTGTGGCCAGAAACCAGTGGGGTGGGGGGGTGGGCCTAAGATTCAAACCTTCAGCACTCCTGCTGAGAAGGACTGGAGGGGCCCAAGACCACACAGCCAGTGGGTGTGGCTGAGTCATGACTGGGACCCAGGTCACCTGTTTCCCTTCACCCTAAGGAGTGCCAGTGGCTCTATGTGGAGCCAAACAGGGTGTGGCTCCAGGGATGCTGCATATGCGAATGCAAATGAGGGAGAAGGAGAAGCCTCCTGCCACCTACCTTCAGCTCCTGCACTGAGAGCTCCTGGCCCAGCTCCCTGGTGCTCTGAATGATCAGATCCAGGGCGTCGCCTGGCTCCGAAGCCTTATTATCCTCATGAAGCTTCTCAGCAATGGCCTCCTCCAGGTGCTGATGCAGCTGGTCCCTCGCCCGGATGCCCTGATGTGCAGTGAAAGAAGGGAGGTGGGACAGCAGTGCTTGGGAGCCAGGTGTGGCCACCTACCCTGAAAGCCTTTCCAGCTCTGGCTCTGCAGAGATCGTGGTGTTCACAGTCTCCTAGCTTAGCTCCTGGCACAGAGCAGGGCTCGATAAATGGTCAGGAATTTGTCCACTAACATCATTCTGTCTTGATCATCACAAACCCTCTCTGAGGCAAGGCAGACAGTTACTGTCATCCTCAGGGGAGGATGCTGAGGCTCAGAGGGGTCCAGCAATTGCCCAGAGTCACACAGCTGTCAGTGCCCATGCCTGGCACAGGGCCCAGTCGGGCTGGGGTCAACTCACTGCCTTTTGCCCACACTGGGCTGAGGCTGGGGCAGTGGGCACCCGTGCAGAGAGGAACGAGCACCTTGATGCACCTAGGAAAGCTCTAACTTAGAGGACACTATTGCATGTTCTGAGCATTAGCCTTGGCGAGGGGACCAGCAAGAGGGCTGGGGTGCCTCTCCAGAGTCAGAGAACAAGCTCAGCAAACGCATCCCCCCTGGGGGAACGTTGTAATGTAGCACTTGAGTTTTGTAGCTAGAGGAGATTGGGTTCAAATCCTCTCTCTGCCCCCACTAGCTGTGTGATCTTGAGTAAGTCATTTGACCTCTAAGCCTCAGTTTTGTCGATAAAATGAGAAGAACGTTTTGCAGGCTGTGAAGATTAAATCAGAAAATGTATCTAAGGCGATCAGCCCATAGCGTGACCCTTTATACATCTTTACTATTTTTATTAAGGTGACTGAAAACCAGGGAATGGCACAGTGAGAAGTGCTAGGACGGGGAGAGGAAGGAAGGGTGGGACCTCCTACTTGCTCTCTGGATCCCTCCCGTTGCTCTGAAGCCTGAAGAGGCAGCGGTTCTCTGATCCGGAAACTAGCGGGCCCAGGGCGGGAGGCGGGGAGCCGGCACCCACCCCTCTCGGTCCGGGGCTGGCGCCGGGCTGGGCCGGGGGCGTGTCTGGGGCCCTCGCGATCGCGCCCGTTCCGCAGCCATCCGGCTTCCGAGGAGGCGATGGAGACCTGGCCAGGAGGCGCCGCTCCGGGAAGGGGCCGGACCGACTGGCGGGACGGCTGCCACCGAGACCCACACTCTGGAAGCCCGCGTTTGCTGAAGCTGGAGCGCGTCCGGTCAGGCGCGTCCCAGAGAGGGTATGTGGGCCGCCCTGGGTCACACTAGGGGGCCAGCACAGAGGCCAACCCTGGGGCCCACCGCCACACCACGCCGCCTTCCCATCCTGGGCCGCGCCTGGATCCCCAGTAGAGATGACGCGCAGGGTGCACCAGGGGCGCCCCGTCTCGGTCTGGGCGACCGGCTTGCGCCATGGAGCCCCGAGAGGAAGGTCGAGGGCAGAGGCGGCAGTACCTTGCGCAGGCCGCTGAAGGGCACGTCCAGGGGCAGCGAGAAGAGGTTCTCCACGAGCTGCTCGAAGGTCCGGGCCATAGTGGCGCACTGCGCCTCGTCCAGCCGCAGCCCCAGGAGGATGCGCGCGGCCATGCGGAAGGTGAGCGCCTTGGCGGCGTCGTAGACAGAGACCGGCCCTCCCGCGGCGCACCAGGAGCGCACCTCACGCCGCAGCGCCCCCTGCAGGCGCGGCACGTAGCGCTCCAGCGCCGCGCGGCTGAACACGCGCGCCAGCACCTGCAGGGAGCGTGTGTGAACGGCGCTGGTCACAATCGGGCGTCCTCTGCTTGGCGATTCCGGAGTAGCCAGAAGGCTAGTTCCGGTCACTTCCTCCTCAGCTAAGACGCTCAGACTTAAACTTGCTGCCGTTTGCTCTAGCCATTTTCCCTAGTTCTGTCCTGATGTACACGGTCCCTCCCATCCATCCAGGCTCCAGTTGCCATGTGCTCCAGAAAGTCTCCCCAACGCCTCTGTAGGTCAGAATCTCCAGCGCTTCTGGTATCACAATCACAGAAGATCGGAGCTGAAAGGACCTTTTAGCCCGGTCCTGGCCTATATAAACCGAAGCCGGAGAAGGTAAGGGACCTGGCCCAAAGTCACCCGCTCGTTAGCCAGAGATCCTGGTCGTGTTCACAGTGTACCCAACACCTGGCCTCAGTCTGGCACACAGCAGATGCCCAGGAACAGCAGTCTGACATTCCCACGGCCCATTCCCAGGTTTCTACTCACCTTGCGCCGCCGCCGGTGTGGCTCGCCAACCGAGCCTAGCAGTGTGTGCGAGCCCAGCAGGATGTGCGCGCTCTGCGGCCACTGGCTGCGCACCAGGCGGTGCTCGCCCAGCAGGATGGTGCGCACGTTCTCGGCGCCGCTCACGCGGATCACCGGCCTGCCCAGCAGGTGCGTCTTGAACACGGTCCCATAGCGCTCCCGGCGGGAACTGTGGAAGCGCGAGCCCTACGAGCGAGGCGGGCGATGAGAGCTGGAGCCTCCCGGCCTGGCCCGGGGTCTGACCATGACCGCCCAACTGCGCCTCGGTCACAGCTTTAGCCTTAGGCTGGCGCTTTACTCTTTACAAAACACGGTCCCAAATGGGCCTCCTAAACTACTCTGTGGGAATGTAGATGCTCCTGTTCCCACTGGTGAGATGCAGAAACTGAGGATCAGAATTGGGACGTGAGAGCCCAAGGGCTCACGGATAAGGCGGGCTCCTGGCTCCTGATGCTTGCTCCTATGCTTGCAGGACGTAGGGATACACGCTCCTCAGATTCCTTCCTAAAACCCCTGTGTTGTGTCAAGACGAGTTTAAGTTGCTCTGGGTAGAACTCTGGTGATGGTGATGTGAGGTCCCTTCGAGGGAGCAGAGAGTAGCTAGGCAAAGGCGAGAGTTGTGCGCGCTCCCCGGGGTTGTGGGCAACGGGAAGGGGCTGGCTAAGAACCCGAGGGGCATTGAGAACGAAGACGGTCCGGTGGGAGCCCGGGAAGAAGGGCTATGTTAAGGGTCCGGGGGACGATGGACTGCTCACCTGAACTAGCCAGTGCAGCGTTTCACCGAAGAAGGGCCAGCCCATGGAGCCCTTGGGCAGGGGCAGGGCGGAGGCCCGGTCCCGGCTCAGCGTCCAGCGCAGGGTCCATAGGTGCTGGGCCAGGCTGAGCAGCAAGCCGGCGCACAGGAGAGCAGTGCCCGCCGCCCCCAGCACTGACAGGCAGCTCAGCCCCCAGGGGAACATGACGAGCCCGCTGGGGCCAGGCAGCTCACAGCGCGCAGGAGACGCAAGAACTGGGGCGCGAGCAGTGCACAGTGCTCACCTGTTGGGTCCGGAAAGGGCCTGGGGCTTGGGGGCCAAGCCGCAGATTTATAAACTTGGACAAGAACTCCGCTCTTGAACAAACTGGCAGTGAAGGTGGCAGTGATCGTGCGCCCTTAGGAAACACGCCTTCCTAGAGGCCGGCGCACTCCGGACATTTTCCCGGATCCAGGGCCAAAATGCCAGTTCCTCCCGGGGGTGCCGGCCGCCTTAGGAACGCTCCGGCCCGGCACCCGCGGGCACCTCCCACCTCCCCCTGGGACCAGCACTCTTTGGATAGAAGCAGCGAGGAAGGGCAAAGAGAGGAGCAACTCACCGGTGTTGCCAACCTGGGCTGCCCTTACCAGGGCTGCAGACCCCCGCCCCACCTCTCTCTCCTCCAGTCATTTAACCCTTCTTGGCCCGCCCTGGACACATTTATATAGATATTGGCTCCCTCCCCACGGACTGATCCGGGTTCACACACCGTGACGTGCCTTTGCATATTTAAAGGGCTCCACGGAGAGTCATGATTGGAGGCGATGGGCAGTGGCCCATTCACGGAGGGGCTCGGAGCAGGGCGTGGCAGCCGCCGCGCGCTTGGCTGGGCTGGGGGTTGCGCCCCGCGCACATCCTCGGGCGGGGCCTTAGGTTTCGCGCCAGAACCTCGGTGCTCTGCGCAGGAGCTCGAGAAGTGGACGAACCCCGCGCGCTGGACCCGCACGGGCTGGCGCCCCGCAGCGCTCTGGGCACACCCCAGCTGCTGGCTCCCTCTAGGATCCCCACCCTCGAGCTTTGAGGCGTCCTCCCCTCGCCACTCCAAGATTAAAGGACTGGAGTTTTTCCTCTTCGCTAGGTCTTTCAGGGAAACTGCGGTCGTCGACGCCCGCGTTGGCATCGCAGGAGCCTACAGGGATAACGGGGCTGAGACTCAACGACAGCCCCCTCACCCCTCCTGGTTCTCTCATCTACCACTTGAGGAATCCTTCGAAAGACGGTGGTTTCATTGCTGCCCAACGCTTCACGGAGACGCCCAAAGCCCGTGAGAAGTAGATACTCCCGAGCCCCTTTCCGGTCTCAGGGACCGCATTCATTCCCTCCCTCCCGCCTCCAATCGTTACTCTGTGTGGAGTTCTTTAAATATGCATAGGCACATCGCGGTGTGTGAACCCGGATCAGTGCGTAGGGAGGGAGCCAGTATCTACCCCTCTCCCGAGTCTGCCCGACGATCCTTCGTCAGTTTACTCGGATGCGTTTTGGGCTTTGTGTGTCCCACCCAAGGGTACTAAATGCCTTCACAGCGCAAGGACAAGGAGTGTGTGGGCTTGCGGGGCGGGGGACGGTAGATTGCTGGGTGCTTGGATTATTGGGAAGAGTATAGAGGACCCGCAGTGTTCTGCTTCAGGCAGTGCAATAGCGACATCTCTCCGAATCCCGGGACCCTGGGACGCGTCTGCCAAAGCAGGGGAGGCATCCCAAGCACCCTGGAGGGCTGGTAAGGCACGCCAGGGACAGCCACATTCCAGAGTCTTCAAAGAGAGCTAGCTGTTCACCGCTCCTCTCTTAACTTCCAGATTTTATTGTGCCCGAAACATTACCATGTTTTTCACGTAATATTTTTTTAAAACGTGAAATACTTTTAAGATAATAGATGATCAAGAGAACAAATGTGTTTTGTTGTTGTTGTTTTGGTGCCACTCCCATTCCAACAACTAGGGATATAATATGTTTTTTCTGAAGGAAGCAGTTGTTTTAAATCAGGAACCTCTGAATGGACAAAATAAGCAATGCATTTTCAACAACTTGCTCAATCTTTTTAATATATCATCACAAAAGCAAGAGATGTACATATAATTCTTTATACTTATTTTACAGAGCCAGGTATAGTTTCTTACAGGCATAAATCCTGAAAATGCAAAGGGAGTATTCAGCATAAATACAATGAAGGAAAAAAAAAGATCAGATTTATATCGCCATTTGGACCACAGTAACTTACACAAAGATGAAATGTACATTTGTTTTAGGTTTTCTGGAATTAATTTGGTTTGGCTTGTTTCCACAGTTAGGATACAGTACTGAGATCTGCTATTTGAAGAAAGTAACCTGACCCTGTGGTAACTTCTGTTTGTAGGAATGTATCTACCCTAGCACAAGCTGCACCTGAAGTGCCCGATTTAGTTCCTGTCCTCTCTTTTAACTTGAACCAAACCAAACCAAACAAATCCTAGCATGGGGTCAGCTACAAGCAATACAATTGGAAATATTAACCCTGATGAACAGAAACAGCACTGCATCTTTAGAAAATCCAAAACCATTTCTTCATATTCAGAACGATTAAATTAAACCACCCAAGGAGGACAAATAATTCACTTTCTTACTGACTTAAATCAAGTTAGATTTCAGGGAGCTTTAAAGATTTGTCTATTTCCCCCTCCGAATCAGCAGAATTAGAAATTTGAGTCTACTTAAATCACATTGAGTTGCAAATAAAAGCTAAAAGTCAGAAAATGACAGTGAAATAAATACTCTCATATCAGACATGATTGCATTCCAAAACCATATACTGATGAAAAAACAGAAAATCATTCAAGTTGAAATAGAAAAAAGTACTTATGAGTAGAGGCATAAGTTTTTCTACTGTATTTGCGATCAGTTTCATATACAGTTTTTGACTTGATTATATGTTATACTTTTGCCTTTTTTCCCCAAAAGTGAAAAAGATTAATGTCACATTTTCCATATATAAAATAGTATTTAATTATTTAAAAATCCATACAAATGATATTTATTACTATTTCTTGTTTAAGCCCTCATGTCTTTTCTGTATTGTATTTTTGAATTCTGTAAACAAATTGCTGTATCCTGACCAGTGCTTGTTGGAGATCAATGTTGAGTCACAGATTTGGTGTCACTGAGTGTAAGCGATGTGAAGTCTATGTGTGCTGGGACATACCATTCACCAAACTTCTCAGCTGTTTCACGACTGTCTCTATCAACTTCTGCTTGTCTCGATCATTCTTCCTGAACTGAGCAAATATATTATTCTTTTTGCTAGTATCTTTCATCCTAGAAACATATGTGAATGAAGAAGCTTAGTAAAAGGAAATTAAAAGCTATCCTGTCACAAGTAAAATATCTTGGCATGCTCTGAATTATCTCACACTAATCCTGTGGTTGAAAAATATACTTCAAAGAAAGTAGGTACTAATAAACTTACAGATATAGCTACTACACAAAACATTAGAAGCTTTATTTTATATTCTACATGAAGTGGTGTTTTTGCATTAATTATGTAAAATCTAAAATATGCTAAGTTTACTACTATCATACTATTTTCTAATATTCCATAAAGTATGCTAAAATACATACCCTCTATGGACTCTGCAAATCACATTCATAGCAAGACAAGGTGAAAGGAAAAATAGCATTAGAAAATTTAAAATAGTAATATTTTTGCCTCAATGGTGTGTCATGGCATCGTAAAATAAATTTATTAATACATTTATTTTAAACAGTTCCTTTTGTCCTTCCAAACCAAATACACCACAGATATTTTGAAAAGTGGGAAGATGATACACAATTTTAATTTTAAAATAGAAAATTTCAATACTGATACTTAAAATGAAATATGATTGAGTAAAGAAAAGTCTGCCACACAATAGGGAAAAGAAATTTATGTTAAGTTGGACAAGATGCACCAGTAAATCCTGTCACTTCTGTTTTTACTATATTATTTTTCAAATTACATATTTCTCTACCTGAAAAGAATTCAAGTCCATAATGGTAGGATTTAGATAGCACTGGTGGCAAACATTCCAATTCCTGGCCACATTTTACAAAATACCTTATACTTTCTTTCCTGTGTTACAGATTAAAAAAAAAAAAAGCTCCCATTCTTATATCCTCAGTAAACATATTTCTAAGGTCAATTAAGCCTGCAATTCAGGACACAAAAGGAAAATGTTTTGTCCACATCACTATGAACAGCAATTACGTATGAAACTCCACTAATTCTGAAGAGCAAGAAAGAAAGGCTTATCTTTTGGTCATTAATGGACTGAGCGTTTAAGTTCCATCTAGACATTTCTCTTTTGATGGAAATCTCTAGTTCTTCATTTTATCACTGAATCAAATAATGATAAAATGTTATACAAAAAAATTTCAGAATATACTCACTTCTCCAAAAGAATAAGGGCTGTGTTTGGATTCACCCGCAGGTACTTAGAAGCTGGTTGTCCATAATCGGCTAGATAAGTAGACCAATCCCAAACCATAAACAGGTCAAGGAGCTGAGGAAGATGGGGGAAATGTTAAAACTTTTGATTATTTACCCACAGTTAATACATAAATTAAGTATATGTTATTCTTGGGCCACTTTAATATGACTTGCTTCTTAAATGGAATAGAATAAGGAAATTTATTTTTAAAACTTCATTAGCTGTGCTTTATAACCAAAATAGTATATACTATCTTTTCACTTAACATTACTAAAATTGCCAAGGGTTATTTTCTAATAAAATATTGTATTTTCAAATAAGTATAAAATAAGGAAAATACTATTAATATAATTATATTAACAATTGTATCAATGTATGAGATTTTATCTTTACACATTATTCAGTTGGTACCCAAATTCAGTTAATAAAGGTTGGCGCTACTCCCTGTATAAAGAATTTTAAAGAACTTAAATTGAACCTTTTTTCTTAGAGTTAAGTATGTTTACCTTTCAAAGAAGCTGTTTGCACCTAGACTTTTTCCAAAGTAATTTAAACCAAAAGCTCAGATAATCTCAATTAAGTGCATTAAACAACCTCTGCTGGATTCTCCCTGGTGATAGATCCTCAGTAGTATTATGAAATGAGGGCTTGAGGATTCAGCCTGTTAACTCTAGGCAATCATTTTGTATAAACAAACAACAACAAAAAAGAAACTCTCTTGTTTTCCGTGGTGTCTTAAAATTGACTATTTACTTTATAATCTCCAGTTAGAATCACTGTCAAATATGGAAGTAATCTTTTAAAAGCAATGCCATGCCTAAACCAAAGCACCAAACTCTTTATCCAACTTTAAAACCCTAATCCCCTTTAAGCCATTTAAAACCAACTTCCTATCCCCATTTGAATTGTTTCAGAAAGTTAAATGCTTTACTTACTACCTTCTCTTGGTTTTTATATTATTCTTTCTTTTTGTTTTAACTCACTTTATAAGTAAGGAATCTATTGGTTTTGCCTTCAAATGGAGGAAACGTTTGCATTTACTCAACAGATACAAGAGCCGACCCTCTGAGAGGATGAAACTCTGGGGTGATTAAAACCACCTAAAGAAAGGTTACAAAAAACCAGCTTTTCCTTAGGAAGGTAAAGGACTTGTCTGACTCTTTTTCCATCCAATTTATAGCTATTAACAGAGACTTTCTGACAAAAGGGAGAAAATTCTATCATGAAAGTGTTAACTACAAAACTCCCCTTATATTTTCTTTCAGACAAGATAACATTCTAGGTCATACAAAAGTTGAAACACTGGTACAGAAACTACACTGAGACAATGTTAAAGAATATAGTATCTGAAAAACAAAAGGAACTTACCTAAAGTTCAGTATAATTAACTATTGTTTGGCAACAAGTAGAATTTTTTCCCTCCTTTCACAAGGAGGAAAAGTTACTTTCATACACTCAAATGGTAAGAATGTAAATTGGTGTAACTTCTCTGGAACGTGATTCTGCAATGTGTTTATGAACCGTATAAAAATGGACATTCCCTTTGACTCAGTAATCCTACTTCTAGGAATGTAACTTTAGGAAACAAACAAAACTTTACGCACAAAGGTAATATCAAAAATGGTATTTGTGTTATCAAAAACACGAAAACAGCTTAAATCTCAACATTAAGAGAATGGTTAAGTAGTGAGTTATATCTGTACAATGCATATCACGTGGTCACTAAAATCAGTGTTTACAGAGAATTTTAAATAACTTGGGAAAATTTTTATGATAAATATTGCTACTTAAGTTACATAAAAACCCATCAAAAAAGACTGGAAGAAAATTTGAGAAAATGTTAAGAATGGTTGTTATAAGCCAGGCACTGTGGCATGCACCGGTAGTCCCAGCTACTTTGGAGGCTGAGGCAGGAAGATCCCTTGATCCTAGAAGTTCGAGTCCAGCCTGGGCAACATAGTGAGACCCCCATCTCTAAATATAATAACTTTTAAAAAAAGAAAAGAAGAAAGAAGACGGAAGAGGAGGAATGGCTGTTATTTGTATGACAGGATTAAGGGTAACTGTTATTTTATTTTTATAATACTCTACAGTGGATATGTATTAATGCTACAGTTAGAAGTAAGGTTTATATATTTATGTATTAAGATGAATTTCAGTAATGAATACCCCTCCCACAGCTGTCAGCAAAAGCCTCATTTTAGAAGATTCCTTTTTCAGGTGTATGTATGTGTTTAATGTGGGTGCACATGCACATAGTCAGCAGAATGTAACCACTTAATATACTGACTATAATCTTCCTTTCTTTCCAAAAGGCATTAGCAATGTGACCTTTGGGATATGGAGGAGGAAGGGTCTTAAAACAAGGCTTTTTTTCTCTAGGCCTGATCTGCCCCCAGGTGGGAAAGGAGGAGCCTACTCCATGAATTAAAAACCCACATCAACTCCAACTGTGAATACAAAATTGATTCTGCTATAGCACAAAAACAGACTTTCATAGATAAACACAATGCTTACATATGGTCAGACACCCATATGCAAATCTCTCATATGCAGATACTCATGTGCAAATTACTAGAAATTACAGGAACCACAAAATTAAACCTACCTGTCCACATGTACACAAATCTAATACATATGCTTCCATATTTACATTAATACTTTATAGAAATATATATTGTATATACTTAATTTATAGATATCTGTGGGAATTTGCATAAATTTGCACAAATTTGCACATAAATGGTTGAATGCTTTGCCAATGTGGGTAAAAGAGCCAAGGACCTAGATAAGATCCATTTATATATTCAACAAATATTGATTGTCTACCTATGATGTGCTAAATGCTGTGCTAGACACCAGAAATACAGTACTGAAACTAGGCAAAATCCCCTTCCCCAGGAGCTTACATTGTAAGTGGAGAAGCAGTTAACAAAGAAGTAATATTTTGACATTAACATAAAGAAATTACAAAGAAAAAACTCCATTCACATAAAATCCTAGTAAACTACAGTAACACACGAGGAAGCTACTATCAGTTTAATATACAGTAAGATAGAAACCACTAATTTATCCATGTGTATGATATGCTGGAATAAGTAAATACAAACTTCACAAAGCTAGGCAGGCAAACTCATAAAGTGTGTCCAGCACAGTGTGATCACACAGTAGATATTCAAGAAATAACTGACTGATTGATGATACCAGACCACTATTCCAAGTTTACTCGTAGCTTTTTTGCTAGGCTTCATGAGTATAAAAAATGAGCACCCTACAGACTACTTTAGCTTATGCTGACAGGTCTCTGAAAAAGGCCAATGTTGCCCTGCAGGCAAACTATGGCAACTGAATACAGTCAACTGACTTCCCTGCACCTCTCCCAAGTTTTCAATGGGATATTGAAAAGGAGGAAAGATTCCCTTAATTATATAGCATGGGGTCTAATGTTAATTAAGTTAAATGATCTTCCTAGAGAAAGCAGTACTAATATTTCTGAATGACCTACCAATGTCTCCCCTCCCTAACAATTATAAGGTCCTTTTTTGCTTTTTAAAATACAGTTTATTGAAGTGAAGGATGTAACATAGGATGAGGACTTTATTCCTAGGTCCCACCTAACACTATGTCAGGCCAGATTTTATGGACTGAGCCCATTTCCATAGGCTGCTACCCAGGCCTGTTCTGACCAAGAAGCACGATCTCTGGTCTTTGGGATGACCTAAAAAAGAACGTGATTGCTCTGGAATCAGAGTGTGACGGGAAAGAATGAGGAAACAGGGGTGCTGTGAGGTACAAACACTGACACCTTCACTGCACACCAACAGTCATTGCCTGTGCTTCTCACCATTGGTCAGGTTTCACAGGATACACCATTAAGTATTAATACTAAAACCCAAATTATGGAAAAACCTCATTTCTCTACTTCAAGTTTTGCTTCCTTCAGATGGCAGTGCACAAATAATACATTTGTTATTAATTGCACAAAATCTTTCAGTCTTGTAAATAAACAGTAAGATATGGTCTCAACAGGTGAATTTATTAGTTAACACATACACCTAAAGTTCAAAGATATAGATCAAACATGAACAAAAACAAAAATCTCCCCAGATTACCCAAAAGCAGTTTTACAATTACTTATTAAAGGATAATCTGGCACATGATAATGAAAATTGGTATTAAGTCCTATAAATGGGTTTGTTCCAATAGTCAAGTAAAATAATTCAACCTTAAATCCTTTTGGGAAGTAAGCAAAGTATGGCTCATATAAAAATGAATAGCAAAATAATTCTGTCTCATGATGATTTATAAGATTATCTGAAATTAGTATCCTAATGTTTTTTTTCATCAAGGATTCAAAAATACCCCTCATTACTAATCTGAAAACATAAAGTGGATGTACGCCAATATTTGTAAGTGAGTTGTAAGTTTCACTTCCTCAGAGTTCCCTGTGTGTGTGTCCAGCAAACAAAAAGATCAGCTTAAGGAAAGAAATGGTTGCATGGGTGGTCCCATTTATATGCTCAAAATAGTTGAATCACTTCAGAATCACTGAGGAATTCATTTGTGTCAACCCATTTAGCTTGCTGACAGTTTCCCATCCTACAGACTCACTCTGGGTCTACACCCAAGAAACTTGGGGTCTCAGACCTGTTGAGATCACTTTGTGCAAATGACACAATGAATCTAGGCAGACTTAAAACCATTCTATGAAACTCTTGAAGTGACTTTTTGCCTTTGTAAAAGTGAACCCACAGTGTCAGGTCATTTTTTCCTTGAATCTGGTTTAGCTTTCTTTGTTTTGGGTCTTTTGGGTTTTGCTTTTGAAGCACCTCAGGGGCAGTGACCCAGGACAGAAGATAAATAAAGTTAAGCCAACCTCAAGAGAAAAGCAACTGGGGATACCAGGTTTGCTTTTGTAAATGTGAACAGTGACCTGGGGGCTCAGGGTCAACCTCAGTCCCCCAAATTCCCTTTTCCAAACACTAAATCCACCTGGGACCTCAGAGTTGCTTTGCAGACTCCAGAAGTAAACCAGGAGATCATTTTTCCTTTGCCTCCAAAAATCAAAGCTGAGGCAAGGGTTCCTAGAGGGTTTCAGTGGTTTAAACAACAACAAAAATCCTAAACGCTAAGACAGCTTTAAGGAAGAAATACTTGTCCTTCAAACAAATCCTGAGTCACTGGGAACTCAACAAAAATGGGTCTAAGTTAGCCACATTGGGGAAAAATACAAGTCCTTTTTCTAAATATATGGTGAGATCAAATGATGAGCTCCATATGATTTTTAAAGCATTTGGCTTTTCCTTCCTTTCCTGCTATCTGAAAACACCACATTTGGAAAACTCCACGTGCAGCATAGAAGAGAAGTTTAAGCAGCAGCCAGGAGGAGCTTGGGCAAAAACAATAAAGCAGCAAAACCATACTGTACCTTCAGCCACATCACTTTTTTGCCTTCAGGTGTGACTGGCCCTGATGCTGCCTTTTGGCTCCTCGATACACCCTCACCCAAGCCTGCCATCTTCAAATGTCCCATTTGCCAAACCTGCTCCCACCCATCTTTCCACTCGCACCTCTGTGAGGACTAGGAGTGAACTCTGAGCACTTTGTGCCCTAGAGGCTACTTAAAGGTATCGGTCTCTTTAAGTCACTTCACTCAGTGGACCTGTACATAGCAAACATAGAATGTTCTTTAAGTATTTTTGATGCTAAGCTAATAGGTGGGTTTGGAATTTGGAAAAAAAGAGGCAAATAGTGAGATTTACATAATCAATTTATACACATCTATATTTGCTTTATTTTGAATTTTTTGGTCACTACCATGGCTAAAATGGCATATAGATACATATGTATGAATTTATGTGGTTAATTTTTTTACTAAAATGAATTTTATCACAGTAATACATAGTTAACAATCAGATGGAACATACCATGAAACCAACAGTTCACTGCCTTACTTTTTCCATTCTTAGAAGTAATCATGTTTAACTCTTTTTTTAGTTCTGGTGATTACCTCGATATCTCTAATAGGCTTATTTTTCTAATTTTAGATTTATTGTCTTACAGTTATCACATATGACAGTTTACCTTACTTATACCACTTTTCTTTTATGGTAGCTATCTCACAATTTTTCTCTAATTTTTGTTTTTCTAACTTTACTATAATTAAACCTCTATTTCTTGTTATTTTACATTTTTTCAAGTTGTTTTTTTTAAACAGCTTTGAGATGCACTACATAATTCACCCAATTTAAGGGTACAAATCAGCCAGGAATGGTGGCTTGCACCTATAATCCCAGCACTTTGAGGAGAGGAAGGATTGCTTGAGGTCAGGAGTTCAAGACCAGCCTGGGGAACATAGCAAGGACCCATCTCTACAAAAAAGGGGGTACAAATCAATGGTTTCAACTGTATTCACAGAATTTTGCAACCATTAATTTTAGAGCCCCCCTAAAGAATCCCCACACCCATGAGGAGTGACGCTCTAAATGGGAGTTATGCAACATGGTCTTTTGTAACCAGCTTCTTTCATTTAGCATGATGTTTCAAAATTCATCATGTTGTAACATGCATAAGTACTTCATTCCTTTTTATTGCCAAATAATATCCCATTGTATGGATATACCACACTTTGTCTGATTCAAACATCAGTTGATGCACATTTGGGTTTTTTTACCTTTTGGCTATTATGAATAATGCTATAGATGTTTATGTATTACACAAGTTTCTGGGAACAAATGTTTTCACTTCTCTTGGGTATATACCTAGGAGTAGTAGAATTTGTTATATAAACTTTTAATAGGATCTTCTGACTCTTCATTTAGTTAATATAAGAATATTAGCACATTATGTAGTTAACCTTTAATTATTTTGGCAATCAAGGTTTAAAACATTTAAATTATATATTTAAGTCCAAAGAACAATAGATATTTGACTAAGGCTTCCTGAAAGTTCTATGCAGAAAGCTGTTAAGTTCTTAACAAGAATTTTTTTATTTCCTATTTTTGAAAAATAAAAAAAATTATCCAATACAAGAAAGAACATTTCATATAGTTTCCTCAAGTAGATTCACTTCAATTAGTTGAATGTGAGGTTTTTATCACACACACACACACACACACACGGCTTGTTTTTCTTCAGTCATAAGTTTAGCTTCTTGATACTGTAAGGTATGTCATACATGAAGTTGTAGCACTTATCTAAACTGAAACCAAAATCTGGATTCAGTCTGCTTTGACTCCTCTCTCTCACAATTCCTGCCACTAACTTATTGCCAAATTGTACCAATTTAACCTCCTAAATATTTCTTGTATTCACTTTCTTCCTACTTTCCAGCCCTACTACTACTACTGTCCTAGTTCAGACATCACAATCTCTTCCTTGGGGCCTTTCGTCTTGTTCATCCTTTCTCCTCTCTTCCAATACCCAATTCACCAACCTCCATGCTGCTGCTAGAGAGATTCAGCTAAAACACAAATTTGATCATACCATTCACCGGCTTAAAACCTTTGATGGCTTCCCAATTCCTACAAGATAAAGTTCAAGTTCCTTAACATAACATGCAAAGCTATCTTGCACCTTATCCAGGTCAACTTTTTAGCTTCCTCTCTTACCTTGTAATTCAAGCTGTTAAACAAAGAACTACTCTTAGTTCTCTTACACATCATGGTTACCACCAGGACATTGCTCATTCTCTTCTCTTCTGTGTGGAGTCTCTTTCTCCTTCTTCACCCAGGTAGCTCTTAATTATTCTATAAAACTTAAGTCTGGAATTACCTCTCCCAGGATTTCTCCCTATACCACCTTGGTTAGGTTAGCTGTTGCTTTTTATATCCTCATAGTACCTTCCATATATCTCTATCACAGTACTTTGATATCATGGGTGAATTTGTTTACCCACTAAAGAATCAAATATCATTAATTTTTTTTCCAGGTATGGTGGTTTCCACCTGTAATCCCAGCTACTTGGGAAGCTGGGATTCCTTGAACCCAGGAGTTTGACAAGGCAGGGCAATGTAGGGAGACTCCATCTCAAGCAAATAAACAAACAAACAAAAAACAAAACAAAATACCCCCCAAAACCTTCTATTTTAGTTTGGGTGATTCATGGCTATTCCAGCTCTTGTCTCTTTCTAATATCCCAACAGGTGAATTGCTCTTTTCCTCCTAAAAATATACTTTGTAAGTACCTCAAGGCTGGTGACTTGTTTTGCTTACTATCTCTGTATCTTCATATTTGGCTCAGTACTTGGTATGTAGTAGGCACCAACTATGTATTTGTTAAGATGGACCACCTGTGTTACCTTTTTTTTCTGGAGATAGGGTCTCACTCTGGGCTAAAGTGGTATCATTATAGCTCAATGCAACCTCCATCCTCCTGTCTCAGCCTCCAGAGGAGCTGGACTACAGGCTCACACTACCACACCCGACTAACTTTTCTATTTTTTTGTAGAGATGGGGTCTCACTCTTGCTCAGGCTGGTCTCAGAACTCCTAGGCTTAAGCAATCCTCCTGCCTTGGACTTCCAAAGTGCTAGGATTACAGGGGTGAGCCACCATGCCCAGCCCCTATGTTACCTTTGACACTCAATTTTATAAGTTTATACTGAACCTATATTTTATATACTAACAATATGGCTATGTTATCATTTATCTTACATGTAAAATATTAATAATTAGGACATCTTTGAATTTTTAGTAATATTTTATAATTATTCTGAAAGCCAGACTATTTATTGATTGATTTAATTTGTGCTATAGAATGTACTAAAATATTTCACAACCAAAGTTCTGCTCCTGAGATTTTTTGTAAACCAGTAATGCCACCATCAAACACATTAAATAAACATTCCTGGGTCATACATTTAATCTTCTGTCCAGATTCATTACATCATCTACAATACTTGCATAACAGGTAGTTATGTAATGATTTCACCAATGAAGCTCAAAGACTTCTAATACTAAAGAAATCAAACCTTGAAAGTCATGATGAGAGGTGTTCACTAGACTTTCAATTCTCTCTGATGAGTCATTTTGCTCCACTGAAGCTATAAAGAAATAAGATCTGCTTGTATGCATTGACTTTGGAAGAACTTGAGCAACAAAGGAAGACAATATGAATTAGCCAATGAAAAAATTGTATGCCAACCTGTCTATACTGCAGGACATGGCAGTTTGAATGAAGGAAGAGAGATTGGGCTGGGATCTCTTTATGTACTCCTTTATAGTGCAATTGTTAAGAAAAACAAGAGGGAGAGGTTAATAAGTTTTTTTTCAAATTTGAAAGAATCTAAGTGGGTAATCTCCCTCCCCACTCCTGCTCCAATGGTTGTGATTTAAAATAAGGAAAATAAAAACTTAGAGAATCTAACAGCTGGATTAATTTAGTCTTCAATAAAAGTAGTCACATATGCTTTGCTCTGAAATTTTAGTAAGTCAAAAAATATTTATAATTTGCCATTAGTTATAAACACTGATTCTGGCTTTAAAAAATGACAAAGTTGAATAAAAGTTAACACTAAGTGCTTCAGACCCTAGAAGCACCTTATCATTCTGTTCTTTAAAATGGAACTCAAGCCATTTGGGATAACTGAAACAAACCAAGACCATTAAATCCCACCTATCTCAGGGGGAAAAGGGAGATAATTTCTATGGCAATATGTTCGTGGGAGTGGAAAAAGTGAAGTCCAATCTAGCTCTTGCAAGAAATCTTTGGTACAGTGGTCAACTAAATTTAGGATTCGTATCTCATTTGTTATGCTTTAAGAGAGAAGATCTCAGTTCTTTGTCCCAGAGTATAAATACAGACCCGTTACCATTTTGCCTTGGCTTCCTGAGGAATACAAAGTTAGTTAGACTACCATACTTAGCATAATGGAAATAAGGAAAATAAGGATCTTTGTGGTCTCTGTTAAAAGACAATATTACAATATTTTGGTGAGTATTTGTATTTAAGGGGGCCTGTATCCTCACTCATTTCTTTCAAATCTTATAATAGATTTTGTAATCTTTACTCAAAACAATTAAAAAGATATGTATTTAGTTTACTTTTCTTGAAACTAAAAGGCACTTCTCTTATGCTAGACAATTTATTAACCCCTAATTATCCATTTACTTCCAGACCTGATTGTATATGTAATTACCTTTTGTCAGGTATAATAATTTGCACGATAAACATGTAAGAACACTTGCTGCTTAGTCTGTTTCAACAGATAAATGTAGTCTTTCTATAGCCTCCAGGCACAATTAAACATGAAAAAAAAAGGCAGTTTCAAACTACAGTGAAGCTGATTCACTAAGGCAGGAAGGAGTTCACAGCATGTAGTCAAGGCTTATTTTGGGGCCTGATGCTTGCCTGAGTGCTTAGTAAGAGATTTCTGAGGCAGGGTAACAAGTGACAACACTGCAACATTCTGACTAACACAGGTATCCACGTGAACTTCAATACAGGCAAGAGATGAACTTTAAGATGCAGCTGAGTTAAGAAGCAGATATTGGTAAATAGCTATTGGCATCACACCTTCACTACAGGATAAATTGTAAAATATAAAAAGAGAAACTAAATAAAAACAGCAGGGGAAAGACTTATTTTCTTCAGAAGATAAATGCAGCCACTGGAATTAAATGGATTGTGATCTAAGTCCTACAATGCTTGTATGATGTGAATCTGCACTATGGGAGTACAAAAAGAAATCCCTACCTGACCTCTGGATAACCTAAACAGGAAATTAGGATATTTCTAAGCAAAGTAGGCTATGTTATCCTGTTAAGATAATTGTTTCCATTGACACTTTGCATAAAGATCGTACACTAGGATATTGAAAAAAACTCAAGCCACAGCGTCTCTTCTTTGTAATACATAAAAACAGTGCCTGGCCCAGTGCCCTCAACACAGTTGAGGAGGTAAAGTTTGTTGATGATAATTAAAAAGAGAACAAAGAAGAGAAGAGAGATAACAAACAGGTAAGAAAGTTGGAGGTATTCTTTAAGTATTTACAGATTGGTTGAAAATAAACTCATACAATATTAAAAATAGAACTTAATTCTTAGTAAGAAGCTGGGGTAATTAAACACTGCAACATAAAATGAGTCAAGCATTTTTTAAAGAATAATTCTTAAATATCTCATATTTGATTGTATGGTGCTTCAGAATGTTAGAAATCTGCACCATTTGGTTGGGAAAAATCAAGCTCCTTCACTGTTTCACCTAATCAATACTCTCTGGGTATTACTGGTTTATCTGATTATATTTCACTTGAATAAGAAAACACTTAAGAGCTAATATTTCTTATGACACTATCTTAGTCCACTTGGTTTAGAAACAACAGAAATGTATTTCTTACACATCGGGAGGCATATCATAGTAGACACCAGTAGTATTCTTATGTCTATGAGCTATTAAATTCCCTCCTAACCCAGTTTTTAAAAAATGAAGCTACTTTCATTTTAACTTGCTCTTCTGTAAAATGAAGGGATTGTGTTCCCATGTGACAAACACTATATTTGACACTAGCAATGAAAAGATGCTGATGACCCAGTCTTTGGATTCAAGGAGTTCATAGGTGTAATGGGAAAGATATTCATACAAACATAATTATAAACTAACATGCTAAAAGTACTGACAGAGCTATGTACAGGTTATTATTATTAGAGCATTAATGCTTGTTTGGAGGGTGGGAAGTAGACCTGAGAAGCTGTCTTGAGTGGTACTCAAACTGAGTCTTACGAAGGAGTTAATCAAGGGAAGGGTAGTGGTATTTCAACAAGATGGGACAGCATGAGGAAAGGCACAAGGACGAGAAATAGTTGTACTTATGGGGAAATACTTCGTGCTTTTGTGCTGCTAAACTAAAACACGGGGGAGTAGTACAATACAGGCTGGAGAAGGGGTCATGGACCGAGTCATAAAAGGATATGTATGCCTTGTTTAGAAACTTTAGGTAGCCACTGAAAGGTTCTAAACAAGGGAGCTGACAAGGTCAGATTCACTACTTAGGTAAATCCAATCGTTCTGTAATCAATAAATTTGAGAAGAAAAAAGTTAGGGCAGGAAAAACAATTAGGAGACTGCTGTGACAACCTTAAAGTATACTAGGAAAGACAGGCAAATAGTAGAAGATGAATAGGAGAAAAAAATCCCTAAGACATGGTGATTGGATATAGGACACGGCAGAATGGTTTTACCAATCGAAACAGAGAACATGAAAAGGAGATGTGATTTGAGAGTGAGGGAAGGTGATGTGTGACAGCTTTGGCCACATACGATGTGGGACACACATCTAAGTTAAACTGTCTACCAGGCAATCCAATGCGTATCTAAGGCATACAGCAGGTTGTGTCAGAGATAAGATGAGAGCAGATAAGTTCACTTAAGCGGAGTATAGGAAGCAGTATTCCGGTAGCAGTATTCCCCCAAGGACAGAAACCTTGGGGACATCAACAATTAGGGGGCAGGAAAAGGAGACCACAAAGAAGAAAGAGGAAGAATGTTAAGAGAGTATAGACTTTGAAGAAGAGAGAAATTTAAAGAGGACATGACCAACATCATCAAAGGCAGCAGAAAGGCTAAAAATGTCTACTCACCTTCCCTGGTGGTCTAAGTGAACACTGTTTCAGCAGCGTGGCAAAGCAGACAGAATCGGATTGAGGAATGAATGAGGGAGGAGGAAATAAGGATAATCAATTATAAACCACACTTTTAAGGAATGTGGATACAAAGGAGAGAAGAGAGATTAGAAATAGCTAGAATGAGACTAGAAGATTCTCTCTCTTTTGGATAGGAGGGATTTGAGCATATTTTTAGGTTAAGTGGTTAAGAAAAGCATAAAGCAGAGGAAAGGTAACTGAATAATGAAAAAAAACCCCATAGAAAAGGTGGGGTCAAGGGCATAGGAAGATGAGAGAGTCTCATTAAAATGGCTCCCTATCACCACAGAATGAAGGAAAGGAAGTAAAAGCAGGTGTGAATACAGACGAACTGTTTGACTGTAAAAGCAACAGTGAGAGATTGACCGTGATAGAGATGAATGACAGGAGGTTCAAAGGGGCTGGAGCTTTCACTCAAGAGTGGAAGAACAATGGTCTATAAATAGAAACAGGGAACTAGGAGAACACCAAGCTCATTCTCACCCTGCAGCCAGTGAAAGAATGTGTACTACCACTAGAGAGGGCTGCAGGGTTAGCAGTATCCTCAGAATTCTTTGACAAGGAGGTGAAGAAAGCATCCTGCCAAAAAGTTGAAGCTGTGGGGCCATTCACATTGGAATGAGGGTTTTCAAGTAGCACAGTGCAAGAGGGCCAGAAGAAGTGTACAGATACACAGTAAACAAAATGAGAAAGGAATGAAACAGGAAAAAGGTTGGGAGGTGGGAAGAGGTGGAGTAAGAAAGTGGAAAGAGAAAGTACTTAATTTCACTGAGTAATCAAATATATTAATTGTCTAGAATGAGGGATGTATGGTTGGAAAGTGACAAAAATGGTAGTGTCTGACCTGTCTCAGAGAGAAATGACGACAGCTGCCATGAGAGTTTCAGAAGGGCAGAGAAGTCTCTGTTTGGATGTGTGGTATATCTCAAGATATCTGGAGCAGTAACAAGGGAATTGTTCATAGAGAGAGCTTCTAGGAGGTTTGGAACCAGTGATTAGATTTTTGGAAGCCCTTTCCAATTCTCAAGTCTTAGGATTTCATGACCATGAAAATCAATGAATCATGGACTGAAGGTAATTGGCAGATGCTTCTGACATTTAAGAATGCACAAAAAGGGTCAAAGAGAGAACTGTAAATTGTAAAACACTGTTAGGAATTAACTGTCTAAGTACTAAGCATTGTAATATAGATCTAAGAAGGAAGTGTAGGCAGTAATACTATATACATGACTAATTCTCAAATCAAAAATATCCCTTCAGCAATTTCAGTCTTTTGATATACATTAGTAAAAATTTTCATCACGGCTATTTATCCACTTGGCTTTCAAGAGGTCACTATTGACCTAAATTTCTTTTAATATATGGTTTGATATATACACAGGAGGAGGAACACATCCCTTTGAAGTGCTAGCAGAGTATTAGCAGTGTTGTGTTCTTTGAACCACCTAAATTTGAAGACAGTGGCTCTGTGGCCCATTGATAACTTCCTAAAGTTTGGAGTGCATACATGTGCCTAGCTTTTGGGTATGTTTGTTTTCATTTTCTAACCAAGTTATTAGTCCTTCAAGGGCAGAGGTCATAACTCTTACTTCTTCTTTTAGGGTACTCAAAGCTTGTTGAACTACACTAAATTATATTTCATACAATACTTTGACAAGCAAAAGTTTAAGGATTGTGCCTCTTCTGGGACAAAACATAGCCACAAAGGAAAAGGAGATATATTAATGCATGACAAAAGCATTATATAATATAAAGATATTAACTGCAGTTTTTACATGTAGAAAAACTCCATAATGTACAACAAAAGGGGACTTGTTTAATAACTTATGGTATATTTATACTATAGGATAATAAGAAGAAATGAAAAAGAATGAAGCAGATCTATATTTACCAATATGAAATCATATGTTGCTTGAAAAATGTAAATTATAACATAAATAATTCTATTTCCTTCCTCCCAAAAAGCAATAACTCTATGTGTGTGCCCACAAGTATGTGCATGCATGTTTGAATGTATATCATAAAAGGTCTGGAAGGAAATATAGTGACTACTCCGAGAAAATAAAGAGGAAAAAAATGAGAGCTTTCTCTTTATGTGTAATTTTTGTTTGTTTAAAAAAATTTTTTTTAAAGACAGGGTCTCACTCTTGTTGCCAGGCTGCAGTGCAGCGGTGTGATCATAGCTCACTGTAATCTGGAATTTCTGGGCTCAAGTGATCCTCTTGCCTCAGTCTCCCCAGTAGCTAGGACTATAAGTGCACACCACACCTGGCTAATTTGAGGGGTGGGGCAGGTAGAAACGGGGTCTCACTATGTTGTCCAGGCTGGTCTCAAACTCCTAACCTCAAGTAGTCCTCCTTGGCCTCCCAAAGTGCTGGGATTACAGACATGAGCCACTACGCCCAGCTGTTTGTTTTAAACAGTGAGTATGCAATGTTAATGTCCTGGTTCTGATAAATGTACTGTAGCTATGTAAAAAGTTAGCACTGGGGGAAGCTGAGTGAAGTAGGCATGGACCTCTCTGTGGTACATTTGTAACTTTTTGTGAGTGTGTAATTATAGTACTTAAAAATAAGAAATTAATGGCCAGGTGTGATGGCTCATGCCTGTAATCCTAGCACTCTGGGAGGCAGAGGTGGGAGGATCACTTAAGCTCAGGAGTTCCAGACCAGCCTGAGCAAGAGTGAGATACTATCTCTACTAAAAATAGAAAAATGTGCCTGGCATCATGGCTTGTTCCTATAATCAGCTACTCAGGAGGCTGAGGCAGAAGGATCACTTGAGCCCAGGAGTTTGAGGCTGCAGTAAGCTACAATGACGCCACTGCACTCTACCCAGAGCAACAGAGTGAGACTCTGTCTCAACAAATAAAAAGGAAATTGAACCTCCCTCCTCACTCTCCCACTTAAAAAAATAAAAATAAAGAAAAAAAAAGAAATTTTTAAAAATGAGCACGTATTATTTTTGTAGTTATTACACAGTTTGCTTATTCTTTGGTTTTCAAAAAATAATTTTAGAGGGTAATTTCCAAACTATGAAATAGCTCTTTTATACTTAAAATAATCATAAAAATCTAAGTTCAAAATTTATATCAATAACCAAAAGTATAAGCACAAATTATCTACATACTTAAGCACATAAACTGTGAACTTCCAGAATTATGACACTGGAGCAAAATGAAAAAGGCAAAAGCCATTTAGTTTCAGACTAATCCTTAAGCTCTCCCAAAGGGCAGCATACTTTTCTAATATCTGGACCTTAAGGTAGACTTTGAGAGATGTCTGGTCTTGTCACATTCAGGAGTAAACCCAAATACATCTTTCTTTAATTCTTTGGCACTTTAAATGAATTTAGGATTGTCTAAGGAAAAAATGCTTGCTCAAGGAGCTGTGTGAACAAGCTTGTTGTCCTGCTGTTATATCTACTCAAGCATTCGGATACTACAACTGTGGCAAATCCCATTAATACTTTAAGAAGTCAAAGACTTTAAAACTTCTAAAGAAAGTTCCTGTAAAGTAGTCACAGGGACAAGTTTAAGCAAGCAAGGTGTGTATACAATATAGTAACAAATATAATACAAACAAAAGAAGATTTGTTTAATTATAGTGGAAATAATTGTTATTTAAAAGTGCCTTCTTCCTCATCATAAAAGAATAAACTGGACTAATGGCAAAAGAATTGTATGTTGTGATGCCTTAAGATTAGAAACAGAAGACAGAAATTTCAAAGTAAAGGCTTGGCAGACGCCCAGTCTTCTTTGCAAGAATTCTGGCTAAGCAATTCCTTCATAACTTCCAAGGCTTGTTCATGTCCCCTTTGTAGAACCCAAGTTGTTCATTCTGAGTCAAATATAAGTGTATATTATCAGAGCTTTTCTATCTTTCCACGGTGATATATAATACACCCGAACGTCTTTCCTAAACCTCACAATCATTTGGGGGTATGGCAGAGAGGGATTATCAGACGATGTATAAAAGGGTGGAAGAAAGTGGGTGAGGGGGATAATGAGAACAAGACGTGGGTGCCCAGGGTACTTCCCTTTTCAAGCAATATTGGTGGAAGGAAATGTCAGCTTCTAATAGCTCACCATCATGTAGACCTGGTATAGCCTTGCCATTGCCCTGATGAATTAAGATAAGCACAGATAGATGGTAACCACTGACTCAATCAATTGATGACCTCTGTAATGCAAGCTTCACACGATTCACTAACTTTAGCAATGAAGACGAAACATGCTAGGAAAAGATCTCTTCTAGAAGTACATTGTACATTATTCCCCAGATATTTCATTAAACCATTAAACCGCTAAAATATATATTTCAGGAAATAGTTTCCAAGGTCATGCAGTAGTTATTAGGAGAAGCAGGTCTCCATCCTGTCTCTGATCTCCTATACAATAGTGTTCTTGTCAATACCTCATTTAGATACTTTGGTAGCTTTCTTTTTACACTCCTAAGTTCTATCCTTTAACCAAGATATCTTTCAGAATTGAACAGTCTTTGTCTTGAACTTTATTTCATTAATGCCAACAAACTTATCTCTTAAATAGTCTGGTTCTTATTTTATTATCTACTACTCACTTCTGTTTTCCCAGTGGTGGGCTCTAGGAGGCACTCAATAAACATTTGTTAAATAAATGAGTAAATGAACAATAAATAAAAATCTATCCATACTGAATGCTTTTTACTGAAAACAGTTTAGGATTCCATTAACAAATGTTAACTTTATTTACACATTGCATTCTTCCAAAAGAGTTTTAAGGCAACTTACAAAAATGCCAACAAGATAAATACAACTTAATAACTGAGAAAATCCAGGGCTACAGGAAAGTGAGAACAGGAGATGAGACTAGTATACACAATACGTGTGATGCTATCCCATGCCAACTGAGTTTTCTAGCTCCAAAATAAAGAAGAAAGTATAACTAATTATATAACTCATAGTATTCTTGAAATAAAAACCTGCTCAGAGTAAATTCAACTATCTGTAATACTGAAAACAGAAATTTCTGAGTCCACATGAAGAAACTACTGTGAAATATAGAGAATCATATCATCAGCAGTTAAGTAATAGCATTTCAATCATCTGTAGCCTAGACTACCAAAATAATCTTCTAAGTGTTCTTCCGGATTTTATTTTTGTCCCTTTTACATCTGTTCTTTAAGTAGCCAGAATAATCTCTCAAAATGTAAATCAGAGCATGACACTAACCTTAAAACCTTTGAATGACTTCACATCATACTTATCACAAAAACTACTTACAAAGGCCCTCGAGGCTCTACATCTGCAGTCCCCAACCCCTGGGCCATGTACAGGTACCATTGCCTGTTAGGAACCTGGTTGCACAGCAGGAGGTGAGCAGCGGGCAAGTGGAGCTTCATCTGTATTTACAGCCCCATAAGCTCTGCCTTCTGCCAGATCAGCAGGGGTATTAGATTCTCATAGGAGCAAATCCTACTGTAAACTGCCCATGCAAGAGATCTAGGTTGGTGAGATCCTTATGAGAATTTAATGCCTGATGATCTGAGCTGGAGCTGAGGTGGTGATGCTAGTGCTGGGGAGTGGCTGCAAATACAGATTATTATTAGCAGAGAGGTTTGAATGCACAATAAATGTAATGTGCTTGAATCATCCCAAAACCATCCAGTAGAAAAACTGTCTTCCATGAGACTGGTCCCTGGTGCCAAAAAGGTTGGGGACTGCTGCTCTACAGGTTTTGGCTCTGATAATCTTATTAATTTCATTTACACCTTTCTTCCCCTTGCTCACTACATCGTAGCCATACTATTACCCTTTCTGTTCCTTGATAGCACCTTAGGACTTTGATCTTCCCTCTGCCAGGAATGCTATTTCCCCTTATTGCCCAATTTCATTCAGACACCTGCTCACATGTCACCTCCTTAAGGTTTTCCCTGATTGAATCTGAAGTGGCCCATCTCACCTCCAGTCACTACCACATTAACCTGTTTTATTCTTCTCAATCTAAAAGCTATTTGAAATTCCATCTAAAACTATTTAAATTCCCACTCTTTGCTGTGGATCTCCCTCCAAAAAAGTCAGATTGTGAGAGCAAGGATCCAGTCTATCTTGTCCACCACTGCATCCCCAGCACTTCAAACAGTGCCCAAAGCAGATGTTCAAACATTTGTTGAGTAAATGAAGAAATATCTGAAAATGGGGCAGCTCTTGGTGATTTGGCTTAATCTGGACAGCTTTCAGTTTTGCTGGAGTAGTGCTGGTTAGTTAACTGTTTTTAGGTCATATGTGCTGCCTTTGAAATGAAAACACTGCACTTTCTTCTCAGAAAAATGTGCATACAAGCAAAATTCTGCATAAACTTGATAAAAACAACTCATGGTTCTCAGGTTAGAACTCCTGATATAAAGGCGTGTTACTGTCTTTGCGCAGTGTAATCCACATTATCACCAATTCCTGTCCATGGATATCAAGACTAAGGGGGAAAAATCAATAACAAGCTACAAATTATTTTAAACAGATTTCTCTATAAAGTTGTAGAATACAATAGTGGTCAAATGAGTAATGATCATGGCTAATGGTTGCTTAGTCCTCCTGTATTATATTGTACTAAGAAGCCCAGACTTGTAATTTATTATGAAAGAAATAGCATATATGTTGATGATATATATAATAAGAAAACAAATTTGTGAAGTGAGTAGTAGTTTTATAGAGTACCTCTTTAAAAATAGCATAGACTATACTCTTGTTCCAACTACATAAGATAGTGGATCAGGACGTGCATAAGAATAAGTCAAGCTGCAGTTGATAAAAGTTAAAAAACAAAGCAAAAGAAAAAACAAAAACAAAAAAACCTAAAAAGGATTGGCTTTACATTCAGAATAGCCCATGAAGTCCTGGAGGCAGAGAATCTTCCCTGGGTTCCATTAATAAATAGATTCAGGTGCAGGGTGACAAAATGATTTTTTTTAAAAAGTATTCTTTAAAAAACTATGTCAGATCAAAGAAGTGATGGCAGGAAAAAGAACACATTTAGGTGTAAAACTCCTCTCCCACCTGACAGGGAGGACTTCCTGTCAGGTAAAAGAGATCAACTAAACAAAGTAGCTTTTGTTCCTCTACCTCTTCTGTTTTTGTATCTGTAGGTAATGGGTAAAGTAAGCGATGAACTTCTAAAGGAGTTAGAATATTTTTTTAGGATCACTAAATAGTAAAACTATTTTCTTTCTGGAAGTTTTGGCTTTAAGTTCTTATTTTGGCAAGTATTAGCTTTTTTTGTCTTAAGGAAAGGTACAATTATCTTGAAAAAAGTCACTTTAACTGTATTTCCTTTTTAATACTCTGAGACACTCTTTATAACAAACAGAAATATATAGAATTTACCTTGATTATTTTATTAATAAAACATCTACCCTTCAAACTGTTCTCATGTCATTCATAATATATGAGAATATCAGTAAAAGAAAAAGAAACCAGTAATGATTATATTAATTTCTCTCTAAGTATGTACACTGTGGCTCAATAACAATAGCTTTGATGATTGACTAAGGAATTTGACAACTATTAGGATTTGAACTCTACGTGAGCTGGTATTTTAATTTTCCTCCCAAATCCTTTCATTCTTCACAAGCAATCCTATATTACTGTTCATGCTTCTTCAAAATAAGTTATTCTGTATGACTGACTGACTGGTTTACGGCATCTAAGCAGCATTAATCCTTTAGTAATTATCATTCTTCATAAAGTTATCTGAATGATTAAAAAAAGTTCAACAAATTATTTTTGAAAACTTACTATTTTTCATCATTTTTATATTATTTGCATTTTAATATTTAAATTTCATCTATCTACGGAAAAGCTTGTCTATTTGCTATTCTAATCCTCTGTTTTAGCCAGAGAGTTCTAGGAAATCACAGATTATTAGCGGCCCAGGTAAGTGCTTTCTGTGTGCCATAGAACACTGCTTTGCAGGATGGTAAGAGATTTTCATTTGTGAAAAGTATTCACCACTCAAACAGGTTTAGGAGGAAAAATGGGATACACCTTTACTCTAGGACTTCTCAAAGCCTTTAATATGCTAATGAAATGGTGAATTTACGAGAAAGAAACACAATACGCAGAATTTCCCACACTTATTTGATCATAGTTTACTTTCTTCATGACTCACAGTCCCAAACAACACTTTAGGAAATGCTGCTTTACTTAAGTTCTGCTCTTTATTCCATCATTGCTAATCACTTAATTAAGGTGTACACTGCCTGTCTAAATTCTTATAATTCCCCTGTCTAAAGTATTTCTTTATCCATAAAAGGACAAGCAGTTAATTCTGGACAGATGACAATATTTCTTAAGAAATAATTTACATTACTATTTTACTATCTGTAATGCCAAGATAACTCAAGAAAGCTTTATATTTGTTACATTTTCATTTCAGAAGGCAGAGAAATGGGTAATGTATTTTTAGAAATGTTCTTGCCAAAAATAATTAAAGTAGAAAAAAATTTGTGCTTTTAAAAAATGTTTGTTTATATGGAACATTAGCTTATGTAGAATACCTCAATTCCTAATAAGGTGTTGCTGTACAGCAAAAAATGTTTTTAAGTATAGCTAAAAGATATGCATTCACTTATTCCACATTTACTGATTGCTTACTATGTGCCAGGAATAGTGTTAGGCCATGGATATACAGCAGTGAATAAAAAAAAGTATGACTCTTGTCCTCTTGGGCTTGTGGTTTAGGTTTTTCTTTTTTTTATGTTGCTTATATTGTTATACTTCCTCTTGAAGTGTTTTATTTTTTAAAATACCTTTGATGTAATAAGAGTATAGATAGGCTGGTATTTAAAAACCACAAACCTACAATCAACTAATTTGCTTATGAAAGACGACATGAACCATGAAATACAGGCACACAGTTAACTGGAAGACATTAAAAAATGTTTTACTTGTACATTAGGAGCACGTGTCATTTGTATCTCATAGTCTTATGTTTTACAATTATTTTACATCCAATTCTTTTCAATAAATGGTGCGGGGTCAATTGAATAACCATATGGAACAAAATGAATCTTGAACCTTACACCCCACACCATGCATAAAAATCAATTCCAGATGAATTATAAACCTAAATGAATGGTAAAACAATAAAACTTATAGAAGAAAACATGGGAAAATATCTTTACAATTTGAGGGGTAGGCAAAGATTTCTTAAACAGGACATTAAAAGAACCACAAAGGGGAAAAAAATAATAAATTGGATTTCATTAAACTGATGAACTTTTGCTCATCAAAAGATACCATTAAGAGTGAAAAGACAAGCAACAAAGCAGGACAAGATATGTGCAATATATAAATCTGACAAAGGACTCACATTCAGAATATACAAATCGGTAAGACACAGACAACCCAATAGGAAAAAAATGGCCAAAAATCTAGGCAGATTATTCACAAAAGAGGACATTCAAACATCAAACACACATATGAAAAGGAATTCAATTTTATAAGTCACCAAGAAATATACCAGCATACCTTGGAGATATTGTAGGTTCAGTTCCAGACCACTGCAATAAAGTGAATATCACAATAAAGCGAGCTACACGAATTTTTTGGTTTCCCAGTACAGATAAAAGTTATGTTTACACTATACTGTAGTCCACTAAGTGTGTAATAGCATTATGTCTTTAAAAATGTACATACTTTTATTAAAAATACTTTATGCTAGAAAATGCTAACGATCAGCTGAGCCTTCAGTGAGCTGTTATCTTTCTTTGATGGTGGAAATTCTTGCCTCCATGAAGATGGCTGCCGACTGGTCAGAGTGGTCGTTGCTGAAGGTTGGGGTAGTTATGGCAATTTCTTAAAATAAGACAACAATTAAGTTTGCCGCATTAATTGACTCTTCCTTTCATGAAAGATTCTTCTGTAGCATGTGATGCTGTTTGATAGCATTTTACCCACAGTAGAACTCCTTTCAAAACTGGAGTCCATCCTCTCTGAAACCCTGCCTCTGCTTTATCAACTAAGTTTATGTAATATTCTAAATCCTTTGTTGTCATTTCAACAATGTTCACAGCAGGAGCAGATTTCACCTCAAGAAACCATTTTCTTTCCTTATCCATAAGAAGCAATTCCTCGTCCGTTCCAGTTTTATTATGAGATTGCAATTCAGTCATATCTTCAGGCTCTACTTCTAATTCTAGTTCTTTTGCTATTTCTACCACATCTGCCATTATTAACACTTCCACATCTGCACTGAAGTCTTCAACCTCTCCAATACATCTATGAGGGTTGGAATCAACCTTCTAAACTCCTGTTAATGTTGATATTTTTGACCTCCTCCCATGAATCATGAATGTTCTTAATGGCATTTATAATGGTGAAGTGAACCCTTTCCAGCAGGTTTTCAATTTACTTTGCCCAGATCCATCAAAGGAACTATCTATGGCACTATAGCCTTACAAACAGTTTTTCTTAAACAGTAAGACTTGAAAATTGAAATTATTCCTTGGTCCATGGGCTGCAGAATGAATGTTGTGTTAGCAGGCATGAAAACAACATTTTTCTCCTTGTACGCCGCCATCAGAGCTCTTGGATGACTAGGTATATTGTCAATGAGCAGTAATATTTTGAAAGGAATCTTTTTTCCTGAGCAGTAGGTTTCAACAGTAGGCTTAAAATATTCAGTAAATCATGCTGTAAACAGTTGTTCTTTCATTCAGGTTTTGTTGTTCCATTTCTAGAGCACAGGTAGGGTAGATTTAGCATAATTCTTAAGGACCATAGGATTTGCAGAATGGTCAATGAGCACTGGCTTCAACTTAAAGTTGCACCAGCTGCACTAGCCCCTAATAAAGGATTTAGCTTGTCCTTTGAAGCTCTGAAGTCAGGCATGGACTTTTCCTCTCTAGCTATGAAAGCCCTAGATGGTATTGTCTTCCAATGGAAGGCTCTTGAGTCTAAATGGAAAATCTGTTGTTTAATGTAACCCTCATCATCAATTATCTTAGCTAGATCTTCCAGAGAACGTGCTGAAACTTCTATATCTGTACTTGCTGCTTCATCTTGCACTTTTATGTAATAGAGACGGCTTCTTTCCTTAAACCTCATGAAGCAATGTTTATTAGCTTCCAACTTATTTTCTGCAGCTTCCTCACTTTTCTCAGCCTTCACAGAATTGAAGAGAGTTAAGGCCTTGCTCTGGATTAGGCTTTGGCTTAAGGGGTTGTTGTGGCTAGTTTGATTTTTTACCCAGACAACTAAAACTTTCTCCATATCAGCAATAGGCTGTTTTGCTTTCTTATCATTTGTGTGTTCACAGGAGTAGCACTTTTAATTCCCTTCAAGAACTATTTCTTTGCATTCACAACTTGGATAACTGGTACAAGAGGCCTATCTCGGCTTTCTATGTGCCTTCCTCACTAAACTTAATCATTTCTAGCTTTAATTTAAAGTAAGAGGTGAGCCACTCCTCCTTTCACGTCAACACTTAGAGGCCATTGTAGGGTTATTAATTGGCCTACTTTTCAATATTGTTGTGTCTCAGGGAAAAGGGAGGCCCAAAGAGAGAAAAACAGGAGAATGGCTGGTCGGTGGGGCAGTCAGAACACACAATTTATTAATCAAGTTCACTGCCTTGTATCTGTGAATCACAATAAAGTGAAGCACAAGAAATTAAGATATGCTTGTATATTAAAACCACAGTGTAAAACTACAACATAGCTACTAGAATGGCTAAAAAAGGAAAAGACAAGACAATACCAAGTGGTAACAGATGTAGAGCAACTAGAACTTTTTCTATACTGCTGACTGAAGTATAAACTAGTACAACTGCTTTGGAAAATGCTTCACAGTTATTAAAACTATTAAAACTGATAATATGTATACAACCCTGACTCAGCAATTCCACTCCTACGTATATAACTCAACAGAAATGTGTCATATGTTCACCAAAAGACATGCAAAAGAATGTTCATGTTAGCACTATTTGTAATAGCAAAACTGAAATCAGTTCAAATGTTCACCAGTAGTGGAACATACACATTAATTATGGTATATTCCTACAAGGGCAGACTACAAGGCAAAGGGAAGGAATGAACCACAGCTTCATGTAATAATATGCATAAATGTCAAAGACATAACATTGAGGAAAATAAAGGCAGAACCAAAAAGTTATACTGCATGGTTTCATGTACACAAAGTTCACAATGAGGCTAAATTTATCTGTGGTGTTAGCAGTCATGATAGTGTTTATCCTTCGAGAGGGAAGAGAATAATGATTGGAAAGAGACACAGTGTGGGTGGTTTCTTTCAAGGTACTGGTCAAGTTCTCTTTCTTGATCTGCGTGTTACAGAAATGCAGTCACTTTTTGAAAAATCAGCAATAGTACATTTACGATGTGCTTGAATGCGTATCATACTTTAATAAAACATTTCTTTTGAAAAGGGCTATGAGATCTACACATATTATGCACATTTCAAATTCTCTCTCAAATTCTCTACATATAATTCAGAGGAATTATCACTCCTCTTTCCCCTAGTTTGCCCAAAATCAAATACTTGAAAATTTGGCCTAATCCCAAATAGATATCTGATCCCTCCTTGGCCTTATAACTCTCTTATATGTTCTCTAATTTGAGAGTGTCTGTATCATCATACATTACTCCAGGCATAGTCTTGACAGCCCCAAAGCACAGTGGTCTGATCTAAGTACCACACTTTCATGAATGTAGGCTAAGAATTGCCATCACACTGTTTGTGTGGAGGATAACTAAAACTATCAGATATATTTTATATTATGTCATATTTCCTATATCCTGGAATTTTGAAAATTTAACTTAAAAAAAGTTAAATATAGACAATATTTTCCTTATTAATTTAACTTTGTTGGCTTTGGCTTATCACTCAATCCTACAGAGAGTACTTTGATTCTGTCTTCTGTCACCTTAGGTAACTCTTAGCTTTGTATAATCTCTACATACAGTTCATATTTTTTTCTATGTCTTAATTCAAGGCATTATTTAAAAAATATCTTGATCCCAAACTGTCAAAGATAGACATCTAGAGGACACTGCCAGAGTCTTCCCTAAAGCAGCATTTCCCAAAGATGTTTCACACAATACACCCAAACTGAGTGAGGGAGGTGTTCTGTAATGATTTTGGGAATGCTGGGTTATTGCAGAATTTGTCTTTAAAATTCAAATAAATATGGTGAGTCTCTAAGAGGGGTTAGAATATACAGTGTTTCCCAAACTTATCTACCTTTTTTAAGAAATCTTTTCTCATCTTGAGAAATCAGTGTTCCTGGAAAGACTCTTTGGAAAACAATGCTCTAAAGTAATAATGATACATTAGCCCACATTCTTTGGGAAAAAAATTGTTTTATTAGCTTCAAACCCACCTTGCTGCTTTATCATTTGACCTACCTAAACTTCTCCATATTGTCTAAAAGATTGTCAAGATATTGTCAAATGAAGAAATGATATCTTACCAGTCTAAGTAACTTATTACAAAGTGAAATAGGATCAGTTAAATAGGATTTAGTATAGTATTAGTGAAGCCATGGATGCTTAATCTACTGTGAAAATTATGCTCAGTAAGCAGGTATGAAGATGAGATATATTTTTTAAAGTTTTCCATCAAAATGGCTACATTTAAAAGGTTTTGGTGGTTAGCTACCTGGAAAATTCAGTTATATGTGACATCTCATTTCTCAGTGACATTTAGTGAAATGTTTCTATGCATTAAGAGTGAATTATAAAAAATTATCACTTAATACTGCATATTATACAGAGAATCTTATAATAAAATAGTTTTTAAAATTTAAGGTTTTTATATTGTCAAAAGAATTTCACATATTCATCTGAAATCCACTTGAAAGATTACAGTTAATAAAATATATGGTCTTTGTAAAAGAAAACACACATAAGTATATTAGTGACAGTTTCAGAACTGGGGATAGGAGGATGATAGGCTCTACTTATAAAAAAATTTACAAAAACAAATCATGTTCAAACAGCACATTTAAATTGATCGAGGCAGCATATCCTCCACATTGTCTATTAAGGCAGTAGGCCTTAAGATGTTGTTGAGATAACTGGCTTCCATTAGCAAGTATGTGATTGGCAGGATGATAAAGTCTTTTCACTCACAGGTCAGCTATTTCCTTTTCTTTAAAGAAGGCAATCCTGATGATCCATCTTTTAGCTACAGTCTCTCATTGAGTCCCAATTCTCTTGCCTTCAGCTTTGATATGGTTCTAACTTTCCTCTTGTATCAGCTCATACTTGTCATCAACTCCTCTATTCAGAACAGCAAATATCAGGAGTTTGACCTCAGGGCAAAGTCCGGGTGGGCAGGTAAAATTTGACCACTGGACCTACTTCCTAATCTTTCATAGCCAGCAATTCATGAAGCAGTATCAAATTCAAACTAAAAAACAGAAGCATGACCCCTTATAAGTACTATGAAAAGGGCTCTTTTGCCTTTCTAAGTATACTTGAAAAGAACTGTCAGCCAGCCTATTAAGACAGAAATGGATCACAGACTGAAAAAAAAAGAAGGAAAAGTGCAGAAACCCAACTGAAATGTAAATAAAGGTGTTAGCACCCCCTTTATGTTTGGTGAAATACTACTTCATATAAAAGTGTTAAAGCAATATGCTATGAAATATCTTTATGAAGTCAGGAACATAAAAGCATTATTGAAATTTTAAGGCATCCTTAAAAACTTGTATCACCTCATGTGAGACTTTAGTTTTCAAGACTAGTTTTATTTTTTTGCCAATTCTCATACTTGGCATTTCACCACTTAACTATCTGTAAATTAATTTAAAACACAAATACAGGTTAAAAAAAATAACTATCTTTTTAAATTTATTAAATCTAGGCTGCTAAAATTATAAAATTCAAGTTTTGCCACAGTGGTCCAGCAGCTAAAGACAAGAATTGTATCTTTTCATTCTGGAATACAAAAGTATCAAAATAAAGTATAATTAAATTTTGATAGTAATGATCAGGGAAAATTATTTTAGGCCCCAACAAACAGCTCATCAAAATTTTCTATCCACTAGTCACTTCCACTGTATATTTACTACCATATTTTAAAATTGCATTTTATATTTATATAGTTATTTCTATATAAATCTTTTATTCTAACAATTATACACAAGTAATAGATTCATAATTCTACATGTTTCATAATAGATTTTAATTAACCTAAAAGTCTCTTAAATTACATTGATGAGGAAAAGTCGACCAGGACTTAATGCCTTTTAAGTGCATATACTTAAAAGTAAACTCAACCACAATGACTTGAGATGTTTATTAATATTTATAAGTTTGTCTTAGTAGCAATTCCCTAGTGAGCTATATATTGTAAAGAGGCTTTCTATGCTGTCAAATGATGATTGTCTTTGAAGAAAGAAAGTACCTGGGATTAAACTGCATTAAACCAACCATCTATCTATTAAATATTTGGACAAACCAAGGAACAGAATCTTTATCAACAGTTTCATGAGCTATGTGGTCCTATTCACAATCCTACAAACTAGTTAACATCACATAAACTACTTATAAAATGGTTAACATCATATAATAGTTAACACAACACAAATTCATATAAAACTAAGAAAATATCACACAATAAATTTCAAATTTTCTGTGAACAGATTTGTATATAATAGAAATTATCTTCAAATCATCTCCTCTTGCAGTTGTCCTTTGGAATGGAGAAGATATTCACATCTTTATAACAGAAAAACTTACCCCAGTAAGTGCCCATAAACTAATTGGGAAATGAGTATGCAATCAATCCTATTTCCAACTTGCTAAAAACCCAATTTTCTATAATAAATCATATTGTTCAGGGAAATAGGACTGCGATAGAAAGAATTCCTTCTAACGGAAATGGATCTACTGCCAATAGAAAGAATATCTTCTGGTAAAATGGAGCGGAAGCTGAGAGTTGTCTGGGGTGAAGGGAAAATTTCCTCTTTGCCACTAGAAGGTTTACTAAAAAATCAACTGACAAAAGGCAGATTAGTAGGAGAAATGACATATAAATTTATTAGCATGCATATGGGAAAATCACAGAGTGACTGCCTCACCACTCAATGGAGTATAGATGATTATATATTCTTTTTCTTAGGGGAAAGGGAAATAGGGAATGTGCGGATGAATTTAGGGGGGGTAGTAAATGATTTTTTGGAGAATTTAATGGGCTTGAAGAACATACAATGGCTGGGACAAAGTTTGTTGGGGCCACAGAACAGACTATGGTTGGTGACAAAAGAATATCCAGGTGTATTGGCAGACTTCAGTCTTTCTTCTTGCAATATGAGTTCAGTTAATGAAAACCAAGGGAAGGAACTAGAGGTAATTGTTTTTTTCTTTTGCAGGTCTGAACTTCAGACAGATAAGAGAACAACTTTATCCTGTACTTTGAAAGAGACAAAGGATTGACAGACAGGGAGTGGGGGGAGGTCAGAGAGACTTCTTTTTCAGTTCAGCATGTCAAAGTGCCATATTTTGGGATATTGGTTTCTAAGCCTCAACATTCACTTGTCTGAAACTTCCCCATAAGTTTCACATATAAAAAGCTGAGTTGGTTGCTATGGAGAGACAATCAAGTTAGTGGCTGAATGGCAAAAGATCTCTACCAAACCAATCTCTTATTTTTGGGAATACGCCAGTCCAACTACATACTATGTCTTATTTTGGAAGATCCATTGCAGATGGGCTCTTAAAGCTAGGCATCTGTATATTATGTAAGCAAACAGATTTTTAGTAAGAGGCATTTCTATGGAAACAAAAAAAACCCGAAGGTCAATGGCTGATATAGTCTATAAACTAGTTTTTTGAGTCTCTGAAGTACCCTCAGATTGCAGTGGCAAT
The DNA here is from genome assembly GCA_008086735.1 of Cheirogaleus medius. Taxonomy (NCBI): domain Eukaryota; kingdom Metazoa; phylum Chordata; class Mammalia; order Primates; family Cheirogaleidae; genus Cheirogaleus; species Cheirogaleus medius. The sequence goes on from VBSM01003143.1 coordinate 22,465,472, forward strand.
CTTACAGATTTTATTTGGATTGTGGTTTGAATCAGGTGTTCAAGTGAGCTTTTTTGAGGAATCCATATATCAGTAGGCATGAAGGCTGTTTATCTATAAGTTGCTATAGTGATTTTTGTTTTGAAGTTTATATTAAGTTGTCTAGCTCTCGTTTGTAGCACTTTAAGAAAAGCACAGTTTTAATATTTAGTGATTTTAAGTGAGAAAAATTTGAAAACATTAGTTTGAAGACTTGTAGCTAGGAAAGAATTTAGAATTTAACCTAAACTGTAGGCAAATAAAAACTGAAAAATAATGGCCAGGTGTGGTGGCTCACACCTGTAATCCTTGCACTTTGGGGGGCTGAGGCAGGAGGATGGCTTGAGGCCAGGAGTTTGAGATCAGCCTCAGCAATATAGTGAGACCCAGTCTTTTACAAAAAATAGAAAACTTAGCCAGGCATGATGGCACACACCTTTAGTCTCAGATACTTGGGAGGTTGAGGCAGGAGGATCAGTTGAGGCTGGGAGTTTAAGGTTGCAGCAAGCCCACTGCACTCTAGCCTGGGCAATAGAGTGAGACCCTGTCTCAAAAAAAAGGCAAGCCTAGAATTTAATAACAGGTGTACTATAAGATTTTTAAAAATATAATTTCTTCTAGTCTCTCCTTTTTAAAAAAAGACAAATTACAATAGGACCAATTTATTTGTAAACTAAGTTTTAGTCTTATTATATTTGGTCTGATTATTTGTATAAAGTGCAACAGGAACAATGATTGACCATATAGGCTCTTTTTAAGTTGGCTTTGCTGGAACTTTTTAAAAGGAATTTTGGATTACACTTTTTAAAACCTCAAGGCTAAGAAGTCAAGCCAAGGATTTTCCATCAGACTAAGCCTGTAGTATCTGTATAAATTGAGTGAATTTTTCTCTTTTTAAGGTCCCCAAAATATCTTGAGGTTGTTGGGCCTGTCAGTAAGTGACATTTTTTACTTAACCACAAGGCCAAGAACCTTGTAAGGGAACCATGTAGACAAGTCTTTTTTAAAAGTTTACTGGCTTTATAAAGTCAACCTCAATCCCTCAAAGCAGTTTGGTCATACATGAAAATATGGCATTTTAGTCAAAGCCTTGGTAAAATAATCAATGTTTTCAATGTGCCCTGTTAGAAAAGATTCTTATTGAACTTATATAATTATATTAGCATAAAATAAGAATATTTATGAATAATTTCTAAATTCTGAAGAAATCAGGTAGAGAGAAAGGTAAATATTTTAATTTTGTTCACAGAATTATATTTTATCCAATTCCTACAAGTTATAAATAGCTTAAAAATTTCTTTCTTAATTCTCAAAAAAAACCATAAAAAGAATCAGCAATGTTTTAAATGAAAACTCATAAAAAATCATTTTTGTCTGCCCTCAGTTCAGTCATGTAATTAATTATTGTTTTGTTTGATGTTGGGTTAGCAATCTTTATGAATACATCAGCTTTTTAATTAGAGTCCTAGAAGTTTTTACCTAGCCCAATGGTATGCTTTCCAAAGTTATCATAAACCCGTATTTAAGAGTATTTTGTCAGAGTCTTTTTCATGAATTTTCTTGAAGAAGCAAATTTTGGATTATAGCCAACTGTAAACCAGTTTTTGAGAAGAATCAAAGTAAAGCTATAATGGTCTGTGGATGACAAAAGATTTAGAATAGTCATGGTTAAAGATGTCAACTGACAAGGAAATATGATTATTTTTGTTACATATAATTTAATACAATCATCATTATAATTAAATGTAACATATACCAAGACATATCAGAATTTTAGGAATCTCATACAATTTTGGAACACATAGTAATAACATTTATATAAATATAATTCAAAGAAAGTCAAATACCATTTCTTAGTTGGCAATGTTTCTCATATGATTTTTATATATCAAATAAGCTTAATATGTCTCTCCTGAACTTCCAGGGAATATCCAAAAGTTTTAAGTCAAAAGTACTGAATTTTAGAATTTGAAATTTGATTTGGGGAAGCATGTCAAATATCAAAGGTTTTAAAACACTTGATCAAAATAGGATCACAGGTCACTCTAAAATAACAGTCATTTATTTAGCCAGTGATAATTTAAAGATTTCAAAAAGCAAAAACCTTTACTCTTTGATAGAGAGGAAACAGCTTTTTCAACTGTCCAAAGACCACCTTCTTCATTTTCTACTATATTCCCGAACTCAGCAAGGCTAATCCTCTATAGATCTAGGTCCCCCATAATAGTGTTCCTTGCTTGGCATATAATATGTGAGCACTAACTGCAAACTGAAGGAAATATGAACATATTTTTTATGTCCAATGCTTTAAAGACATAATTTGGAGACAGGAATGGCCTTTTCAGTTTCCTTCTAAACCTGACTTGAAAACATACCACTTATTTCCACATACTCATTGTATTATAAGGATTCCTAACCAGTTCATGGTTATTTTGCTTTTCTAAAGGATTTTTAATCTTCATGACAATGAAACTATCTCTTATGTTACTTTTATATCTATTTCAACCATATCTCTCCTCTCTAAATAATAAATATATAGATGATAAGTATTTATTGAACATTGGTTTGGAATTAGAGCAAAAATAGCTCTAGTTTCAAATATTTACTGAAATCAGAGTCCCCTAATTGCTCAAACTGGTCCTGCTCCAAATATCTTTAGGGTAAAGTCTGCTCATACCAATGGTGAAGCCTCATCTTCATCCCCTAGGGGGAATGGGCACCATTAATACATTGATATCACTGTGGCTTTGTTTTATTTCAATCTCCATAGGGTTCTTTTTGCCAAGGGCAGCAGTCACTCCTACTGTCAATTCTAGCACTCCCCAGCCCTCTAACTTGGATCCTCCCCTCCTCCACACCCTTGTGACTCCCCTGCTTTATTAAGCTCCTTAATCCCAGGATTAAGAACAAAAAAGAAAAAAGAGGAGGAGGAAAGAGGAAGAAAGGAACAAAAAGAAAAAATATGAGAAGACGGAAAAAGGGAGGAAAATAAAGAAAATATCAGAGTAGAGCTATCAAAGAGTAGTAAGATGACTAGATTTTAAAAATTATCCCATTTGTTACTAGACTTAGAGTACTGTGACCAGAAAGAATTATGTAAATTTATCTTTACCCTTTTAAAACTAATTTTATCCTTCTTTCTGTAGCCATACAGAAAATTTATAAGAATAGCATTCTTTACTATTGACAAAGCATTTAAGCAAGGGGTTACTTTTCAGGTTGTAACAATTTGCATTTAACTTGGGTCCTCACATTAATGTTAATACTACCAATTTTCACATATGACAATGAAATTATTAAGAAATAAACTTCAAGTGTCATTTCATTAAAGTACAAAGTTATTATACGATCACATGCTTAGCAGGTAGACTACATTAAATATTCCCCGATGAGAATGCTCCATAAAGTTGAGACACTGAATGTATTCAAGATTCAGAAAGAAGTATTAAACACATAGTTATTAAGGAAGCATTTTTCTAAAGATAGGTTGTTTCAAGGCAAATAAACATTCCTGTAGCATTAAAAAAAAAGGCAAGAGGTGGAAAGCAGTAAATGAGAAGTACATTATTACATCTTACTTGTCTGAGGTCAATGAATGCTAGCTGCAGGGTATCTCCCTGGAATCCTGGCACAGGCTCAGAGCTGGCAAACACTATTAAAAAAAAAAAAGAATAAAAACAAGATTGTAAAATATATAGGAGTTTTACTGCTGAATTAATTTCTACTTATTACAAAAGTATTATAATATTTACATATAACCATTTCAAATGAAGATTATTTATAATCTTTAATTTCCACTACTGAGAATGTTCTCTACACCCTTATCACAAAAACTTTAATAATTTAAAATCTCTAATCTGCCATTTAATCAATGTAATCCTTAATCACAATAAATTTAGAAGAGTTATCCTACATAAAGTTTAAGAGTAGTAATATACTTCAGTCAAGTAAAGTTTTCTGACTCTTTTTTAGCCTTAGGTGAACAATTATAGAAGCATTTTGAAACTATACCAATTTCATGGCTGTCAACATATTTCAAAACATCTGTTTTGTTACAGAATATGCTCTATAAAAAATCCCACCTCTAGCTAATAGCAGACACCAAGGTAAGAAGTCAGCTTTACATGCAGACAACAGGTAAAATGTTCTAAATAGCAAAATCAGGACGATGCAGGAATGTGTGTTCACGCTTTTTCATAATTTTTTTCCATAAACAAATCATGTCTCAACTGTAAGACACCTTAAGACAAGATGTTTTAACATTTTCAAAAGATTTTTCAATAAATTTTTGTGCTTTAAAGATTTTAATACTACTAACATAGTCTGTTTGGTTAAATCTAGGGCAATTCCAATATTAGTTATTTTGAAGATAAAATACTTGGCTCATAAAAAAGACCTTATCATTTCACATGAAAGCTTCTCTGATAAGAATAGCTGTAATCATTCTCCCACCCCATTAAAACTGTAATTTTCTTAGAGAATGTTATAGATTTTTCATTTGTGAATTTATCCCAGCTAGCATTTTAGAAGCTATTTAAATTTTTGGCCAATATAGTTCTTAGAATAACAAAAATAATTATTAAATTGAGCGTATTCTGTGTGAAATACAGTTTAGAAACACTCAAAATCAACAATTTAAAAAATATATAAAAACCTAGCATAACTTAATTTATCTGGTATCTTTGGGGAATGAGGAATTCAAACTAAGTTTTTACTGTTGCTGGTATTCATATTTGCTTTAAGCATCAAAAATTGTAATCTTAAGCATTTTATGGAATTCTAAAATATATCATATACTTCCCTTGTTTTTTATTTTTTGAGTATACTAATTATTATTTACATTTTTAATAATTCTCTGGGTCACCATTAAGAATACTTTTTGTTCTTGTTGCACGTTCTCACTTTTAAGTGGGAGCTAAACTATGGCTACACAAGGACACACAGAGTGATATAATGGACACTGGAGACTCAAAAGGGGGAGGGTGGGAAGAGGTGAGGGATGAAAAATTTCCTATGGAGTAGGATGTACACTATTCGGGTGATGGGTACACTACAAGCCTAGACTTCATCACTATACAATATATACATATAATGAAAGTCAACTTGTACCCCCTAAATCTATTAAAATAAAAAAAAAAGAATACTTTTTGTTTTACACAATACAGTAAAATGCACTGTTATGGTATTAAGAGGTGTTTTCTCTTACGTTAAAAAGCTCAGAATACTGTGTTATTTGAGTTCTTGTGTCTTGCTTTTCTAATTTTTCTGCCTTCCCTCTAGTAGTTTTAACATATATTCTTACTCCCTGTTCTCTCCCTCATCTCTCTTATTAATGTTATCTTTAATTTTCTTGAGCTGGTAAATCAGCTAATAAATTGCTAGAATTGTGTTTAAAGTAAGAGCAAATATAGCCTATGCAAGGGCCCCTCCCACTACCAGTAAGGTTATGAGTTTTATATATATCTTTGAGTGCATGTACCTTTGAGCATGAGTAACCTTTGGGTTACTCAGAGATGCACCATTTCCCCCCCTTACTTCTTGGTTCTCTGCTAGGTACTAAGTAGTTATAGTCCCCAGAAAGTTAACTAAACTCATCATTTTCAGGCCCCCTCTTTCCAGAAAACCAAGATTTAGAGAACAAATCTGGTCACACTTTTAAGTATTTACAATTTACTCATATCACCGTCTTTTCATTCAATGAAAAGTGATATACTTTCATACAGTGGCATCTCCATCACCTTTTGCCATGTCCTAGAAAACTGAGTTATCTTTCTCTAGTATTATCAGATCTTAATTGAACAATGATGAGCAAACCTGTAATAGCCTGTTAAAAGTAGGGCTAATCTTAAAAATGCTTTTCTTAAGACAAGCCAACATTGTGTTGGCTTTTTGGCCACAGTCTCAGGCTACTTTCTCTAAGAAACAGTTTACCATGAATCCCTAGTGTTTTCCAACCAAGGCTATATTTCTTAGCTTATCTTCTATCATCACTGTGTACATATACACATAGACTTGTAAATAAAGACTTCCTATAATGGCAGGAGACTCACTTTATCAGGCATAAAAAATCAGCTCAATTTCAATTATACTTACAGTTATTATCTACTTAATCTCCCAGAATTTTTATTTATTAAAAATAACCTGTCATTTTTCTTCTCTCTTGGTTCTTATTTAAGATACCACAGTTTAAGCCCCATAGGCTTGGCAGTAAACCAAAGAGCTCAGTGTCAAAATTATAATAGTACCATAAATTTATATATTAAATAGCACTTTATAATTTACAAAGCACTATTTCACACACCATCTGCTCTGAACATTACAATAATTTATTTTAATAAACGGGACATGCAGGTGATGGATATAAAATCTTGCAACTAGAAGATACATCCTCTTTGAAATACCACCAACAATCCCCTGAAGACTCAGTTTAAAAGTTACTGAGTCCTTCATCTTACAGGGTAGAAAAATTAAAAGTGAAGTGACTCACCCAGGATAACAGCTAATTCAGGTCTTTCGGCATTCAATCCAGAATCTGATTAAGTATTCAACCTCTCATCTTTTATACCACCTCTCACAAGAACCAATATAGAAGTGAAACTCACTACTGTGTTTCCCCGAAAATAAGACAGGGTCTTATATTTATTTTTCCTCAAGAAGACACCCTAGGGCTTATTTTCAGGGGATGTGTTATTTTCCCCTCAAAGCCTCAGCTTACAGCACGCACAGGATGGCCAAGACCTGACAGACGGAGCCGACCTTGGTGGTGGGGCTGCCCGCACCTTTCCGGTCACCTCTGGGATAGTAGCTATCATGATGGGCAGATGAGAAGGGCTGCTCGTCTTCTTTACCACTCCTCGACGAAATGCATGGGTTGTGCAGATATGCTGCGTAGCCAAGCCCATCACTAGGTGTTATTTTCGGGGTAGGGCTTATATTGCCCAAATGCTTAGAAATCCTGCTAGGGCTTATTTTATGGGTAGATCTTATTTTCGGGGAAACACAGTAGATTGTAACTCTCAGGACTTTTTCTCAAATATTTTTTAGGGATAGGAGGTAATTTAGCAATCTGATAATTATCTAGCACTGAGGACATTTGTAATTATAAGCTATTCAATTTGATTAACAGCTTCCTATTTTCCCCCTTTATTTCTTTAAAACTCAAATGCAGTCAATCCTGTTGTTTCTACTTCCCAAAACATCTTGAGTCGGCATCTATCCCTACCTAGTTCAAACTATTGTCATTTCTTGCTTGGATTACTAAAACACGTTCCTATCTGATCTTCCTGCTTCTTGTGTGCAATATTCCACCCACTTCTCCCAGTATGATTTATGCAAGATGTAAATGTGATTTGTGCCACTTTACAGTTTATCATCCTTCAATGGTTTCTCGCCACCTTACAATAAAACAGACTAAGGTCCTCTGTAATCTGGCCTTTGTCTACCTCTCTAGTCTCATCTTTTACCACTTCCCTGGGGGCACCTTAAACTCTTTCCACACCTAACTACCTGTACTTCCTTGTATATACCAGTCTCTTTCCATGGCGCCTTTGATCCTTCTGCCTGGAGCATCCTTCCTCTTCTTCTTTTCCATCTGGATAACTCTTACTTACCCTTCAATTCAATCATTATCTACCCTGGGAAGACTTTATCCCTGCAGACTGGATTAGGTCCCTCCTCTGTGCTCTCATTTCAACTTCCTGTGCATAGCCTGACTATAGCACTCATTTTACTGCCTTATAATTGCTTACCTGTCTGGGACTTCCCACCAGACCATGAACTCCCTAAGGGTAGAAACTGTACTTTCATTTCTATGTCCTTATTACCTAGCACAATGCCTGAATAGACATATAATTGAGTATTCAGTTAAAGTTTCTTAAGTGAAGGAAGAAAAAAATGAACAAATGATAAATAAATTCTAAGGGAATGCCATCCAGTACTGGTAATTGATATATTATCTAGCTTGTTGATTAGATCTAGAGTGATGCTGTCCAATAGAACTTTCTGCAATAATGAAAATGTTTTATATCTATGCTAAACAGAATTTTTAGTTTTATTACTTTAAATTTAATAGCCATATGTGGCTACTGAACAGTGCAAATCTAGATCATTCTGTGTACTCTTTGTGTATTTATATCAAAATAATTAAGAGTGGATGAGAATATTTCTAATGCTTTCTTTAATAAAAATGACATTGTATGTTCTTCCACTAAACAAGAACCTCCTGGGAAGTAGAGAGTTCTTTTACCTTTATATACCCCATTGCCTACTGAATAGGAAACATTCAATAAACATATGTTAAATAAATACATAGAAATACAAATAATTCATTTCTAATAATATTGTCTAGTGGTCCGAATAATTCTTAAGGCAGATTTCAACCTTTGAAATTTTTAAAGAATTGGTGACTAATTTTTGGAATCTCTTGATGTAAACTTTCCTCAAAGTTCTTCTTGGCTCATCCAGATTCTCATTTTGTATATGATTTGTCATATATTAGGGTTTCCTTATTCTCTTCCCTTTGGATATATTTTAATTTTTTAAAAAGTGCCTACTTCCCTATTATACTATCTTTATCATTTAGCCATACCTGTATGGGTATTTTTTTTAAAAAACACACATTGATCCTTCTCTTCCAATAAAATATTTTAAAGTAACTTCCAGGCTTTATAAAGTTTTTTTAAAGAAAGCTACTCTAAATCTTTGTGTTTTTTCTTAATACCTCCAATTCGACTATTTCTTCTCTAAAAATAAAATGACTTCATGAGAGTCACTTCTTATTTTCTGCTATAATATAGAACTTAATAATAATAAATGATTCCAAGTTTTAAAATACTCTAAAAAAAGATTAAAGAAGGAGGTGTCTGATCTTATTGGGAAGGTCTATTATAACAACAGGGTAAGACTCTGATATATCAGCCTAACTGGGAAGAAGACCAGTCTGAATCAATTTAGATGATACTGAGAACAAAAAGTAATGCAAGCTGTGTAAGTTGTGATCATAAAAAAGTATATTCCAAATTGGCAATCTATGAAGTTTTAAGAGAATAGGGAATATCTGCAGGCAAAAACATGAGTTATTTGTATATATATATAAAAAATTTTTTTAAGTAGGAAAACAGTTCCCTCCTGCCCTCAGGATCAGGGTTTGGTACAATCAGGAAGGCAGACTGTCAAGATGTCAGGCCATAAGTATTTATCTTGACATGGGAAAATATAAAATCTACCCTGAAAATTAAACTCAGAGGGAATAAAGTGATTGAAAAATCTTGTCCTACGTAGACCATTATTTTTACTATAAGGTAAAGAAGAATGTGGGATTGCTTATAATGTCAATATAGAAAACATCTAAATAGGATAGGTGGAATTGCCACAGGGGCTTCCCCTGAAGGGGAAGTAAGAGTATCCATGGAGTTATAAGAATGAATAGACTGAAAGCTTGACTAAAGATTGAAAGGGAGGGTGAGGAGACTAGGCTAAAGTCTCAAGACCTTGCTTGCAGATGATAAGGCAGGTGCATAGAGAATGGAATAATTTTGTAACTAAATGACTGAAAATGAATACCAATAGTCTTGCTATTAAAGACATTTCTTATAATTCCATTTCTATCTAGATCTGAAGATTTAAAGTAGCTACTGTGTTTCCCGGAAAATAAGACCCACCCATAAAATAAGCCCTAGCAGGATTTCTAAGCATTTGGGCAATATAAGCCCTACCCCGAAAATAACACCTAGTGATGGGCTTGGCTATGCAGCGCATCTGCACAACCCATGCATTTCGTCGAGGAGTGGTAAAGAAGACGAGCAGCCCTTCTCATCTGCCCCATCATGACAGCTACTATCCCAGAGGTGACCGGAAAGGTGCAGGCAGCCCCACCACCAAGGTCGGCTCCCCCTGTCAGGTCCTGGCCATCCTGTGCGTGCTGCAAGCTGAGGCTTTGAGGGGAAAATAACACATCCCCTGAGCCCTAGGGTGTCTTCTTGAGGAAAAATAAATATAAGACCCTGTCTTATTTTCGGAGAAACACAGTAGTTAGAACTCAAATTTTGGCTAGGCAAAGAATGAATCCTGTATGGATCAGATGTGTCATTAGAAGGGATGACTAAGAGCACCATCTAGTGGTTTTTCTGGTGGTAAAGAAGAACTTATGCCTGGGAATTAGGAGTGTTAGAGTTAGGATCCTTGACATTTAGACTCATTTTCTGTTGCATGTGGTTAGCAGCAGTGGGATGCAAGCCTCTGGGACCAACTGCCCCTCTATAGTCATCACCCCATTTTTCTATAAAGTAGTATCTAGTCCTCTCCCCTTCTTGGAATTTACCATGGGCAAAATATCCTCAGATGCCTCAGATGTCATTAAACCAGGAACAAATATCAGATATCAGAACAGTGTAAAAGCTTTCAGCTTACCTAAAAAAAAATAATGAAATGTTCTTCTCATGCCTTCTACATAATTTTCCCTTAATTCTTTTATTTTGGGGCATAGGCCTTTTTCATTCAAGGCTAGAATTAGAAACTCCGAGGTCAGGGCCACACTCACACACAAAAAATCTGTAAGTAGGCATCTATCTATCTATCTATCTATGAGGTGGGTTAAGCCTCTATCCAAAATGAAGAAAGACTTGAGGCCTTCACACCTAGAGACTTACCTATTCCTCAATAACTCATCAATGACACAGGTGACAGCATTCTTTAATCTGGAGCTTTTCTAATGCCTTTTCAAATACCTATGGATTTAAGATGTTAAACTCTTAGAAGCTGATAACCTAATTTAGATATCTGTGTAGAATGCATGAGAAAGTACATTTCAGATCTATTCTGGATACTTCAAATATGGAACAGCATCTTTCTGATTGCCTGGTGCTTTGGAAATATTCTGTATTTTGTTAGTAATATGAAAGATTTCTGACACCTTTGAAAGACCTTAAGAGGACATAGTGATCTTTTCTTCTATAGTTACATCTGTTAGGTATCTGTATTGGGGCCCAATATATAATAAGTATTTAATAAATATAAAATGAAGTACATATACAGATTTAGAACATCATTCTCATACCAAGGTTGGTTAATGCTCCTTCAATTAAGAAGAAATTTATCTTGAACTCACACCAAAACTGTAATAGGATCAAAGTTCAATGCAGCTTTCAGAGGGAGCTATATTTGCAATTCCCAAGTATGCATTTCTGGATATCCTCCTGACTCTCTCTAAACATGTAGTCACACCAGTTAACCAGAAGTATCCTCTACATTCATGTGTAGAGCCTACCTAGTATTCTCAATCTATATAACTCTGTATCTAAAGTAAGTCTGTTTCTTATATTTCCTCAAAGTACCATGTATTTTATAGAATTTGATAATTTATGATCATATTCAATAGCAAAGTTATTTAATGACTGCTTCCCCACTGGGCTTAAAGCCCAAGAGGGTAAGGACCTTTTCTGTTTTGTTTACCACTGTATCCCCTAAATACTACACACATAATAAATATGAAGGCATTGATTATGACTCCAAACCCTCACATTTTTCATTGTCTTAATATTTTACTGTCTCTGAATCTTAGAACTATCAATTTAAAATTCCATATCTTATGGAAAAAATTGAGGTCTCTTGATGGTAGAATGATATGTTCTAGTCAGCTTGCCCAAGTTAGAGGCACAGCCAGGACTGAAATCAAGGCCTCAATTTCTTGACATGTGCTCAGACCAACTTAAGACTGATCTGAAAGCACTTAAAAAAGGAAAAGTTCTATGTAAGTTCATGTGATTCTACATTCCCGAACTTAGACATTTTATCAAGTTTGACACAGTATATGTTTAAAAAGTAGAAAAACAGAAAAAGATTTAAAAAAAATGACAAAAAGGGGAGCGAAAATAATGCCACAGGGAAACATTAAAGAAATCATGACTGTTTAGCTCAGAACAGAAAAAGTTAAAGGGTCATTTAAACATAGCCATCAAATTATGTGAAGAATTTTTATGAAGGGAATAATGATCAGTTATGTTTATATCAAGGAGTTAGATAGTCTTGAGTTGAAGTACAGCAGTATCAGCTGGCCTTAACTTTTTGACAACAAAGGTAGAACTCTAGAAGAGACAAATGTTGATTATAGAGTCTTTCCTGATTTGTTAATTTGCTCATTTACTCAACAAATAAACACTTACAGACCTTTTACTAGGAGCATAACACTTTGTAGGGAACCTGAAATTTCAAATCTTCTATGTTGAATTTAATTGAACTATCTATCCTGGATGGTTAAATCTCTTATCTTCTCTCTTCTCCCTTCACCTTCCTCCCTCTTGACACCTCACCCCCCAACTATAGGATGTATTTCCTGCCACTGTGTGATTCTCTGATTCTGACCATCTTAACCATATCAAATTGTACCTTTACTCATTCAGTCTTTTCTGTATTTCCTCCTCCAAAATGTCTTTAACCCATGCTCTTCTCTTCATTCCCACTGCCCAAGGGTAAGCTCTTTTTATCTTTCACATGAAAAAGTTCAATAGTCTTTTAATAGGTCTTCCTGCTTTCAATCTCTCCTTCATTCCAGTACAAATTTCCATGACACTACAGTTAACTTTCTATAATATAAATTTCATCATATCATGGTTATCCTGATTAAAAAGCTCCAATGAATCGCCATTGCTTATAAAGTCCAAGTATTCAGAAGTCTAACTTTTCTCAGCCATATCTTCTAATATTTTAATCATGCACCTTGTAGTCTAGCCACATAAGACTGTTCGAAGATTCCCTAAGCATTCTCTCATCACAGTGCTTTTGCCTATGTCATTCCCTCTGCCCAGAATGCCCTTCCCTGCTTTCAGTGAAATCTTACTCATCTTTTAAGATTCAGCCAAATTTCACTTCTGTTGTAGTAGTAAATTTTCTCAATCTTACGGCATGTAGAATTAATTGCTCCCCTGTTACATACAATATATGTTCTATAATGAATTCATTATGTTCTATTATAGTTATTTACCTGTCTCCTTCCCAGCCGGACTATGAAATCTCTGAAGCCTGATTCATCTTTGATTTCCCAGTATATAATATACAATAGGTTCTCATTAATCATTTGAATAAATGAATCTTCCTATAAATCAGTTGACTTAACATAGAAAAAATCTGTTTCATAATTACAGTCTGAAATTTTAGTTCAAACTAGTTTACCCCACAGGTGTAGGTGTGTCACTGGTCACAAGTAATACTAGGGAAAAGAACACCAACACATTGCTTGAAAAAATAAGCAAGCATGTAGATGGATCAGTGCTAATTCTTTTTTTTTATTATTTAAATTTTTTTTCTTTTAAGACAGAGTCTTGTTCTATTGCCCAGGCTACAGTGCAGTGGCACAATGATAGCTTGCTGCACCCTTGAACTCCTGGGCTCAAAGGATCCTCCTGCCTCAGCCTCCCAAGTAGCTAGGATGACAGGCGCAAACCACAACATTCAGCTTATTTTTTAATTTTTTGTAGAGAAAGGGTTTCACTATTGGCCAGGCTGGTCTTGAACTCCTGGCCTCAAGTGATCCTCCTGCCTCAGCCTCCCAAAGTGCTAGGATTACAGGCATGAGCCACTACACCCAGCCTTAATTCTTCTTCATCATCAGAAAAATAAAACAAATAAAAACTAAAAGCACATGGCTGAATAATGGTATATAACGATTTGTCACCAACTGAATTATCTCCAACTTTCCACCTCCCCTACCACATCTAGATGTGCTATTTGTTTCTTCCTGAGCATTGACATTTTGAAGCCTAGGAAATATATGAGTAATGTTTTTCACAAAGTAACAAGGATGGAAAAATAAACATATTGCTTTCTGAATATGCCAAATTACAGGAAAATCTAACTCAGAATAAAGGCCATTCTTGGTGCTTATACTTCAATCTTATTAGACACTCACCTCCTATTGTTTAAATTCTATGACTCAAGTGCTTTCCTGAGTTGCCCAGAATGTTTGGCAGTTCATAGTTGCCAGTCTGAGTTCCTGATCCCTGCTACCTGACATCCTTGTACTCTGGATCTCTTGCCAGCATACCACAACTAGTAGCATTTTATGTTAATCTCAAGAACCAATCACAGACTATTAAGTAATGGCTTCTGAGAGACTTGAAGAGAAATTGATTACTATGAGTCAATACAGGTTTAAGAAGAATCAGAGTAGTGTCATTTTCTTCTTTGAAAAAGTAATTAGACTGGTAGATGAAGACAATTCAATGGTCATTATTAACTCTATATGCTAGCAAGGCATCTGATGAAGTTGTTCATAACTTTGAGCAAAATGCCAAACCATGAGTTAGCTTCAAGTAGGGGATTAGTAACTGGCTAAGAAATGTTAAGACACCCATAAGATTCTGAATAATGGATCTCAGTTGATATGAAAGAGAAGTCCAAGCAATGTAGCAGGTTCTCAAACTTTATTATGCAATAGAAACACCTGAAGGGACTATTCAAACAAATTGCTGAGCTCCACCCTCCGAGTTCCCAATTCAGCAGGTGGAGCCCAAGAATTTGCATTTGTAACAAGTTCCCAGGTGATGCTATGGCTGCTCATCTGGAGACCATGTTTTGATGATGTTTTGTTCAACATTCTGCTAATGACCTCGTTAAACATGTAGAAAGAATGATTACAAATCTATAGATGATATTAACTTTTTTGTTTTTTAGAGACCTTTCTCTGTTGCCAAGGCTGGGGTGCAGTGGCACAATCATAGCTCACTGGAACGTCGAACTCCTGGGTTCAAGCAATCCTCCCACCTCAGCCTCCCAAGTAGGTAGGACTACAGGCATATGCCACCACACCCAGCTTACTTTTTGAAATTTTTTGTAGAGACCGGGGTCTTGCTATGTTGCCCAGGCTGGTCTCAAACTCTTGGCTTCAAGTGATCCTCCTGCCTCAGCCTCCCAAAGTGCTAGGATTACAAGTGTGAGCCACCTCACCCAGCTTGGCATAATCTTATCTGTTTTTAAAATATATTTCCCAGGCTGGGCACAGGAAAGATATAGAGACTTTAGAACTCTGTAGGTTCCATGATTGGGGAGTATACACTGGCTGCCAAAAAAGGGTAATAACATTTTAGGCTTTACGAATAAAGTATAGAATATGGAACAATGTATTTGACAGCCCAGCTACACATTATTCTGGTTCCCTACACCTGGGTATCTCTGTATTTAATTTTGGGTATCAGACATTAAACAGAAGATAATCAAACCAATTTGTTCAAAGGTCTTTGAATCTAAAACCATATCATGTGAGAACAGTAAGAAGAACAGTTGATATCTGGCCTTTAGAAGATTCAGAGGAATAGAACAGCAAAAGAAGACGAGCAGCCCTTCTCATCTGCTCCATGAGAGCTCTATTGCTCGACATGAGAGATTGGGGCCAATAGTTCTAAAGGAAATAGAGTCACAAGAAATTCAGGATGGAATTCGGGGTTTGGAGAGTTATGATGATGTTCTAGAAGAAGACGACTTAACAATATTTGAATAAATGTAGATTGCTGTACCATACTTAAAAAAAATAACACATCCCCTGAAAATAAGCCTTAGGGTGTCTTCTTGAGGAAAAATAAATACAAGACCCTGTCTTATTTTCAGGGAAACACGGTATGTGCCTTGGTAGGGGCTCTGGAAAGAGTAAGCTTTCTATAATTCATACAAAGGGGACAGCTCTGGAGGACTTTTTCCTTTTAGTGTGAACACCTTTTCTAATTTGCACAAAGACACAATATAGACTAGTGGTGACTCTAGCCTTAAGACAGAAGTAGGTCCATTAAGAGAAATTTGGAGAGAAAGTGGTTTCAGCTCAATGTAACAGATTGATAGAGCAATGTACTGCATGAAAATGCATTTTCTGAAGAGTAATCTCCCAAATTCAATGTTTCAAGGAATGGTTGGACCACTACTTGGCAGGGTTATTTTAAAGAGGATTTTAAGGTGGAGGGCTGTGTCAGCACATATGTGTTATTACCAGGTGGGTAGAGAAATGCAATGATCTTTCAGCTTATAGGATTCTTCATCTGAACTATCTACTTATTTTCTTCTCCATGTCCCAGTCAATTCCCATGGCATCTGGATCCCATTTCTTCACAAATTTATCACGCATTCTAGCCTTCCTTCTACCTAGCCAAATTCTTCTTCCTATTTCCCTTTCTTCTCCTTTCCTTGTCCAAATATGTAGAAAGCAAACATACTACATTAATACTGAAAATAAATTCTGTATTTTAAAAAACTACTTTCTTCCAGATTTAAAAAACAAAAAAATTACTTAAAATAGGATGAAAACTTATCTTCAAAATTCTCTTAACATATTAATTAGAGAAAGCTAAGTTTTATTTTTAAATGATTCATGTATCAATCACTGAAAGTCATGAGTTGATAGGTATATAGTTCTTTTGCACCAGGAAGACTATGAAAGACTTCTTCATTGTCTATACTACACTACTTAAAGTAAAAAAGATGCCTTTCAGAAAAGAGCATTTAATACCAGAGGCAGTGTAATAAACATGAAAAATATCATCAATTTATTTTGTTCAGTGAGTACTGAATGTATGATACTGTATTAAGAAGTAATGATTAAGGTAATACATAAGTATTAAGAAGGAGAGCCAACCATAGGCAAAATGTTAAAAGGAAGCTGAGTCATCTTCTATGGTTTGTCTTTGAGTTCTGGTGTCCTCCTTTCCATACCTATAGTGCCAGAACATTAGCTCCCAACAGGCTACAATTTACCCCTCTTCCACTTCACCCCTGACTTCCTTAACTGAGTTATAACCTCATACTCAAGACCATTCTTGGTCTTTTGGAGATTAGTTCTATAAGAAAATATCAGCTTTTAAAAAAAACCTTCCGTAATTCTGTCCAAAGGAGCAACTAAAAGTGAAAATTGTCCTATGGCGGGATAGTGGGGCAAATATTTTGGGGTGTATATGCTTTTTTCTAAGTATCATTATGCTAGGCCTTTATGGAGAGGTAAGAGAATACAAACAAGATTTAGACACCCGAAATAGCCAAATCAAATAGTAATTTCCCTCTTTGAGGAATAAATCTAATTTAGAAGATACAACCAAATGACAACATTTTGAGGCCAAACTAAGGATGTTATACCATAGTCCCCCCCCCTTATATGCAGGGGAATGTTCCAAGACCTCAGTGGATCCCTGAAACTGTGGACAGTAATGAACATCATATAAATTATATTTTTTCCTATATATACCTACCTATGATAGTTTTATTTATAAATTAGGCAAAGGCTGGGCACGGTGGCTCACACCTGTAATCCTAGCACTCTGGGAGGCTGAGGCAGGAAGACTGCTTGAGCTTAGGAGTTCAAAACCAGCCTGAGCAAGAGCAAGACCCCATTTCTACTAAAAGCAGAAAGACAAATTAGCTGGGTGTGGTGGTGTGTGCCTGTGGTCCCAGCTGCTACTCAGGAGGCTAAGGCAGGAGGATCACTTGAGCCCATGAGTTTGAGGTTGTTGTGATCTATGATGATGCCACTGCACACTACCCAGAGCAACAGAGCAACACTCTGTCTCAAAAAAAAAAAAAAAAAATTAGGCACAGTAAGAGATTGACAACAATAACTAATAATAAAATAGAACAATTATAACAATATACTGTAATAAAAGTTATGTGAATGTGGTGTCTCTCTCTCTCTCTCTCTCTCACACACACACACAAATATCTTATTATACTATACCACAGGTAGCTGAAACCATGGAAAATGAAACTGCAGATAATAGGGAACTACTATAATACAAAATACTTCAAACAATATTTATGTAAGATATTGGTATGAGCAATGCCATACTGGAATGATATCACAAGACAACTTTTAAAGAACCTCAACAAACCAGATTCAAACTATTTGTAGAATGGTAATAACAATTACTTTGAGCTTAAAAACTTATAAAAACAGTTTTTTGGGGGTAAATATTTTTATAAATATGAAATAAATATTTTGTACATCATAGCTTTGAGAAAGAAATGCGATAAGGGTTTTCTGATTAGAGAAAATTATAAATGCTTTCTAGGAACAGAAAATTAATCTTTCTCTTCCCTAGGAAAAAACTATTTTTCTTTTGCTTTCTAAATAAACATTTCTCTTTTTTTAAAATAAATGGGTGGGCTTTTAAAAACTTTGGGTTTTATTGTGTATATAATAGACAACTGACCTTGTTCAAAGGCTTACATAATTATTTTCTTTAATATTATGTTTTTCCTAGCAGAATGCCTTTTATGCAGTGGGCACACAAATATTTGACATTTGTTGAAAAAAAATGTATTACTCTTGCTTCAGTGGCATGCTGCTGACATTTTTTAATGTCTTTCGCAAAGAATATGTTATTGCAAATTTTTCTGCAGACAAATATTTTATAATCCTTCTTGTGCCCCACTTTTTTTCAATTTATCAATGGTGGTGCCTGACTGAATTGTCAACCAGGGATTTTCATGGTTTAATCAGTGTACCATTCATTTGAAAGCACCGCTCGAAAATTGCTTATGTATACTCATGTACTAAACTTAAAGAGCAATAATTTGAAGGTTAATAAAACCCATATCTAGAAGCATATCTAACAAGGCCAATAACCAAATAACATATCCAATTAGTTTTGAAGCTAATTGACTAATGTCAACATTAGATTATGGAATCTGCTAACTTTGTTACCTAAACAAAGTGAGAAACAATGGCAATGGTACAGGCCTGAGAAAGCTTTGGGAAAGAGAAACAAAATTTCAGAAGCTTCTTTGGAATACAGGGTCCTAAGATTATTTTTCAAGCAAGTATCTAAAAAATTACTTACAGGGAAAGTAAAAGTGACAAACTTAGAATCATTTCATTAATTTACGACAAACATTAGGAGAGTCCTGGCAAGAATGACCAAAGGAAGGGGTAATGGGAAAAATGAGTCATTGTTTTAATTATCTCAATCTGGATTGCCACTTCAGTGTTTCTCTTTAGAGGCCCTAAATGTAAAGCTGAGATATTTTCCTCTTCCTGGAAGGAAGTTAGCCTTACTCCTAAGGCTGACGAAAGTTTAGCTGGAATCAAGCCTTCTCCCTCCCTTCCAAACTATCCTACCATATACAATTTTTTGTCATATAATTTAAACATGGATTCCTAGAAATGCATAGGGATGTAACCAATATGGTACTTACATTCACACTGTATGACATCTAAGTTAAACTGCTGAACAGCTCCCATGCTTATTTGTTTTAACTCACTGTCCAGTAGCATCCGCATTAAGGATGTTGACAGATGCTGGCAGGCTGACATGCAAGCTGTCTGGGCAACTTTCCCCTGTTTAAAACAAACAACCAAACCAGAAAACAAACAAATAAACAAACACAGAAATATATCATAAAGTATCAGAAAAATTACATACTTCATTTTGTTGTTTTTGCTTGGTACAATAATGATCATTGGTCTTTCTGTTTCTGTATTCTCAGTGGCTATGCATTTATATCATGGGAATTAAAATTAATATTCTTAGTCTACTCATCTTTCTCAGGATACAAATATCATTAAAGCTCTAACTGCACAAAGGAAGATTAAAATACCAGTTTAAAAATATTTATTATTTCTGATCTCTTAAAATGTTGCAAGTACTTTTTAAAATGCACATTAAAACTGTATGGAGATTTTTCAAAGAACTAAAAATAGAACTACCATACAATCCAGCAATCCCACTAGCTATCCAAAGGAAAAGAAATCAACATATAAAAAAGACACTTGCAGTTGTATGTTTACTGCAGCATTATTCATGATAGCAAAAATACGGAATTAACCTAAACGTCCATGTCTTTTGCCTCAATATGGATGGAACTGGAGGCCATTATCTTAAGTGAAACAACTCAGACACAGAAAGACTAATACTGCATGCTCTTACTTAAAAGTGGGAGCTAAATAATGTGTACACATGGGGGCAGAATGCAGAATGATGGACAATGGAGACTAGGAGGGGTGGTGGGGTGAGAGGGAGAAGGATGATGGGAGGCTACTTGGTGGGTACAATGTGCCTTGCTCCGGTGATGGATGCACTGAAGTTCTGACTTCATCACAATACAATACATCAGTGTAGCAAAACTGTACTTGTACCCCATAAATAGCTACAAATGCAAAATAAATTAAAAGAAAAAAGATGTATGGACCATCTAAATGTATACATCAACAAATAATATTAAAAACTTTGAAAGCACGTTAAAATAGGACATATATGATATAAAATAACTGGCCTACTGACAGAATATTTTATCCATATAGTCCTCTTTATGCTCTCCTTCACATAATTAACTAAGCCAGAATAAAGGAAGTTAACAGTGTAATTTATTATTACTATTTAAACTGCACCTAAAATTCAAACTATACTGATTCATAAATCCTTACTTCTAGTCACAACATTTGTCTATAACATAGCTTTACGCTGAAAGGAAAAAAAAGCCTTGCCTAGCAATGTGACTTCAAAATCATCTACAGATCTGCATTTAGGTTTAGAAATTAAGTTTTAAAATCATCTAGTAATTTAGAAATATGTAATTAAGCAAACTACAAATATTAGTGGTTTTCTTTCACTATAATATACAAGATCATTACAAATAGTTTCTATTATAATAAGCTCCTAAAACTCTACATGAACTTTCACTGATGGCCTTAATTAAATTGTTTTCTTAAAAATGACAATTTTAAATGTTTAGCCTTTACAATACACAGCTGACTACATTACTTTTAGAATAAATTGTTTCTTTAAACAAGGTCTGCATTTCAACTAGAAGTTTAAAATAAAATATTTACTCTTTTAGGTAAAGTTTTCCAGAGTAATACTGCTCCTAGGATGGCTACCTTCAATGACAATTATGTAATTTGGTGATGGATTGACTATGATAGGATTTAAAGATCTATAAATATGGTTAGAAATAATGACTTCTGGAAGATATGCCATGTTTTGCCTCATTTGCATTAACAAATATTTGCCCAATGGTATTAGATAATTTTATTTTTTATACTTATCATGAAGGCCAATAAAGCTACAAAATCATGAGAAAAATTTCCCAAACATAAATGCTACAATATATTGATACAAAAATGTTTACATAGTTTATTTGCTAAAAGGTAATAAAGAACGTAATTATATTTTCAAGATGCTTATAAGAGCAACATTTGTTCTTTAAATCACATATTAAAAGTCAGATTAGAAACAAAAATTTTTTGAATGAGTCTTTAGCATTTAGACATTATGCACAGTGGAAAACTACGTATCTGAAATGGAATGTCAATTTCTCAATCAAAAACTTTAGAGATAAAAGCTGATGCAAACAATATATTTGACAGATACTGATGAACTGCCAAAAAGGAATGTAACAAACAATGCAAAACCCAGCATGCTTCAAGATCCCCCAAACCTAAGAGGAATTAGTCTGGGAGACATGCAGCTCCATTCCCTAAGCAGAATAATATCAATATGAATGGGGTGGGGGGGGAGCAGAAAAAGGAAAAATCAATGGTATGTCATTTAATTACAATGTAATAGGCTTGAGAATACTTAATGGAAATGTCATTTTGACCTAATGGAACAACTAGTGCATTCTAGTTTAATGTGCTTCTCAATCAAATCAGCTCCACGTCCTATTTATATTGCCACTATAATGTACCAACTGCGAAAGCAGATTAATAAATTGCCAAAAAATAAGTATTAAAATCATTTCCTAAGCAAACATACTGTACAATATAAGTGGTATTGTTTTAAGGAAACTTTAAAAATTTAACATGAGTTCAGATGCTACAAATGACTATATAGCAATAGCACTGGAGTTGAAAACAATGCTAAGAGTATAGATACAGGCTATTTCACAAACGCAGTGGAAATACGTAACAAAAACACACACAGGAATTTAGCTCTTTATTTAAATAACATGTAGCAATAAAATCCTAATATTAAGCTTCTTTTGATTAGGCATATTAAATACAGGCTTATTGTTCTAAAGATAAAAGTTAAAAAGATTTATAAAATATTTTACAAATCTTCAAATGAAATAAGGTATTCCTTTTTATAGCTCCAAATTTAACTTAATAATATCAAAGGTTCAGATTCTTTAAATTTTAAAAAAGTCATATTCTATAAGATTATACTTTAAAAATGTCTACGTTCTAACTATAAAATGTATAAATATTCTTAAACATCATCTATTTATTTTCAGATAGAAAAATTTTAATGTCCTAAAAATTTACATACCTAAACATATACTTGGCAATTTATTTCTGATGCCTTACCATTTGGCATACTTTGCTACAACCAAGCACCCCTTTCTGAACGTTATTATTGTTGATGTTCTTAATAATATAACATTTTCTAGAATAAAAATAATATAAGGACTTTTACAATTATCTTTAAAAAACTAGCCCTTTTCATTAGAGATGTCCTGTTTTATAACATTGTAACAAAGCCAAAATAATTAAGTGCAGTGACTGAGAAAACACAGCACATTTAATAAATTTCAAGCACCCAGAAATTTCTTCTGCCCTCATCTGAAAAATTAATTGCCACTATTACTAACATTTTCTTTCTCTTAAACAAAATTTAATAAATAAGTAAAAACACCTGCTAAACTTTTAAAGGTAACTACTTTTTTACCCTGCTCCAACATTTTGCTGAAAAACAACTTGCAAAGAGAGAAACCCTTAGACAAACTTCTTATATTTCAAAGGAACTTGTAAAAGAGAATCTGCTGACATATTAGATCCTTTTTGCATTACCCAAAAGCTTTTCTTCTAAGAACAATTGTAGTAAAGAGACATTTGGCTCCTAGGAAATTCCCAAAGGGTCAACCATATGCATCCTTCCATGGCACCTTCACAGTGCTGCTTTCTAGATTCATGTCTCAAAAGCAGCTTTCATCATTTACTTGTGTGTCAGTCAATATGATTTATGGACTGCATTCAACAAAGTCAAAGCATATAGAATGAGAAATATGACTACAATCTGCTAATTTGTTTTGTATTGAGCCACTTAAGAGTCAAAGACCTGATGTCAGACTGAGACCAGCAACACAATTAACCAGCCGGTGACAGATTCATCCATCCTCCCTGCCAGGCTGTGCCAATCAAAGACAGCATGAGGCGACATTTGGTGAAATCAGTAAGAAAACTCATTCTCTAAGTAACCTATGTGAGACCTTGATTGACACTTTTTGAATTTAGTTTGTGGAACACAGCCACTCTTTACCCAATAGTTCTTTACTGCAAGCTGTGAAATAAAGCTTTTAATGCCAATCACAGGAACAATAAACTGCAAACCACCAACCCTTAGTCTAAAACAAATCAAGAAAACACATCTGTTTGTATGTCAAGCCAAATTTCCAAAATAATTTACTATTATAGATTAGGCTAAAGATACTCTGTTTCCTTTGAAATATCATAAAATAACAAGGTAAAAACACTTTATTAGATTATGGTTCAAAACCGTTTTGGTTTCAAAGTAATGTTTTCATAGATCTACTCTAATATAATAGTGGGAGAAATGTAGAATACTTAAAAACTAATTTGGCACATTTACATTTTCATTTGAAGTTTTCATTTCTGTCTCACCATTCTCTTATTTCAAAGATCCAATAAAAAAAGGTTTGATTTCAACATCAATTATTTGAAAGCCTTTTTCAATGCTGCTTTCATTCTCTAAAGTACATTTAATGTAAAAATGTGCTCTTGAAATCACAACCATTCTTTCTGAACTGGTCCACTCTTCCTTAGTGATCCCAGGAGAGTCCCTTCTCCTTCATTTATATCCCTACAAAAGGTCAACTTTGTACAATAAACTACTTTTTTACTTAAGAAAGAGAAATATATAGACTCAAATATATTGTGCATTGCATTATTCTTTAAATTGATAAAAGGTTTTGTTTTAAAAAGTTATGTAATTCTTGTCAGAAAAAAAAGAAAAACTTAAATAAAACATGGTCAATTTGAATATTAAGCCTAACATGTAGATGACCTCATTAATTCTGATTCTGTATGGCTTTTTCAAGTTATCTAAATTAAAGCAGTAAAATATTTCTATTTTATACAAACTCACTGTCTCTCAGTTGGCTAATAAATTTCAATTATGAGACTATGAAATAGTTTTTTCAGAAGCAAAAGAGGAAGGGAAGTATTTTGATGAATTGGTCAGTCTCCTAAAAAGCCACAATTTGTAGCCTTTTAAAATACACAGACTGAAAAAATGAGGTCTTTCATCAAATGTAAACATTAAAATAAAAAATACTTGAAACATTTAAAAAGATGCCTAGTTGAAAGCAGACATTTTAATTCAAAAAATTTATTATTCTTCCTCCTATTTTATATGTGAACCACTCATCTAAAGTTCTACCCATATGAAATATCATGCTCAAATGTAAATAATGTTATTAAATCAGGAAAAAACATATCTAAAACATTAGTCTAGAATACAAAAATTTTCCCAAGATGATTTCACAAATGCACAATGATTTTTCTACCTAGTAAGGTTGGTTTTAATTCATTTTCTGACTGACCATTCCATACAGCCCTGAAATGTCTGATTCCCAATAATATATAATGGATGAGTTATAAACATTTAAATATCAAGATGAATTTCTTTAGTGAGTTTTAATAACTTTAATACTTATCTTGAAGACAGATTTTTGATACTATGCCAAAAAATCATAGGTCTAACAAAATATACTCATTCTAACACCCCCAGCATTCCCCAAAATACCTCTTTTACAATTTATATTCCTCTTACACTCTCTTTCTGTCCCCATCTAAATACTTCCAGCTCTGAAAAAAATGGTTCCCACATCAGTTAACCACAATTCCCACAGTCATAGTCAACTATAAATGCCCATTCTCCCCTCTCAGGCTTTTCTCCCTCCATCAATTCCCAATCATAAGGATATGAGACAGTAACACAAATGCTTACTTACTCTTGGGGTACACACACACACACACAGAATAAACAGAACATGATTATCTTAACGCTGAAAAAAAATTTCCCAAACTGGGAAAACTTCAGGACTACCTATAATATATGGCACATTTAAATTTCCCTCAAAACTTTCTTATTCCAATCATGGGGCTCATTAAACTTTGACAGTTTTTTTTTTTTAAACAATCTTTTGAATATGGCCTTAGATGTCATATAATATTCAAATCTTTAGTTTTCTGCAAGTATCATTGCTGTTGTCATGGCAGTTCCATGATATTGTGAAACGCACCCTAACTTTAATAGGCAGAAAGAGAATACAAGGACAAGCAGAACAGTAAAAATCTAGAGGTCAAGGTTTTGAAGAGAATTAATACACAAAGCCATAATATAATTACTCTATCAACTCTAAAAATTTACCACACTCAATAATTTAATACCTTTCCTTGGGAATAAGGCTTTTAAGTCATCCTTGAATAAGAATATATTGTTATTAGGACCATTTTCTCTTTATTAGCTGTGAATTAGTATTTTCTTTTTAAAGAAATATATAGTTCATACCTTATATTTATTGTTAAATTTGTTGGTCTATATTATATAAAAATTTACTTCCTTTATAGAAAAACCCATTTAGATGACATAAAAATCCAAAACAGCATATGAAGACTCTGCTACAATCACACAAAATGTCACAATACATCAGATTAGTGATCTAGTTAGAACAGGAATCTCTTTCTGTCAATGTCACCAGATTATGTATTAAGAGAAAGCAGGATTTCCCTCTGGGAAGGTAGAAAGTGACCTTAGAAGGTGAGACATTTACTCCAAATATTACTAACATATATTTTTTCTTAATCCTATCCCACTTATGCACAAAATTCCTACCCATCACCTTGAACCAACCTGTCACGCAGATATTAAAACATAAAAACACAATGTGTGTATGTCTGCAAGCATGTGCTTATGTTTATTCTTGAAGCTTTTGGCTGGAAGCATGGAGATTTATACTGACAAAGTTGAATTCAAATTAATTTAATAATTATTTAGTGCAAACTATATGAAAAGCACGTCTTTAGAAATTAGTTGATTTAAAACAGGTTTCCTTTTTCAATTCAAGGACAGCAGTTAGGAGTACAATATTATCCCTAGGTAAGCTTCTAAAAGTCTGTGGCCAAGATCCACAATTAAAATTTCTATAAGATATTCTTCCATTTCTTTTTTTTTTTTTTTTTAGCAACACCTTCCCTCAACTTTTCTAATCGGCTCTTTGGAGCAACTTTTGATGGGCAAAGAGTAAAGGGTGAGGAAAATTATTATTATTATTATTTTCATTTCAAACAAGGGAAAGGGTTGTAGGCAGTTGTGTAGGTTTCCAGATTAAATACTTTATTTTTGTGTTCAGTTAAATCTTATTATGGGATAAACAGGCTGATAAAATTTGTTCCTACTTTATTTGTGCAAAAACTACTCTATTCATGTTTTAACAGTAGTTCTATTATTTCTGGATATACCTAATAAGAGCATGTTTATCCCACTATAATCTCTTCAGTCCTTGAAGACTAAAGTCCTCATCTGAAGAATCCAATGTTTCAGCTTTATACCCAAATGTCCTTGCTGTATCTTTTTAATGTTTCATCAATAGACTGTCCAAAATGTCAATGCACTATGACTATGTACCAGGATAGAACAATATTCCTGTTTTACTTTTAATCTCTTGACTCAAAAATGTCCAATAATTTCTTGGCCCTTTCTAACTCAAAAAGCCATTGCTAATATTGACTTTTATGAAAACTACTCCTATTAATATTAGAGTTTATTTCTATTTAAGTCTACAGTGCCAATTTCGGGGTTTTGTTTGGGTTTTAGAGGGAAGAGAGTTGTAGTCATTTTGGTTAAAGAATAAAATAAATTAAAACTTAAAACAATTGGCTAAGACATGATTCTTTATAAGCTGATTTATAATAATGAAAAATGAAATATGTAACCTAGAAAGTTGGTTTAAACAACTAAACTTCAAACTAAAATTAAATTCTAAAATACTAAATTCTAAAATATATTTTAGTAATAAGCAAACATATAAAGCAATTTCTTGAAATTTCCTATACTTACAGGCAAATGAGTAAACACTTGAAAGATGCTTCTCAAAAAATTAATAAGGTCCATTAAATAACCACTAGCTCTTCCATCTGGTTCAGACATTGTCCAGTCATAATCAGCAAGCTGAACAAATTCATCAATTTTTTGATTAAGTTTGGTATATATTTCTCCTTCTGCTGCATGTCTAGCATCCTGATGGGGAAAAAATAACAACAAAAAATAAGAAACAATTACAGAAGCAGATAATGAAATAAGTTTTCCTAAAATTCCAAATTTTTATTTTATATTTTTCTTTGGTCTAATATTTTAGTCATTTATTTAAAGTCTAGGAAAACCATTGATTTTTTTGCTATCAGTACTCTATTTACTTGACTGGACATTACATCTTTTCTTCCTTCTTTTCCAACCTATCACCGTTTTTCTCTTTATATGATAGGAACTCTATGAGATATTCTTAATAATTCCTGACTTGTTCTCACAATTCTAAGAGGACCCTTAAGAGAAACAGAAGTGGAAAAACAGATGTTGTCAAGAATGCAGAAAACCACCTCTATCTAGTGATTCACTGAGAGAAATTAAGATGGACTATCACAGAAGAAATGGAATAATTGCTCATGCTTTTGAGTTTAAGAGGGGGTTGGTATGGAGATTGAGACGGTTTACTTCTCTGAGGAGAAAAGAAATGGTAGGAGTGACATCAGCAAAAATAGCAGAGTAAGGATTTCCAAACATTCTCTCCTCCATAAAAGCAACAAGGAAACTATCAAATATTATCAAAATCAACTTTCTCAAAACTCTAAAAGTTAATCCAAAACTCTTAGTAACCAGAAAGAATTTATTGAAGAAAAAAACAAAACTGACTCTTGGTGGCATTTGAATGTGGCCATTTCCATTTCCCCTCCCCTGCTCCAGCTCCATAGTACCCCTGAAAATTAATATCTCAAAACTGTGGTAAAAATCAGCAGCCTGCCAGCCATCAAAGGGGGCAGAACAAGGTTGGCACTCCTTCAAAGTAACATTCCCAGGGAATTATCATTAGTTGACCTCTCTGGTGGTTCCCTGGAAGCATGTCTACAAGCTTATAGGGATGTCTTCATTTGACATGAATCAGGGCTTATCCAGTACAGAAAACCTTTTCCCCAGTGGCATTTGTCAAAACCAATTAGAGGCAATTGTTTAACATGGAGGATAACTAAGATGGTAAGATAACAATTGGGACACACAACAGGTTAACCAAAAAGCTTAAAAGGAAAAAGTGGGGAATGAGAATCTAGAAGGCTATGTGCATGTGTAGGGTTGTGTACATGTTCAGGAAAGACCTGAGAGGGCTCTAAGCTCTCATTTATGGCTGGCTTTGGAGCTTTGTACAAGAAGAAAATAAAAGAGAAAGCAGAGTTATTAAATTCCTGTCTCAGTATTTAAGGCACACCCCAACATGTATATAGAGCTCCTCAGCAAAGAATGGGGGGCTTAATGGTTCCAGGTTTTCAAGGAAATCTGTGTTTAATCACTAGCTGACCACTAAGCTAACCAAGCAGACCTCAGTGGCCACACATGACAAAGAATACAGACTTTCCAGATTTAGTTCAGAAAAATCACAAAACAATCAATAACAAATAGGAGAAACAATAAACCCCAGGAAGAAGAGAAAATCTAACTTCCAAAGTTGCCACATTATATTATTTAAAATGTCCAGTTAACAAAAAATTATAAGTAATGCAAAGAAACAAGAAAGTATGACTTATACACAGGGAAAAAGCAATCAATAGAAACTGTGTAGAAGCCCAGACATTGGACTTATAAGACAAAAACTTTAAATAAGTTATTTAAAATATGTTCAAAAAACAAAAGGAAACCATATCTAAAGAATTTAAACAATGCCTCACCAAATAAAAAATATAAAAAGACAGAAATTATTTAAAAATATAATAAATGAAATGAAAAAATCACTAGAGGGGTTCAACCATAGATTTGAGCAGACAGAAAAAATAGAAGACCTGATCAAACAATATAAGTCAACTATAACTTACAGACATCTGTAGACTACCCCATACAACAACAGCAGACCACACATTATTCTCAAGTGAATATGGGACATGCTCTAGAACAGAGCATATGTTAGGTCATAAAACAAGTGTTACAAAGACTGAAAGCATACAAAGTATTTTCTCCAACCACGATGGGATAAAATCTGAAATTACTAACAGAAGAACATTTGGAAAATTCGCAAATATGTGGAAATTAAGCAACAGATCCCTACATAAACAATGGATCAAAGAGATTGAAATTAGAAAATACTATGAGATAAATGAAAACAAAAACACAATACCAAAACTTATGGTATGTAACCAAAGCAGTGCTTAGAGTGGAATTTATCACTATTCATGCCTATATTATAAAGAAGGAATATTTCAAATCATTAACCTAAACTTCCACATTAAGAATCTAGAAAAAGAAGAAATGGTAGCAGTGGGTTCTTACTCAGGCAGCAGCACTCTGACAGAACAGTGTGAGGGATAACAAGGCACTGTGGCCTTTGGAACCAAGGCAAAAGACCCCCATGCCTATCCTTTTCTTTGAAAGGATTACATGGACTTGGACAGGGAGCATCTTGAAAGTTAAAACTGGAAGATCTTTGCCTTTTCCTCAGGATTTTTGGGGCTGTGCACAAGTCCCTGGAATTCTTTTTACCACCTTAAGGAGGGGTGAATAACTTGCCACCTGGCCAGCTTGGGAAGTAGATTTAATTTGATTTGGGTAGTAATGTTATATTTCTGGCAAAATCTATTAATATTTAGACTCTTACCTTGACTAAGAAGAGACTTAGTATCACTCACCATTATTAGTCACACATTGGAACACAATTTAGTCTAATATACAATTTATATCATATCTATGAATAATAGCACCATAAAGACATCAGGATGAGCAAAACAGTTCCCGCCCTCAAGGATTTCACAATCCATGGACAGATAAAACAAAACATGACTAATGCAATACTGGAAGTTTAACAAAGCATCCTGAGCAAACAAAGGAGGAAATAATTAGTACTTATTGATATGCTAGAAAAAGCTTTGTGGAAGGAATGTCGTTTGAATTGGAACTTCAAAAATACAATCAGGAACCCTCACTAGGTATTTTGGTTTGTGTGCCTTAAGAAATTTTCAAAAAGTTAATATAAGAAAAGGTAACTATGAATGATCAAATGTATTAATACCATTTCTCCACTTTACTGCTTTTTTAGCTCCCTCTCCAATTTTCACACTAACCACTTACTACTAGTCACTGACAAAATGTGTGGGGAAAACCGACTATTGGTAGACATCTTTCCATTTGCATGCCTGCCTTCACAGTAGAATTGGAACAGGAATTCCAAGATTTTTCTTCTCTTGGAAAGAGAACTCAGTTGAACTCAGTGCCTCTTCAACTATAGAAGAAAGTAAAAATAAACACTATTTTATTTAGATAAAACAGGAATCTAAGATACGTTAATGTTAATCGTATTAACTAAAATTTTAATGAAGCACTACTAAATATGGTAGTAGCAAAATGAGCTCCGAGTCAAAATAGTTACTTAAACAGTCCTTTGGTGGGAGATTAGTTCCAGGACCTCCCTTGGATACCAAAATCTGCAGATGCTCAAGTCCCTAATAAAATGGTGTAGTATTTGCATATAACCTACACACATCTTCCTGTATACTTTAAATCATCTCTAGATTACTTACAATCCCTAATAAAATGGCAATGCTATGTAAATAGTTGTTATACTGTACTGTTTAGGTAATAATGCTGGCAACAAGACTCAACAGGAAAATGAAGTCTGTAAATGTTCAGTACAGACACATCATCCATCTTTTTTCTTTCCCAAATATTTTTGATCCATGTTTGGTTTAATCTACAGATGCAGAACCCATAAATATGGAGGGCTGACTGTAGTAACTTAAGCTATTCATCTCTCTCCATTAAAATTCCTAATATAATGCAAATCTCCTAAAAATATCTTAAGATTGAGAAGCTTAACATTAGTGTTTATCAATAAGACTGTATTAGTCGTTAAGATATTCAGCACTCTGAGTAATGTAGGAACAAAACATCCACAAAATGTAAGCTCCATAAAAGCAGGAAGTCTGTGTCTGCTTTTGTTCACTGATATACTCCTAACACCTAGAATAGTGCTTGGCACATAGTAAGCAGTAGATGAGTACTTGTTAAATGAATAAAAGAAATCACTTCTGTCTTGAAAAACTTTATACTCTAGCTAGGGAAAGAAAAGTACCACAAATAAAGTAATCACAGAATGAATAAATACGAACAAATTAGTATTTGCTACACGTACAGTAAAAGTGTAGTAAAAAAGGAGAAATCACGTTGGCTGGAAAGGTTTCATGGAGGAAAAGCTACCTGGTGATATGAAAAAATAGGAACCTAGGAAGAAGTGTTTATGCCACTCGTTCCAGTTCCTATTTCTGAGTAACAAAGTACCCCAAAACTTAATGGCTTAAAATAAAAGCACTTTATTATACTTATAGGTTCTATGGGGTCAGGGAACAGTGAGGATGACTTTGCTTTACAATATCTGAGACCTTAGCTGGGATCAGCTGAAGGCTGGCAACAAGACTCAATGGTTGGGGGTTAGAATCATCTGGAGGTTTCCTCACTCATATGTCTATCACCTGGATGGGTAGCTCTCATTGGTTTCCTCACAACATAGTGGCTAATGGGTAACTGGGCTTCTTACATGGCAACACAGGGCTCCAGGCAAGTGTGTCCCATGCTTGGAATAAGGTGAAGCTACACTGCCTTTTATGTCCTGGCTTCAGAAGCCTCACATTATTTTCACCATATGCTATTGGTCAAAGCAGTCACAAGTCTGCCCAGATCAAGAGGAGGTAAGATAGACCCCCACTTCTCCATGAGGAGAAGTGTCAAGGAATTTATGGCCATTTAAAAAATAATCATTCCTGCTAATAATAAATAATGAAGAAATGGCCCATAAAGAATATGGACCAGTATTTCCAAACACTTAATAGAAAAAATAGAAGGGGTTTGAGAAAATGGTTAGAATTTTGATTTTCAGTATTGCACTTATTTTTACATCTTGAGCAAATTAACTTTTATAAATCGTTGTTTTCTTATATATGAAATGAGGATCATCCCTATCTCCCAGGGCTGTTTTGAGCATTACACAGGATTCTATAATTAATACAAAGTGCCTAACAGTACTTGGCACCCAGTAGGGGCTCAAAAAAATATTAGTTTCCTTACACCTATTAGTGTGGGGTACCTAGTAATGTACAATAACATTCATTAAGAGAACTGTAAGGAGATGATTAGTATATCAGAATTTCAAGCCTTCTAAATTGCCCTAGTTAGCTTATGATAGTTATTTATATGTAAGGGAGGAAAAAAATGAGTATTAAACATTCACAGAATGACTTTTTAAAATGTAAAATACTAACTGGAAAAGGAGGTCATATTCAATGTGTATTCGTTGTGGAAGTAATACGTACCTCTCTGTAACCCCCCAAACAACATTAGAGGCAGGTACTTTAAGAGAGCAAATGCTTATGACCTATAGAAATTCACTATGACACACCTTAATGATATCACTTGTAAATCAATTTCTCAAAGCAATATAAAAATGTTTATTTACCACTTTGCATTTTGCCCCAGTGTTCATAATCAGTCCCTTCTTTCACGTTTCACTACCTTTACTGAATCTAAGCAGATGAATTGAAGACAGAATTGAAGCTAGACAACAATTCCAGATGACAGCTGGATAAGAGAGGCCTAAACCTCAGAACTGTATAATCATCCCATAAATACTCAACCCACTTCCCTTCTATCACCAGGCAAAGAAAATTTGAGAATTTGATTGCTCCTATCTTCTGCTACATTCCCTATCTGCACTCAGACTGCTATTTATGATTTCTCTTGCTTTTGAGATGCCTCTAATGTGGGCAGGAAGAGAAACTAATGCCTAACAAAATTTTAAAATTCAGTTTCAGTAGACTCCCCTCCTCTAAAATTCAGTTTCAGTAGACTCCCCTCCTCTACAGAGCTAAAGCACTGGTTAAATTTTAGATTTTTATAAAAATGGCTATTGTTTTAAGAGCCTAATTTAAATCTAGCTTTAAAATCTATAGTATACTTAATTTCCCTTTTATTATATAGAATTTTATTAAAATAAAATGAGATGTTACTTCACATTTTCTAGATATTTCCCTAGATTTTTAAAAAGCAATATGGGACAATTAAAATATTAACCAAAAGTTGAGGGGGCGTGAGGGACCAAATATCTAGAAATTCTGAAGGCATGAGGGAAGGCAAAAAACTATTTTTATCTTATGGGAGAAAAATTATAAAAATGATAAAAAACCATTCACATTATCATCAAATGAAGTAATTATAATTATATGCTTTCTCGACTTCATGTTCAGTCCAAAACACTAATCTTTGAAAATGAACTAAGCAAAAATAAAGGGGAAAACACAAAATATATTCATTACATTTTGTTGTTGTTGCTATCTAGAATTTTGTTGATTAGTCTACTTTTCTGAGGTGACACTAAAAGAAGGTTCCACTTTTCCCATAAACTATCTAGGTTAAGATAAACTTTTCTCAAGATGTTAAAAAAATTTCAGGAGGGATATTTAATATGTTAAGAAGTTTATTAATGCTTTCCACAGGCTCTACTAGCAAGCAAAGAAATCTAAGTCAGGGAATCAGTGGCTGTGCTGTGTCAAAAAAAATTTTCAGTTCTAAGCAAGTACATGTTTTAAAGTTAACACTTGAAAGGACTTTTCCAAGGACTAAAGATTCTGCTTATTTTATAATCCAACAAATATAACTATTAGAAAACATATGTGCCTTTGATCCTTATAGCTGCATAAACTGACTCACTACATCTTATTTTTAAAGAAACAGCTGCAAGGAAAGAAATAAAAGACAGAAAAAGCTTTACTGTAACTTTTCCTATAGTCATACTAAGGAATACATTGAATTATTTGATAAGAAATTCCTAATAGATAATTACTAATTGTGATTTAGTGATCGGTAAGATAATTAGTTTGGACTTCTTGAGGAGTTCTACACTGGAATGCAAAATAGTTTGTATCCCTATGACCTTACCAGAAGGTCAAGAACATATCAACTAACTGTTAAATAAAATTTAAAGATTCAGTATATAAACAAAGTAATTCTTCCTTTACATGTTAAAGAAATAGTGCCCTCTGGAGGCAGAAATGCATTTAGCATAATTTGAGAACTATTTTTATTTCAATATATAAGAATTAAATATCATACCATCAGTGGTTCCCTGAAATAGGTATGCAGCAGAACCACCCGAGAAGCTTTTGAAAACATACACATGCACAAACTCTACCTAGACTTCTGGACCATAAACGTGTGTTTGGATTAAAAGCTAACTAGTAATACCTAAACATTTTAGTAAACATCTATGATCTAGTATCTATCATCCATTCTTCCTTCTTGAAACAGTCTCCAAATATGTTTTGGAAAATCACCCTGCCCATACACAGTTATGTGGTTTGAGTAGAACTGAACATGCATCTAGCTCCAAGGATGGATACTAATCAGTTTAAATCAGTTAACAATTCCAATCCTCTTACCCATAAGGAATTCCATAGCAGCTGGTAGAGGAAGACAGTCTCTCTTCAGGACATGAAGATGTAAGGTTTGGAATTGTGACCTGGCAGCCATTTTGCTACCAGAAGAAGAAAGCCTGAAGCTACTGGGTCACCATGAGTAGTCTGAAGATGAAGCCGAAAATGTATAAAGCAGAGTTAAAAGATGAAGGGACTCTGGGTCCTTAGACAGCAAGCTTCAGCCTCATCTGAAGTCTCTATCCTTGGACTTCTCAGTTTCATTGGCCAATGATTTCCCTTTATTGTTTCACAAAGATTTTTTGTCAGTTCCTATAACTTTTTTTTTTCTGGCCTTTTATTGTTTTTTTTTTATTTCAAAATATTACAGGGGTACAAATGTTTTTGTTTACATGGATCACTTTTGTTATACTTGAGTCAGAGTCAGGGTTATAAGTGTGCCTGTCACCCAGAGAGTGTTCACTGTATCCATTAGTTAGGATTTTGCCCATTCCTCTCTTCTCCTCCCCATGCTTGATTTTGACTGAGTTTTACTTCCCTCTGTGCACATGTATACTCATCAGTTAGGTCCAACTTAAGAGCGAGTACATGTGTTGTTTGTTTTTCCATTCTTGAAATACTTCACTTAGGATAATGGTCTCTAGTTCCATCCAAATTGTTGCAAAAGGCATTAATTCATCCTTCTTCATGGATGAGTAGTATTCCATAGTAGACATATACCACATTTTGTTAATCCACTCACGAGTTAATGGGCACTTGGATTGATTCCACATGTTTGCATTTGTGAACTGCGCTGCAATAAACATTCAAGTGCAGGTGTCTTTTTGATAAAATGACTTTTCCTTTGGGTAAGTACCCAGTAGTGTGATTGCTGGATCAAATGGTACGCCTAATTTTAGTTCTTTGAGAAGTCTCCATATCATCAAGTCCCATTTATTTATT
The DNA here is from genome assembly GCA_008086735.1 of Cheirogaleus medius. Classification (NCBI taxonomy): domain Eukaryota; kingdom Metazoa; phylum Chordata; class Mammalia; order Primates; family Cheirogaleidae; genus Cheirogaleus; species Cheirogaleus medius. The sequence continues at coordinate 22,501,086 of VBSM01003143.1, forward strand.
TTTGTTGTTGCTGTAATTGCATTTGTAGTCTTAGTCATAAATTCTTTGCCTAAGCCAATATCTAGAAGAGTTCTTCCTACATTTTATTCTAGCATTCTTATGGTTTCATGCCTTACATTTAAGTGTTTTACCCATTTTGAATTAATTTTTGTGAGTGGTGAGAGATAGGGGTCCTTTTTCATTCTTCTGCATGTGGCTATTCAATTTTACCAGCACCATTTATTGAATAGAGATTCCTTCTCCAAGTGTACATTGTTGTCACTTTGTTGATGATCAGTTGGTTATATGTAGATTGTTTTATCTGGGTTCTCTGTTCTTTTCCATTGGACTATGTCTCTATTTTTGTGCCAATACCATGCTGTTTTGATTACTATATCCTTTAATCATAGTGTGAAGTCTGGTAATATAACGCACCCAGATTTGTTCTTTTTGCTTAAGATTGCTTTCGTTATTGTGGTTCTTTTCTGGTTCTAAACAAAGTGTAGAATTATTTTTTCTAGATCTGTGAAATATGATATTGCTATTTTTATGGGGATTGCATTGAATCTGTAAATCACTTTGGGTAGTATGGACATTTTAAGAACGTTGGTTCTACTGATTCATGAGTATGATATGTTTTTCCATTTGTTTGTGTCATCTGAGATTTCTTTCCTCAGTGTTTGGTAGTTTTCTCTGTAGAGATTTTTCACCTCCTTGGTTAAGTATATTCCTAAGTATTTTATTTTCTTTTGGGCTATTGTGAATGGTATTGAGTCTTTGATTTGACTCTCAGCTTGACTATTATTGGTGTATAGGAATGCTACTGATTTGTGTATGTTGATTTTGTAACCTGACACTTTGCTGAATTTATTTATCAAGTCCAAGAGTCTCTTGGTGGAGTCTTTGGGGTTTTCTAGATACAAGATCATATTGTCAGGAAAAACCGATAGTTTGATCTCCTCTCTCCCAATTTGGATATCCTTTCTTTCTCTTGCATGATTACTCTAGCTAGGACTCCCCACACAAAGTTGAATAGGAGTGGTGATAGTGGGCCCCCAAGTCGTGTTCCACTTCTTAGTGGGAATGCTTCCAACTTTTCTCCATTCAGTGTCATGTTGGCTGTGGGTTTGTCATGTATGGCTTTTATAATTTTGAAATATATTCCTTCTAGGCCGAGTTGTTGAGGGTTTTTATCATGAAAGGGTGCTGAGTTTTGTTGAATGCTTTTTCTGTATCTATTCAGATGATCATATATAGTCTTTGGTTTTGCTTCTGTTTCTGTGTTGAATCACATTTATTGATTTACGTATGTTGAACCATCCTTGCATTCCTAGGATAAAGCCCACTTGATCATGGTGGATCATTTTTTTGACGTGCTGTCGAATTCAGTTTGCTAGTATTTTCTTGAGGATTTTTACATCTATATTCATGAGGGATATTGGTCTGTTGTTTTTTTGTTGTGTTGTTTCCCAGCTTTGGTATCAAGGTGATACTGACTTCATAGAGTGAGTTGGGGAGGATTCCTTCCTTCTCGATGTTATGGAATAATTTCTGCAGTATGAGTACCAGCAGATGGGTTTTCCAACCCTTGTGAGTTTTCTTTTTCACCATCAGGGATTGCCTATGATTATTATATTTGGCCATTTTACATAATCTCATATTTCTTGTAGGCTTTGTTCATTCCTCTTCTCTGTTCTTTGTTTTTGATTGACCGAGTTAATTTGAAAGAACTGTCTTCAAGCTCTGAGATTCTTTCTTCTGCCTGGTCTAGTCTATTCTTAAAAGTTTCCACTGTGTTCTGTAATTCCTTTAATAAATTTTTCATTTCCAGAAGCTCTATTTGTTTTTTTTTAATATGTCTATCTCTTAGTGAATTTTTCACTCATTTCCTGAATTGTTTTTCCAGTTTCTTTGAGTTAGTTTTCCATTTTCTCTTGGATTTCATTGAGCTTCCTTAAAATCTGTATTTGGAATTCTTTATCTGTCATTTCAATGTTTTCATTTTGGTTGGTACCCATTGCTAGAGAGCTGGTATTCCCTTTTGGGGGTGTCCTTTCACTCTGATTTTGCATACTTCCAGAGTTCTTTCACTGATTCCTTCTCATCTGGGGCAGCTATCACTTCTTATTTTTGGATTTTCTTTTGTTTAGATGGGGCTTCCCACACACACATACTTGTAAAGGAGTGTCTGTAATATATGTTCATTAAGAACCTTCTTCGGCTTTGCTTGCAGGTGCTTTGATGGTGATCTAGGTTGTGGATGGATACCTTGCTTATGGATATCCTTAGTGTGGTGGTTCTCTCAGTTGCTAGTTGTTTGTAAGTTGTAGCAGTGATGAGCTATGTGTGTGGGCCCATTCCCTGTCTCTCTTTGATGAGAGAGGATGGAGAACTTTGAAATCCTTTCTCCTTCTCCAGCCCTGTGGTCTTTTAACAGTGTGAATTATACTGGCACACCCAGTTTAATCTCTGAGACAGTAGGTGGTGCTTGTGGGTAAGAATCTGTCATTTCACACCCTGTATTACTGAGGCCATAAATGTTGTAAAGGGCTCTGCAAATTGACTTCCCTGTCAGTAGGTGATCTTGCTGGAAGGACCAAGCTGCAGTGTTGTTTTTGGGACATGGGGCCAGCTCTAACTCCTCAGGAGAAGCACTGGAATGCCCCAGGTGGTGGATTGGGCCTTGAAACTTCCAGGTGAGTCCTTATTCTCTGCCAGAGCAAAGGCGGGTTGGGGAGTGAGGCTGGGCAGGGTTGGGTTGAATGAGCTCACCCTCATGTTCCACAAAAGCTGGTGGGGTAGGTGTTTCAGCAGGGGTCAAAGGTCTGCTTCCCAGGTTCTGGGAAAAGCCACCAGCAAGGGGATGAAGTAGCCACACACAACCAGAAAGTCTGCTTGTGGAGGCGGGGCCCATCTGAGATTCACAATCTGGCTGTCAGGAGTGGGTTTCACTCTTCTCCCACCTCCTCTGCTCTGCAGTCTCCCTCTAGCATCTGCCAGCAGGCAGGAGCTTAAACTAGCTGAACTCTTGCATGATGGTGCTGTGTGCTGGGAGCTTCTCTGTCTAATAGAAGGCTGTGCTGTCACCCCAGGCTGAAGCCCCCTGGGGAGGACGAAGGTGAATGGTGGGTGGAGAAGCAACATGGCGCCTGCTGTCTTGGCATCCAAAGGTGGCTGGCAGGCTGGTGCTATGTCCTCAAGAAGCTCCCAGTTCACTGGTGGCAGCAGCTTTTGGACTCATGAGGGCAGAAAGGCTCTCCAGCAGTTCGAGAGCCTGCTGACTGCCAGAGATATGAGGGAGGAAGAAACAAACTACTCCACCTACCCTTTTCACTGGACTACAAGCTTCTCAGGGATTGTCCTCTACCAATATCTTTGCTCCTTCTTGTTCTGCTCTGCAACTTCCTCCTGTGGAATTTCTTGTAGGGTCTGGCACTTTTCCCTCAGAATTACACGTGATCTATGATTGACTGTTTGTTTTCTTTTTTATCTTCATCATTTTTCTTTTTCATTCTTTCCTTCTTCCTTTTTTTTCTTTTTTTGAGACAGAGTCTTGCTCTGTTGAACTGGGTAGAGTACACTGACATCATTATAGCTTACTGCAACCTCCAATTCCTGGGCTCAAGGGATCCTCCTGCCTCAGCCTCGTGAGTATCTGGGACTACAGGTGCACACCACTGCGCCTGGCTAATTTTTTCTACTTTTGGTAGAAACGGGGTCTCACTCTTGCTCAGGCTGGTCTCAAAATCCTGAGTTCAAAGGATCCGCCAGCCTTGGTCTTCCAGAGTGCTAGGATTACAGGTGTGAGCCACTGCACCCAGCCTTTTCCTTCTTTCTGAGATAATCTGACAGCTGGTGTCTCTGATCAACCATCTGGACCCAGTTCCTGTCAATTTTCTATTAATAGCTCTGACTGATAGAAGTATCTTAATTGAAACATTTTTATTGAATATTTTTTAAAAAAGGTTCTCTTTAATTTTACTCATTTAGAGCAAAGGGAACACTTCTACATTTTTCTGGGCCTTAAAAATATAAGCAAGAGATGAGGTTTGAACTATCACAACAAAGGTGTCCTCCCTAGCTAATTTCTTCCTGCTGTAATTCAAGAAACAATGTTCCTATAACCCATAATCTTAATCTAGAAGTTTTCTTTTCTTTTCTTTTCTTTTTTTAGCAGAGATATGGTCTCACTCTGTATCCCAGGCTGGAGTTCAGTGGCACAAACATAGCCCACTGCAGCTTCAAACTCCTGGACTCAAGTGATCTTCCTGCCTTAGCTTCCCGAGTAGCTGGGAGACTATAGGTATGGACCACCGTACCCAGTAACCAGAAATTTCTAAATGTTAGTTATACTGTATATAGCATCCAACTCATTATCCAATGTCACTACTGATGTTAAAGACAGAGGCGGGGGAGAGCAGATAAGAATAAACAACAAAACCTAGTATTTAGTTATGATGACAGTAAAGTTGTGATAATGACAGACAAAAAGAGGAGCCAATTTCGGAAATTATAATTTTTAAAAATACATACATCACTTCCATTAAATGTTTTAGATGTCCATGTGACAATCTAGAGAAGTTGTTTTATTCCTATATTTAGTACCTAAAATCAGTCAAAAAATAAAAGAAGGATTTGCTTGCTTATGCTTCACACTAAATTAGTGAAGGAGCACTTATTCACCTGGTTACTTTTCACCAGGCTTTTTCATTATATTACTGGGATTCAAGAAAAAAAATAAGAGTTGTAGGTTTTAGGATATATATTATGCCTTATACATAAGCAAAGCATAGAATATCATTTGATCAATACTCTGTGTTAAACAAAACCCAAGATCTACTCCACAATGAAATAACAAAGCAAAAGTAAAAAGCCAAGGAAAGTATATATGAATTAGATGTCCTGCAGTATCATAAAGTTCTAGAAATCTTTCTAAAAGATTGTTCTTTATTAAAAAAATACAGTCACTATGGACTACAAATCAGGTATGAATAATCTCATAGTTCTAAATAGGCAGGTCACAAATTACACACTAAATGTTCTATAGGATATAAGTTCTACAGATGTAAGTTTCTATAGGAGTTATAGTTAATTATGTCAAAAACGATTTTCATGGAACAATCCAAAGCACTTCTTAGGGTAAAGAGAGTTAGACAATGCAAGATAAAGTATCACTTAAAAAGCTATGGCCCAAATAAAAGATAAAGAAGCAGAAGACAGAAATTTAAGAAAAGGAACATGACACCAACTGCTTCTGGAAGGAATTATATTTTCCCCCAGAATATACATTCAAAATCCATGTAAACCAACATAATTTTTAAATAAAAATAAGCATCCTTGGCTGGGTGCAGTGGCTCACACCTGTAATCCTAGTACTTTGGGAGGCAAAGGTGGGAGGATTGCTTGGAGCTCAGGAGATCAGCTTGAACATGAGTAACACCCTGTCTCTACAAAAAAATAGAAAAATTACTTGGGTGTAGTGGCACATGCCTGTAGTTTCAGCTACTAGGGAGGCTGAGGCAGGAGAATCTCTTGACTTCAGTAGTTAGAGGTTGCAGTGAACTGTGATGACAGCACTGCACTCTAGCCAGGGTGACAGAGTGAGACCCTGTCCCCCCCCCCAAAAAAAAGCATCTTTATTACCATATGATTTTATATTCCATCTTCTGAATCATTCATTCCATTTTAGGTTCAGAATTTCTGAATTTAACTTCAGCTTTCAGGCTTCTGTGCATGGGTTTATACCAATTCCTCCTCTTCCTCATCTCTGCTGATTAAAATCCTACCCATGCTCCAAATTGATGCAAATATCCAAATGCCTTCAGGGTCCAGGCAGGTAACAAGAATAAGTACGGCAGGCAGGTGATTATGGTAGGAAGTATGATTATAGAGTACAAGTTTCATCTAAAGGTATTCAAATTCAAAACATTTAGAAAAACTGCAAAACCAAATCAAACTTGTCTACAGAACCAAATTTATCTATTTATTAAAAATTATTTATTTGTAGTTGTCTACCCTTCTAGATTAAAAAAATTCTAGTTGTTAATAACCATTCCACATCTTACTGTGCTATCAGCAACTAACCACAGTATCATAGAAATATATTTATGCTCAATAAACATCATTTAACATATCCCATATATGAAAAATGACAATCAGTTCAGATAAATACTTCGAAAGAATTACTGCTTTGTTTACAGGAATATCTTTTGGGACACAAGCAAAGCCTTACTTTAGACAAGACAAAATATTTCATTTCTTGCTCCTTATCAAGGCCTGAATTCCTCATAGAGCCACCTGCTAACTACTCTACTTCTAAACGACAATATAGGTTTCGAACTATATTCAGCATCTGTAATTCAAAATCCAGTCTCTAGATTACCTGGGATTACTGCAAGTCACTGTAAATTGAATACTCCTCTAATTCTCAAATTACCTAAGTTATCTCCTTTTTCTTTTTTAAAAGGTGGGTGTCACATTTTTATTTTTCTAGTTTTCAGGGGCTTTAGTACCTCAAAAGGGCTCACAAATAATGACTTGTGACTTTGTAGTAGCATCTGCCACTCCTTAAGTAGTTGTTTATCATCAGGTTTGCAAATCATCTGATATAAATAGCCTTTTAAAGTAGTTCTCAACCACTTCTCTTCCTATTCTATTTATGCTTTCCATGATCTTTATAAGAGGCATTTGCTATAATTAACTGATTACTCATGATAAATTACAAAAAAAAAAAAAAGACCAGAAAGCACTTTCATCTATTGATGAGAGCTGAGGTAGTCTCTACATTTTGTTGATCTTCCTTTTTTGCTTATAGAACTGAAAAAATGCTTTTTTCTGTTTGCTTTTATGTTTTTGGCAAAGTAGCATCTCCATTATTTACTTTTCTGTTCTTATATTTACTAAGTGACCAAATTAGTTTTCTCTTACGTTATCTTGTACTTTACAGTTTTGCATTTTACATTTAGGTCTATGATCCATAGCCAATTTTTTGTGAAGGGTGTAAGGTCTGTGTCTAGACTCATTTTGTGTGTGTGTGTGTATGTCCAGTTGTTCTAGCACTATTCGTTGAAATAAACTATCTTTGCTACATTTTATTACCTTTACTACCTGCCAAAATTCAGTTGACTATATTTATGTGGGTCTATTTCTCAGTTCTCTAATCTGTTCCATCAATCTATCTATTGCTTGGCCAATACCACATTTTCTTCATTACTGCAGCTTTATGGTAAGGCTTGAAGACAGGTAGAATTAGTCCTCCAGTTTTGTTCTTCTGCTTCAATATTGTGTTGGCTACTCTGGGTCTTTTGCTCCTCCACATAAAGTTAAGGATCAGTTTGTATATACAAACATAATGAGTGAGATGTGCAACGTTTGGGGGATGGTCACGCTTGAAGCTCTGCCGGGGGGGGGGGCCATGGGCAATATACATAACCGTAATATTTGTACCCCTATAATATGCTGAAATAAAAAAAAGGATCAGTTTGTCAATATCTACAAAAAAAATATTGATAGAGAATGCATTAAATCTACAGATCAAGCTGTGAAGAACTGACAACAATATGGAATCTTCCTGCCCATGAACATGGAACATCTCTTTATTTGGCTCATTTTATTTTTAATTTCGAATACCATTTGTTCATTGGTGCTCCCTATGGACTGAATAGTGTCTTCCAAAAATTTGTATGTTGAAGCTCTAACCTTCAGGGTATTTGGAGAGAGGAACTTTTATACATAATTAGGTTTAGAAGGGTTTGTGAGAGTGGGCACCTCATGATGGGTATGAATCCCTTTATCAAGCTGAGAAATCTCCCCCCATTTCTAGCTTGCTAAGAGCTTTTTTAAAATTATTATCAAGAATGGGTATTGGATTTTGTCAAATGCTTTTTCTTCATATATTGATATGATTAGGTGATTTTTCTTTTTTAGCCTGTTGATATAATGGATTACATCAATTGATTTTTATATGTTAAACCAACCTGAAATGAATCCCACTTGGTTCAGGTATATAATTCTTTTTATACAAGGATGGATTCAATTTGTTAATATTTTGTTGAGGATTTTGGGTATTTTTGGTCTATAGTTTTCCTGTAATATCTTTGTCTGGCTTTGGTAGTAGGGTAACACTAGCCTCACAGAATGAGTTACAAAGCATTCCCTTTGCTTCTATTTTCTGAAAGAGATTGTACATAATTGGTATAATTTTTTTCTTAAATGTTTGGTAGAATTTACCAACAAACCAAACCCATCTAGGCCTGCTGCTTTCTGTTTTGAAAGGTTTTTAATTACTGATTCAATTCCTCTCATAGATAGAGGCCTATGCAGATTGTCTATTTCTTCTTCTTGTTTGAGTTTTAGATGATTGTGTCTTTCAAGGAATTGGTCCATTTCATCTAGGTTATCAAGTTTGTGGGCATAATATGGTCCGCGATATTCCTTCACTATCATTATAATGTTTATGGGACCTATGCTAGCTAATGTCACCTCTTTCATTTCTGATATTAGTAGTAATCTGTATCATCTCTCTTTTTTTCTTATTTAGCCTGGCTAGAGGCTTAGCAATTTTACTGATCTTTTCAAAGAATCAGATTTTAGTTTTGTTGATTTTCTCTATTGATTTCATGTTTATGATTTCACTGATTTCTGCTGTAATCTTTATTATTTCTTTTCTTCTGCTTATTTTGGATTTCATTTGCTCTTCTGTTTCTAGTTTCCTAAGGTGAAAGCTTTAGATTATTGATTTCAGATCTTCCTTCTTTTCTAATATATGCATTCAATATTCGAAATTTCCCTCTTTCCCTCTAAGCACAGTTTTTACTACATCCCACAAATTTTGATAAATTGTACTCTCATTTCATTTAGTTCAAAATAATTTTTAATATCTCTTGAGATTTCTTCAAAGAAGTATGATGTTTAATCTCCAAGTATTTTGATATTCCCAGATAGCTTTCTGTTATGGATTTCTAGTTTAATTCTATTGTTGTCTAAGAGTATTATATGATTTTTATTCTTTTAAATTTGTTAAGATGTATTTTATGGCCCAGAATGTGGTCTAATTAAAACTAATTAATTCCTGTTCTGATAATTCCACCATATCTGCCATGGCTGAGTCTGGTTCTAACGCTTCCTCTGTCTCTTCAAATTGTATTTTCCACCCCTTAGTATGTCTTGTATTTTTTTCTTGATAACTGGACATGATGTACTGGGTAAAAGGAACCGAAGCAAATAGATCTGTAGTGATACAGTGGAAAGGCATGGGGGAAGAAGAGGCAATTCCATAGTCCTGTGGTTAGGTCTCAGTCATTTAATGAGCCTGTGCCCCTCGGCTATGAACTTCACAAGCCTTTCTTAGTTTTTTTCTCCCCTTAGGTAGAACAGGATGGCTAGAGTGGGCTAGAGTTGGTTGTTTCCTTTTCTCTACATGGAAGACTAGAACAGACTGGAATTTTGTATTTCCCTTGCCCCAAGTCAGTTAGATTCTGATAAAACCCCAATAGTTTAGGCTCTAGTAAAGAGTCTCTGTTGAGGGATAACCTTATTGAGAAGGACAGAATGACTAACGAACAGAATAGTTTGGTCTATTTCCAAATGGTGATTCCCTCCACCCCTCTTCCTGTTCTTGGCCAGAAGGACAAGAGGATTTTCCTCCAATCTTCACTGTGAGAGTGTGATAGAGCTTCAAGAGGAAAGCTCACAAAGTGTGGGGGCTCCTCTAAGACTGGGCCCCTGTGAAGTTTTTTATCTCTCAGACTTTTCCATTCTGAGCTTCTAGCAATTCTTTAATTATAGTTCAGGTTTGCCTACTCCAGTATTGGTTCCTGTGAAGGTTTCTACTTGTAGGTTTCTACTCTAATAAATTTTTAGTCTCTGTGTTCACCTGTGAATTTTGGGAGCATTGGTTTGCCCTGTGACCTCACTTCTTTGATGGATCTAAGAAGGGTTATTTATTTATTTTTTATTTCAGCATATTATGGGGGTACAAATATTACGGTTA
>VBSM01003143.1:22518994-22585781 GCA_008086735.1 Cheirogaleus medius
AGAGAGGGTCTTGTTCTCTCAAAGAAAGATGAGTGCAATGGTGCTATCATAGCTCACTACAACCTCAAATTCCTGGGCTCAAGCAATCCTCCTGCCTTAGCCTCCCAAGTACCTGGAACTATGGGTGTGTGCCACCATACCTGTTAATTTTTTAATTTCATTTTTATTTTGTAGAGACGGGGTCTCATATGTTGCTCAGGTTGGTCTGGAACTCCTGGGCTCAAGCAATCCCCCCTGCCTCAGCCTCCCAAAGTGTTAGGATTATAGGCATCAGACACTGCACCCAGCCCTCTTCCTAATTTTTAAAGAATGCCTGACAATTAAATTATAATACATAATAAACCTCTTAAAATATTTTACAGCTTAACCTCTTACACAGACTGAAAATTTCTTAAAGACCACATTGGATCCATATTCTTCCTCTGTAATCAAATAATTATGAGACTTTGGAGTCTCTTCATGAAGTCATTTCATTCTTTGGATCTGCTCTGGTTTACATATGAAAAGAAACTCAAACAGTTGTACTATAAAAGCTCCAAAGTATCTTCTGGTTCTAAAAATCTTAATTCCAAAATATGTTTAAACACAATACAATAAGAGCTTTAAACACAGAAAGTGACTTTCCCACAACTCATTAATGACCAAACAAAACCTCTAATAGCTAAATTGTAGGTTAAAGATGTAGATTTTTAAAATAAAATTGTATGTCAGAAAATTGATAATCTAGAGTAAGTTTAGATTTACATATCTTTTAGCTTACTGTCTGTTTCTGTATTCTGAATTCTTTATTCCTCTCATTAACAAAGTTAAAATAGCCATTGTATTTAGTAAAGCAAATTTTTTAAATGTCAGTGTAAATGCTTTATTGAATGGATAATTTATGATTATACACAGTTTATTAGAACCAATGGAAACTGAACTAACAAAAGTGACAGTAAGCATTTTTATCAAAGATAGAAGAAAAAATTGACAATCTGTTCTCCTATAGCATCAGCACACATTTACCTTTCAGAATGTTAAGCGTTCATATAGAAAAAGAGTCTGAACTGATGTGGCAATTCTAGTTCTAGTCAGACACTAAAGAGGCTTTAAGGAAAATTCTACATACTAATATGATTAAAGACTTTTATCTTTGATGTTATAAATGCAGTAAAAAATATCAAATAATGATTAGACAGCCACTATCTCTCCTCTATAAATAAAAGTTAATTCCAAGATGCTTAAAATCTATACTTTCTATAAAGTTTAACAATATCTTATTTAGATATCAGTCCTGCATTTCAAGAATCAACATTTAGATTAGGTAATAAAAAGTTCTTGTTAGAATATGAGAATTGTATATACCACCAATTTAGAGAGTATTATAACAATTTATATTTAAAGAAAAAGATGAAGGGAGCCAATGTTATAGATTCAGGATTGCAGCTTTAAGAATAATTCTCAATATAATTTTATTCCATTTGAGCAAAGTCACAGGATAAATGTTAAGGACAGACTTTTTGCTTCCCCCTTTCACTTGCATACGTTTATCTCAAAATAATAGACAAATGTATCCATCAATGTTTTCAAAGGTAACTGACTGTGACTAGAATCTCTATTATTTGGGTGTATATAAACAAATTCAAGTCCATACAAATATATAATAAATCAAATTATTCTCTATCCCTTAACTTCATCAAATTATTCACAGGTACTCTAATTTCAGGCTCCTAAACACTTCTTATATGTTCCTTCCTCTTTGTCACCACTAATCCTGATGATTTCAGTCTTTTTTCATCACTTTCTTGACACTGCTTTCACCTCCTCAACACGACTACTATTTTAATCCTCCTCCAATCTACCATCCACATTGACACCAGAGTAAACTTTGTAAAATATAACTCTAATCATGTCATTCCTTAAATATTCTTTGACAATTCCCTAATGCTTACAAAATATAAATACTCCCAGGCCCAGTCTCACATTTATTATTCTAACATACCATTCCCTACTAAGCCCTATGAGCCTACCATGTATCAGGCACTATACTGAGTTCTTTATATACATGTATACTTCATTTAATTCTTATAACCAGCCTGTGAATTATTACCCTCATGAGGAAACTGTAGTTTAAAGAGATTAAATGACTTGTCCTCAGTCCTACTACAGCTAGTGAGTGCCAGCATCAAGAATGGAACTAAGGTCTGTCAGAGTCTAAAGCTTATGTCTTTAACCACTGCATTATACTGCCTCTGTTTCAGATCAGAACTTTAGAATGTTAAATGAAAAACAACATAAGTATAAATTATTGGTGGCTCTCAACCATTTAAGCTCCAAGATATATCCACTATTGAAATCTACCATTGTAACAGAAGTCATTTTATGTTATTCCTTCATAGTTAATATTCATTTATATTCATTATTTTTTAAATGCTAGATTACCTTGTATGTGTGTCATGCTGTGCACTACACAGAATATATTACCTCTAGTATATCAAAAGTCAATGTCCTTATATGAGGCTGGTAGAGTAGGATGAAGCTTAAGCAGTGGTTCTGGAACTTTAGTGTCAATCAGAATCATCCAGATAAAACCTTGGGCCCTACCCTCAGTTTCAAATTCAGTAGGTCTGAGGTTGCATTTCTAACAATTTTCCATGTGATGCTAATGCTGCTGGTCTAAGGACTACACTTTGAGAACCACTGTCTTATGGGAATCATACAGCACAGCAGGTACTACTTGTTAGGTATTTGCCTTCCTTTCTTTTCTCTTTCCCTTCCCATACATATTATTCATGAACAGGGTTTAAAGAATCTTTTAAAGAATCTCTATTTATAAGGCAAGAACAGTGTAAGACCTAAAATCAGATACTCTTTTATGCTGGCAGAACACATACTTCTTTTTCCATTTATTTATACCTTATTTAAATCCAAAATATCAGTAGCTTACAATAAAAGACATATATAATAAAATAATATGATTTACTGCTCTCACAGTTTTAGCTTGAAAAATAAATAATTGTTATATCTAAACTGCCTTCATGCCTTTTTGTGACTTAAAATTCAGAAAAGTTTCCTACTGTAGGAGGACATTTCCTGCTATTCAGTACACAAATTCAGAAGAATGGATTTCGGAGAGGGAGGCATTATGAAAGCCAGCATTACCACTCTGTCTTCTAGAGTGTTCACAATCAGAAATATATGATATGACTATAACACGGGGTCCATCTAAATAGCTGGAACAAAATGTAGCATAAAGATTAATGTCCTGCTGCCATTAACTGATTATTCCTTATATGTCAGACATTATGCCAGCCACTTTCACTAACATGGAAGTCAAAAGACCTGCTCCTTCAACCCAATTCTCAAACTAACCAGCTAGGTCATGCTGAATAAATGTTACAACCTCTCTGAACCTCAGTTTCCTTACCAGCAAACAAGGATAACATCACATTTTCTATCTCTACAAATGCTGAATATTACTTTCATCACCTGATAAATAGTATTATCCTTCCTATAAAATTAAGTTGGCTATAGCTACCAACAATTGTGCTGCTCTCCATTAGTAAGTATGATACTAATTTGCTACAGTACTCTTTATTCTACTGATTTTGCCCGAATCCTCACGTAAAGCCTATTTGAGAAAAAACAAAACTACTAAAATATCAGATTTTCAATGAGTCAATGGGACAGTTAAAAAAGGGACATGGTGAGATAGATTTAACAACCAATGCAAGGTGTGGACCTTGTTTCAACCCTGATTCAAACATACCAACCATAAAAACACATTCTGAGAATAATAAAGAGAATATTGATATGGACTAGGGAACTGATAATATTATAGACTGGTGTTAATTTTGTTAAATGTGGTTAAATAATGAAATATCCTCATTGTTTTTAAAAACAAATACTGAAGTATTTAGGGGTAAAGGTCACTATTTCTGGAATTTGCTTTTCAATACTTCAGCAAAAAAAAAAAATACATAGCACAATGTTTATTACTGTTAAATCTAGATGCTGAGATCATAGCAGTTTCCAATCAAATTATCTCTTTTATGTGTGTTTAAAGATTTATATAATAAAAAGTTTAAAAATTACAATATTAGATTTATAGTAACTTAAACCTAAATGTCACTAAAATATGTAAGCCTTTCCAATGAGACAGTAATACATTGAAGAGTCATAGCATGAAAATAAAGTGTTAATGTTTCATAAAAACAGTTATGACAAAGATGCATTTTTATCAGTAAACTTACCTCCTGTGTAGTGACTCTGAAAATTTAAGGCTGGCATAAATAAATTCTTTAACTTGAATATAAATATGAGGCACTGACTGAGACATGGGAAATTTCTTTGGGAAAGGTTGCTGTAGAAAAGAAAATTAACATTGTTTTTGAAATTTTAGAAAAAGACATGTTAATCACCTAAAAATAAAAAAATTAACTGATTTCACATTTTAATTAATAGTAAATACCTGCATCAAAAACTCTACTGTTCTTGGCCAGGCACAGTGGCTCATGCCTGTAATCCTAGCACTCTGGGAGGCAGAGGTGGGCGGATGGCTCAAGGTCAGGAGTTCGAAACCAGCCTGAGCAAGAGCGAGACCCCGTCTCTACTAAAAATAGACAGAAATGAATTGGCCAACTAAAAATATATATAGAAAAAATTAGCCAGGCATGGTGGCACATGCCTATAGTCCCAGCTACTTGGGAGGCTGAGGCAGGAGGATTGCTTGAGCCCAGGAATTTGAGGTTGCTGTGAGTTAGGCTGACGCCACAGCATTCTAGCCCAGGCAACAGAGTGACTCTGTCTCAAAAAAAAAAACAAAAAAAAAAACCTCCACTGTTCTTGATGCAGGTATTTACCATCATACTTCTATATTATTTTTGATATTTTATAGAAAACCAAAATATTTCTGAAGAAAATAATGTGGCAATTTACTTGTCTCTTAAATCATCTTATCAGACTTCCAACAGCCAAAAAAAGCACATATTAATACCTCCAGTGTGTTCTGATCATGAGCATTCTGTAGGAGATGGCTAGCTGTCTGCTTCTATCTATTCATCAGGGTATCCATGAAAGTTATAGGCCAGCTTCCTGGCTCAGAGTCACCGAATAATTCTAAGACTCCCTTCACTTACCTTCAGTGAAGGCTTCATGCCAATTCAAAAAGGTACCCAGTAAATTCCATAATGCCTAGAATACCTTACAGCAGTTTTCTGACCACTATACCGTGAAACACTGGTATGCAGCCAATGGTTTACAGTGTGCTTCTTGGCTAAACTACTCTATCAGCTAATGTCCACTTGAAAATTAGTCTCCAGAAGGTAAACTCTAAGATTTTTACCAAAAAGTCCTTCATTTATACTTCATGTAGTCTAATATACCCTTCTATCTTCACATTTATTGCAATCTTATTACATCAGTGAAAGTACACTCACCAAGGTCACCAATAATCTCCTAGTTGTTAAACCCAGTGGACTTTTCCAGCTCTCATGTTACCTGTCTTTGAAGAATCTGATAAAGTTGGCCCTGTCCTGCTTTGTCAGATCTCTCCTTCCTTGGTACCTGCCTAACACTGGTTTTCCTCCTATTTCTCTACCTGCTCTATTCCTACCATTGCTTAATTATTGCCATGTTTTAGTGTTCTATCCTAAACCTTCTCTTTCTACTGCATATACTCTCCTAGGACAATCTCATCTATTCTCATGATTTTCAATTACCATGCAAGTGCCAATATCTTCTAAATCGCCAACTCCGGACCAAATCTTTCTCTTGAAGACCAAAGCCATATATCTACTCATTGGACACCTCTATTTGGCTGTGCCATTTGAGACATACTCAACAGGTCCAAAAGTTAAATTGTCATCTTTTTCCTCAAACTTGCTTCTCTTGTATTTCCTATCATAGTGAATGCTACTACTATCCAAGGCAGAAACTTTGTTATCCTACCTGACCGCTTTATTTCCCTTATCCCTCATATGCAAATAATCACCAACTCCTGTTGCTCCCACCTCCCAAACATCCCAAATCAACTTCCGTGACTGTAACCCCCATTCAGGTCACCAATCTCTCATCAGAATAACTGCAAAAATCCTCTAGCTGGTCTCCCTGCCACCAGTCTTATTCTTCTCCAATCCATTCTCCACACATTAGCCAGAGAGATCTTCCTAAAGAACAAATCTGATTATGTTTTTACTGCTTAAAACCCTTTGGTGGCTTCTCATAGCCCTCAGAATAAAGGTTAAACTCTCTAACACTTTACAAGGGCCATTACGGTCCAGCCCTTTCTACTTCTCCAGTTATATCTCTTGATCTTCATCTCTTGTACTCTATCAACCTTGACCTTTAGTTACAGAATTACAGCCTTTCTGCATGCTGCTTCCTTTATCTTGAGCAGTGCCAACTACTGTGAATTACGATTACCTGTTTATTTTATCTGCCTTCACTTGACTATAGGCTCCTTGACAGCAGAGACTGAAAATCTAGCACATAGCATCATGTCTGGTATATAGTAGGTAGATGATAAATACTTGAATTTATTTTAATGACATTAAAGACAGAATATGAATACGTTCTTATTTTAGCCAAATGGTTCTAATCAAATTAGCATAGCTATCTACAAGAAGATAGATTTTTGCATGAATGCTTAGTCTTACTCCTTTTTCATTCATAATTTATGCTGAAAATAACTCAAGTTATTTGAGATAGTTTTATGTCTTTTCTGATAGTTTTAATTGAAATTATATTTAAATTAGGAAAAAATTAATAAACACAACCAAGAAACTATAACTAAATAATTTAATAACAGGTATTTATTTTTAGGTATTTATTTTTAAGTTGTCACATTTACATTTTCCACGTAACTTTAACACTTTAACTATTAACAATAGTTCTTTTTAATGATGAGTAGTATATGGATCAATGACTACAACTCCTAAGGAGCTCAATCCTAAGAGGTACTGCATATATTGGAAACTCCTTATAATAAGCAAAGTTAACCTTCCTTTTAATTATAAACCTGTTCAGCATAGTTTAGTGTAACTGGAAGGGACTTTAGAGATTATTTAGTTCTACTTCCTTATTTGATAGACGAGGCACAATTCTCAAATATGGTCAGTCATTTGTCCAAGATAAGCCACAAGCAGAGCTAGGCATATGAATCCAAACCTAGTCCAGTGCTCTTTATACAGAGGCTAGCCTGAACAAACTCATTACCAATAACTAAAACAAAATAAAACCAAGCCATGAGATGGAGAATACTCTGGTAAAATTTCTTGACAAGAACAACTTTGGGTTTCAAAAAATATAGAATTAGAATAATTATTCTGGCCTTTCATATATATTAAAATACAACTATTAGGTATATGCAATGGCAGTGTTATTTATAACCTAAAAGCAATGAATTTAATCACTTGGTTCTGTATTTAATGACTATTACATATAATATAGTTTATGTATGAAAATATAACAAAAATTTATAGTAACAATTCACTCAGAATTCAGTCTTGCTCATGCTAAAGGGATAAAAATGTAGAAAAGAACTTAATTATAAAGAGTTAGAAAAATAATAAAGAAGAGTAAGGAGAAAAAACAAGAATGAAGAAAATAAAAATGGTGATAGTTACAGAAAATATGATATCCTTTTCTCATTAGATCTGAGTCTATCCAAAGATACTAGATAGGTACAAGTGTGTATGTTTGTGCATACGTATGCACATACATGTGCATTCATGTGCTTCCAAGAATATCCTACATGCTGGTCTACTCCCTTTCTCTACTCTGTCTTTTGTTCAGATATCTTGACCCTAAAAATATATATTCCTACTTCAGGAAGAAATCCATAGATAGCTATTACCTTCACACATCATTTACTTAACTAAGATAAACTTTTTGCAAAAGTGTAATTATTTTAAAATCTTCCACGGTGATGGACATTTCAAAGAAATTTCCCTCTCTTTCCCTAGAATATACTCTTATTGCCATAATGTACTTATCTAATTTGGAATCCACCCAACAGTAGTTAACACCTACTCTAGGAATCCACCTAACATTTGGGACAACAGCTTCTAGTATCCCCAGGAAAGTCTCTTCTTAACTTCATCAAAATAGTGGTAGTAGTAATAATATCATAATATTTAAAAGTTAACAAAACAATTAATTTTCTCAAATAACACAACAAAAAAATTGCCCCAAAAGAAGCTATTTCTTATTTGCGGTGTCAGGTTAATGTTACATAGTAATACATATCATTAATTTGTTTTTAAGAAAATTATTGAATTAAAAACTAGTTTGTACCTTTTCAAGGTCTGGATCTTGAAAGGGAAATTTACTGATGACACTTTTATATTCTTCTTCATTGACAATAGGGATGGGGCTATAATTATCTTCTTCAAAAATGTCCCTGTCAAGAAAGGAGAATTGAAAACATAAAACGTATCATTTGAGTGCTATAAAAAAATCTTAAATAAACCCAACTATTACAAAAGCATTTTTAATTTGTCAATTAAAGGTCCAAACAGGAAAACACTGTCTAATCATCCAGAACTTTAAAATTTAATAACAAATAAGTCTTGTCCCTCGAAATCCATGTGCAATTTCCTCTTTCCACTAGTTTGTTTTATATCCTCTCAGCACTTTAGCTTTAGTTTTCTAGTCTAGAACAATTCTCAAGATGATATAGTGTGAACAAGCTCATTATCCATAACTAAAAATAGACCCAAGAAATGGGGAGTATTTCACTCATATTTCTTGACAGGAACAATTCTCAAGTTGTATGTCTTATGTTTTCTCTCTTCCCACTGGGATTATAAACTCTTGAAGATCAAAACAATGTGTTACATTTATCTCTCATAATGCTGTGATTAGAAAAGGACCTTTTATAGTTAGTAAGGCAGAGACATTTACTACTCATCAGATATCTACACAGCCCACACACTCCCCTTGCAGTTAGGCAGAGCCATAAGACTAGTTTTGGCCATTGGGCTATGAATGAAAGTGGTAAATGCTGCTTTGAGTCTGAAACGTCTGAAACATTTATGAGTCAGTAGTGCAAACCTTCTTCCCATAGTGACAACAGAGACAATATGTTGAGAAGGTTGAATCACAAATGCAAATATCCTGGATCTCTGACTATCCCACTGTGGATTTCCATGTGAGTGAGAAATAAAATGTCTATGTTCATCCACTGAGATTTTAGGGATTTTTGTTGCTGCAGCATAACCCAGCCTGTCCTAATGTAGCTGCTGTCTAATCATCAATTTCCCTCTAATCAATAATTCAGTTTGATTAATATTTATTGAGCATGTATTATGTGCTAGGCTCTTGGCTGTGATGAAAATTCCCTACCTCATGAAGATAAAAGCTAAATCCCTGTTCTCAAATCTAACAGGAGAGATAGATATGAAAAGAAATTATAATATTTATAATGCTATGTTATACATACAATATAAGAGGTTCAAGGCTCAGAAATAGGAAAAAGGAAGAAGTGACTATTTATCAGAGTATGTTGGGGGCATCTCATGGGAAGTTTCACAGAGAAGCTATAGATTCTCTGGGGTCTTTGAAGATTAAAAGAAACACTTCCAATAAGATTATAGGAAAAAAATTTTAGACAGCTGGAATATACATGCAAAGGCATAAGGAGTAAAAAAGCATGAGCATGAGCATGTGTGTGGAGAGGTGTAAAACCACAGGTAGTGCAGCATTACTAAAGTGTAAAGTTTATGAGGGACATGGTGAAAAATGAGGTTTGGAAATTGGACAAACTGAGGCACCTAGATTTTATTCTGCAGGCATTAAAAGGTTTTAGGCAGGGGAATGTCAAAGGAAGATTTTCACTATGTGGAGGATAAACTGAAAAAAGGGAAATAATGAATAAAGAGAGCTCAGCTAGAAAAACTGATCCAGGTGTGTCTGTTTAATTTAAAAAGAAAAGAAAGACTGAAGAATAATCTAAATAAAAGGTGATGAGGAATTTGAATTAAAGCTGTAATAGTGGGTACAGAAAGGAAGTAGCATAAATGAGAGCTCTTAAGAAGTAGAATATTTGGGAGGCTGAGGTAGGAGGAGTGCTTGGGGCAAGGAGTTTGAGACTAGCCTGAGCAACACAGCAAGACCCCACTTCTAAAAAAAGAAAAATTAGCCAGGCATGGTGGTATGCTTCTATAGTCCCAGCTACTAGGGAGGCTGAAATGGGAAGATCGCTTGAGCCTAGGAGTTTAAGATTATAGTGAGCTATGATTGCGCGATTACACTCCAGCCTGGGTGACAAAGCATAACCCTCTTTCTAAATAAATAAATACATACACAATGAGATATCATCTCACACCTGTTAGAATGGCTATCACCAAAAAGATGTAACATAAGTGTTGGCGAGGATGTGGAGAGAGGGAACCCTTGTACATTGTTGGTAGGAATGTAAATTATTGTAATAATACATCCATTATGGAAAACAGAATGGAGGTTCCTCAAAAAACTAAAAACAGAACTACCACATAATCCAGCAATCCCACTTCTATATATATCTAAAGGAACTGAAATCAGTATGTCAAAAAGATACCTGCACTCCCATGTTCATTGCAGCAGTATTCACAATAGCCAAGACATAAAATTGACCTTTCAATGGATAAAGAAAATACAGTGTATATACACAATGGAATACTATCCAGCCTTACAAAAGAAGGAAATTCCGTCATTTGCAACAACAGGGATGAAGCTTAAGGATATTATGCTAAGTGAAAGAGCCAAGCACAGAAAGACAAATACTACATGATCTCACTCACATGTAAAATCTAAAAAAGTCAAATTCATAGAAGTAGAGAGTAGAATAGTGGTTACCAGAGGGGGGCTAGAGAAGGGGAGATGAAATATTAGTCAAAGGGTACAAAGTCTGAGTTAGACAGGAGGAATAAGCTTTTGAGATCTATCACAGTAAAGTGACACAGTTAATAATAACATAATTTCAAAATTGCTAACAGTAGATTTTAAATGTTTGTACCACAAAAAAATAAGAATGTGAAGTGATGCACAGGTTAATTTGCTTGATCTAATCATTCCACAATGTATGCATATATCGAAACATCACACTGTACCCCATAAATATATGTAAATATTATTTTTCAGTTAAAAACAAAAAATAAATGTATAAGTATACAAAAAAGGAATATAAAAATAAATAATAAAACATTAGTGCTCATAATATAGTGAGAGAGAACTACACACAGATAAACAAACTAAAACAGTAGTCAGATTATAAATTCTATCATGGAAGTAGCCAAGTTCTAATTACTCGGTATTAATGATAACTTTTACTTTTCTCCCATTTAATTGTTAGGTTGTCAAATCACTACTTGTAAAATATTTGAAGCTACAGGTCAGGGATAAACAATTCTTAAATTCTGCTACTTCATAAAAATTTAGGCAAAAAGCATGATCTAGAAAGGTGTTGAAAGTAGAAGTCAAAATATATTTGCAAATTATGTATTACAACTGATATGTGATCATTTGTTCTCTTCCACTATTATTATGGAGGCTAAAGTTAATCCTATCTCTATCTGAATGAACCCATTAGCTTCCCAGAGAAAAAAACACCATCTCATAGTTTCCCCAATCTTCAGGGAGCAATCTCACTACTACAGGTGGTTAGATAGGTAAGAGAGAATGGCTGGCTCAGTACAATCTATCAACAATAATAAAAATTCAAACACTCATATGAAGAGGCCAATTAAATAACATAAACTCTATAAGTTTTTATATCTATAAAGATATACTGTATCACATTATATCATAGCATTTATGTTATATAGATTACCACCTACATCAATAAGCATTACCTCTATTCTTAAAATACTTAATATAAAAAATTGATGATAGTTACATGACTCATCAAGATTGTCAATCATCCATTTTGGATGGCATCTTTATAATTTCACTCCTAAAGAATGTTAATATGAAAATAACAATTTTCAAATAACAATTTGCTTAGTTTATTTTAATAGAAGAATATCATCTTGTGAGCTACTTAGGCACTTATATATGACCTCTATTACAGGATTCAGAAGGTCAACCTCCATGGTTTTGAAAACTGAAGAGATAAGTGCTAAGCTGGTGTTAAATCATTTAACATATTTTAATTTTAATATCATCAAGTATTATTGACACATTACTTCTATCACATTTTGGGAAAACCAGATGCAAGATCTCAAGACTGACTTTTTTTCCTGAAAGAGAAAGAAAGAAGGAGAGAGAGAGAGAGAGACAGAGACAGAGACAAAGACCAATAGAGAGAGAAGAAAAGAGAGAAAGAAAGGACAGAGGGAAGAAAGCTTTTAGTAATTAAAGGGGGGGGGCAAATTTCTCTTTCATGGCAATACAAAGTTATATAGATATTAAAGTACTTTTGTCCATGCCCTGTGGACAGTGATTAAAGCAAAAGTAATTTTTTCATTTAGATTCTTTAAAATTTTTAATCTAGTTATGTTGTCTGTAAAAACAGTACTTTCCCCAAACAAAATTTAAAAGCTATAAGTTTATTATTCTAATATAAAATCATTTTGAATACTTATAGCTGTATAAGTATTTAATCATTTACTAGGAAAAAATACAGATATTAGAACTAAAAGTAAGTATAATTTAAAACTGATTATAAATGCTGCAGCCACTATGGAAAACAGTATGGCAGTTCCTCAAAAACTTAAAGATATACTTAAGATATACTTGATCCAGCCTTCCACTCCTGGGTATAAATCCAAAAGATTTGAAAGCAGGGACTTTAATAGATACATGTATATTGTACTCATGTTCATAGCAATGTGAGTTGCTTTATTCACAATAGCCAAATGGTGGAAACAACCTAAATGGCCATTGACAGATGGATAAACAGAATGTGGTATACACGGACCATCGAATCTTATTCAGCCTTAAGAAGGAATGAAATTCTCACACATGCTACAACATAGATAAACCTTGATGACATTATGTTAAGTGAAACAATCCAGACACAAAAGGACAAATACTGTATGATTCTACTTATATGAAGTACCTAGAGGAGTCAAATTTTAGAGACAAAGAAGAATAATGGTGGCCAGAGACTAAAGGAAGAAGGAAATGGGGGGTTATTGTTAAATGGGTACAGAGTTTCTGTTTGGGAAGATGAAAAGTTCTGAAAATGGATAGTGGTGATGGTTGCCACAATGTGAATGTACTTAACCACTGAAATGTATACTTACAAAAGGTTAAAATGGCAAATTTTATGTTATGTGTATTTTACCACAATAAAAAATTGATTATAAGTACTTTTATTGCTACACGCAAAATCAATTACTTGAACATTTGACAAACTTATTCATTATATTAAGTCACAATGGCTTAGACTAACCTGAAAACTCCAGTCCATTTCTTAAGCAGTGTTTCATTGTATTGATCCCTTATTTCAAATAAAAGGTCAAAAAGTCTATTCACTGGAAAACCATAACCCTAAAATTAAAAAAAGGGCAGATAAACAAGTCAAATGTATTAAAATATTCATAAAAAAACATTGGGAATACTAGAGAATCACTGGAAGGGATCACTAGATCATATTGTATGTCATTCCCACAGTATGGAAAAAGCGATATCCTTCTGACTTCCTACTAGATTGCACTAGGTAAAAGAGAGGTCTACTAAGAGTTTTATAGGAATGGAATAATTTTTTCCATTTCTTATCTCTCTTTTCAGTCAGGATTGCAGTGTAGCCTTAAAAAAGTATTAGAATCAAGCCTGGAGAAAAAATTCAAGATAAGTATCTACATAACTGTATCTTGGGAAGTGGTGCCACAATATTAATAGCACACAAGAAGAAAAGGGAACAGATTCTGCCTGAAACATGTTGGCTTCCTTTTGCACCTTCAATTTAAGATTGACTTTGTTGTATAGAGAAATTTACATCTTTCCATCAAACATATACTCCCCAAAACTTTATTCCTTTCCAACTCCAAACTCAATGAAGTCTTACCCATATCAGTACCTAACACTTTCTCTCCGCTCACGAAGTTGTCCATTTTCTCTCCAAGATTTATCTCTTCATTTACTCTTGATCCTGTCTCCTACAGAAACCATTCCATAGATTGTCTATCCACTCTATTATGTCTTTAACTTCCACTGGCTCCTTTCCCTAGGCTAAATAAACATGCTAAATTTTCTCCCATCTTTAAACCAAGAACAACAAAAGAGACTAAAAAAGCCTCCCCCTCAATTTTCTGTGGCCTGCCAGCTGCCTCCCTCTGTCTCTCCCTTCATAGCCAAACCTACTACAGTCTAACTCCCACTCCTATTCCTTTATTTAAATTACTCTCAACAATGTCATAAGTTATCTCCTAAATATCGAATTCAATGATCTCACTCTACCTGACCTCTCTCTCTTGAAACTCTTCTGCTTTGAATTCTGTAACATCACTCGCTCTCTTTGTTCTCCTTTTACATCTGTGAATAATCCTTCCTGTTTCCTTGTTTAACTTCTATCCTTCTATACTTCAATCTTTTCTTTTAGCTTTCTAGGGTAATCCCAAGCATAAAGACTTTAACCACTACCTAGTCTTACTATTCAAAGTTATATCTCTAGCTAGGCCTCTCTAAATTCCAAATGTTTAATTCTAACACCTCTTACACATCTCTACTCGGTCAGCAAGCACATGAAAGTTAACTTATTTCCTCCCTTTCCAGCTAAAACAAGTGTTCTTCTTATTCCCTATCTATAATAATAATTCTATCATCAATCCAGTTTATCAATAGAGAAACTAGAAAACTAAATTCCCCCAAACACATTTAATCAGTCACCAAATTATTTTGATTTTATCTCCTTTACAAATCAAATCTATCATTCTTCATCATCTACTCACCTTTCTTTCTTCCAGAAATATTCTCAATGCCACTGCTTTATTTCAGGTCCTTAATCTCTGGCCTAGACCATTGTAAGAGCTTCCTAAACTGAAATTCCAACAATCTGTCTCTCTCAACTTGATCGATTTCTCAGATACTCAAAATTACCATTCCAGAGTATAAATCTGACCATGCCATTCCCCTGGTTATAAATTACAACATGCTTACTAAAGACCCACAAGATTAGCCACAATCTCAATCAAACTACCTCATCAGTTTCGTCACCACTATCTGCCCTTCCTGGTTCACACCCATATTCCACAGTTTCAAGTTATCATCTCACATTCACCATACCATTCCTCTATCTACAGTTTACATGTGCTATTTTCTCTTCCATTAATGCCCTTTCCTTCTTATGTACTTGCTGAACTCATCCTTCAAAATCCAACTCACATTTCAACTTTCTGTGTAGCCTCCTCCAACTTCTAGAATCAAAGTTAGTCATTCTATATTCTGTGAGCCCAAAGCTCTTTAACATATTTGCTATATAAGCATACCTTATTAAACATCTTATTTGTTTACAACTAAACTGTAAATTTCTTGAAGCCAAGGATTTTTATGCTTCATGTTACTGATTTTTATGTCTCTACCATTTTATATATCAACTAAACTGCTAACATGTACTGAGTACTCAAAAAATGTTAATGAATGAATCAATAAATGTTTACATTTGGTTTGCCTAATAGGCAATAAGCAGAACTATAAATATGCTGGTGTTGCATTTTTACTTTATTGTTTAGTCATCTTTGTTTTAAATGATGAAGTACTGACATTTTATAAAGTAAAATTTCCTTAGAGTGGCAAAATGCCACTTAAAAAAACTAAATATTATGCAACATTCTTTAATTAGTTTTCATGAACAGACACACCCCAGTTCTTCAATTAATAGGTATAAATTTAAAAGCCAGCATTCATTAACTCAGTATATGATCTACCTAATACTAGAGCCTGTCAATTTTCAGTGAAATGAAAATACTGTAGAATTTCTGAATAAGAAGGACTGCTTTGTTTTCCTCAATGTTATTTCTAAGCAATAAAATTAAAAAGGTACTCTTACAAGGGCTTATGCAACTATCACTGCCGCTTTTCCAATGCCTCTATTACCTGAATATTTTTTGTACTTTTCTTTGATTCTCTAAAGAATTCCTAAGAACCATATCATACACCCTAGATTCAGCTGTTGTCAAAGTCCAGCCTGTTACAGTTTACAAAGATACAGGAGCTTGCACCAGAATATAAATCAATGTTGCTACTTATATCAAGAAGGTCTTGCTTATTGCAAGATGCCAACTGAGCTAAACTTTGTACTTAGTGATATATTAATAGTTAATTTACATTCTGACAAAAGCTTCTTTTTATTATGAACCCAACAGACAATTTGGCGACTAATAACAGTTTGTAGACCAGTGGTCTCCAAGCTACTTAGAAATGGACCCCCAAAATTAGGGCAGCCCCAAATAAAATTTACCAAAAGTTTTCTTGCAGAGATATCAGTATTACAAATACATCTATCCACAAAATTTGTGAAAAACAACAACTAAAAGCCTCCCATATTATCAATATAAGCCATACAAATTAATAAAGATATAAGGCAATAAAATAATTTATTAAAGGAGCTTGTAGAATCTCTTCCTTAGGTTTAAGAATAAAGTAGACAACTATTATTCTAGGATATAAAGACTCTTGTGATAAAGCAAATAGTTTAAATCACCATTTCCCAAAGTATATTACATGAAATTCTAGATCTAAGAAATGTTTTAAGGGGAAAAAAATTAAAGGGTCAAATATACTGGGAAAATGCTTCACAGTCATCTCCCATTTGGAAACTTGTATAAATTTTCTCTCAGAAAGGGTTTTAGTGGAGAAATCTGTTTTATTTTACTTAACATTTCCCAAATATTTTTGACCACAGAACCTTTTTTTAAGTAACATCTCAACACATTTTGGAAAATGCTAGTCTGTATTTCATGAAAAGTTACTTCAAACCATAAAATTGCATAAATTTAAGCATGAGAACAAAAGACAATCAATTCTTTATTATCTGTAATCAAAGAGAAGGGACAAGCTAGAAGTCTTAAAACTCTGTTACTGAAAAGCATGAAAACATTAAGTTTTGAAATAATTAGTTTTAATCTTATTTTTAAAAAGAAAAAAACTAAGACTCAAAGAAGTAATTTGCTCAGTCATAGAACACATGGCAAATCTGAAATCAGGAAGCAAATGAATATATACAGCTTTTAAACTATGTGCTTTCATATATAGTATCACATTCTGAAAACTAGTAACTAATAAACCCATTTCCACAAATGAGGATCTAAGGCTTAGAGAACTTGCAGGCATACAATGTGTCAACAGCACAGGCAGAATGGAAATGCAGGGTCTGTGTGATTCCAGAGCCCATGCTTACTGTCCTAAGGCAGAACTTGAATCTTCTAATTTCTAATTCAGGCTTCTTTGCATTATATATACTCTGTGTTCTTTTTTTTTTTTTAACAGCAAAAATACTCTATCTATTCTAACTGAATGGCCAATATTTTAAAAGATGGTACTATTCCCTGAGCTCTGTCCAAGTTTCATATTGAAAAGGAGGTGGTATGTATAGTCCTTGATAATAGGGGAATACCAATATGTAAGTAAACATTTATTACTACTAATTTATTACCATTATTCCACAATAAAATAAGTGTGGTCTATATTTTATATATCTTAAGTGCTTAAATAGCCATTAATTGTTAGATTATTGCCCACCTGCAAAGTATCTGCAAATATTACAATGAGATTCTTCAGCTCCAGGACAAGATCAGGATCAGTGCAATAAGACTGAGAGTGGAAACACAAACAAAGCAACAACAACAAAAAAATCAGACTCATTTCATTAAAAACTAAGAACCTAAAAATTTTTCCTTCAATCTGCCAGACTTAAAATAAACTTGAAATCTTGGTTAGCTTGAGCCAAAGCTGACCTTTTCTATTCAGTATAAATTCTTAGAGGGAGATCATAATATCACACACCTAAAGTAATAGCATGATATGAATAAAATTTTTCCTGAAATTTGTGCACACTAAACTTTGGTCAAAACAATGATGCTTATATTTCTGAAAGTCTTCAGATTTTAAGAAACTAGTTATTTTAAACTGAAAAAAATAGTATATATAAACCATGTGTTTTCATTTTTCATTTATTTACTTATTCTGCATCTTATAAAAGAGATACAATATATTACTTTTTCCAACATAATAATGACAATTCAAGTATTTTCTTAGTAATTAACCAAAAGAAAATTACGAATTTCAAGGAGATAGTGAACTTCACTCTGTCCCTTTAATAGCCTTTAATAAGATTTTGAATGTGATTGTTGCATTTCATATGACTTCATGTTGATGTCATGAAATTAATAGGAAACATACTATAATTTTATGTATTCAGAGCTGATCTAAATATAAACCACTATAAAATGTACTGCCCTTTATTAATATATTTAAAAAAGTTATATTTCATTGGATAAACAGTGTAGCAAGAATCTACATTCCAAATATAAATGCAGTGTAATTATAAGCTAAATATCACATAAGCAAATGATCCTCCTTCAACATCTTTTAATTCTCTATTATCAATTATAAAATTATTGTAAATAACAGGTAACAAAATTTTAAATATGAGGATATTTCACTGAAGGTAAACTACTAAAACTATTTTAAGGAAAAGCCAACACTGACCAATTATTAATTTCAATGATCTTTATAACAACATATTCCCTATTTCCACAAAAGGCATTAGGAAAATATTTGATCATTTAATTTTTATCCATTAAAACCTGTCATTACATAAAGGTTCATTATTTCAAATGAGTTCAAATTTTGAAAATTGCAAGTTTTTAAGAAATTCATAATTGTAGTGTGTTATTGCAAATCGTAAGCATCGAAGAATAAGTTCTATTGAATTTTAATGGTGGAGTTTATTTTAGAAACAAAGAATTTGGAATGATAATTAAAAACCCTTTCTTTATGCTGCTTTCAGTGATCTAATGAAGAGGTCATTTGCAACTAATGAGACCAGTTTAATTCTTTATTTTCTATTATGCTGGAATAAAAGTGTTTTGGGAAGTCCCAATCAGTTGCAAAATCACAGCCTGACATTACCAGACAAACAAAAGCCTGACATTACTACTTCCATATCTGAGCAATTAACAAAAATGCAGAATGATGGAGGTACGGTTTTCCTCTGACATTATACAGCTCAGAAGTTCTTGAAGTAACTGAATTAAAATTTTAGTAACATAAATTGTCTGACTTACTGAATGAGCTCTAAGGACAGCAATTATCTTTGAGAGGGCCATGTTCCAAAGTTCATCCGTGTATGCCCTGGTTACTAATCCTTGGGTCACATGTAAAATGTGATCTTCTACCACAAAGAACCTAAAAACAATTAATTGCCAACATAGCAAGTGTTAAGAAAAAAAACCCAAATAGAAAATAATTATTTCTGGCATTTAACATAATATAATAATAGTTGTTTCCATATTAGATACATACCCTACAATTTGAGTGAAATATCTTCTATAGCCATCAACTGTTTCATGCTTTAAATGAAAAATAAAAATCAATTTAAACCAATAAATACCAGTAACATAAAAGTAAGTTCCAAGTCACTACAATTTCATTAACAAATATTTATTGAGAGCCTACCATATGCTGCACATATTTTTAGGCACCAGGGATAAACAATGAACAAGTTAAAAAGTAAATATGATTTCAGAACCCCCTTCTCAGCATACTAGTTGAAGCCACCATCATCTCTCACTTTGGCTATCACACCATCTTCCTACCTAGTCTCCCCAACGTCCAGGCTTATCCCCTACAGTCTAGTCTCCATATTGCTGCCAGAATGATACCTTTCAAACAGTAATCACACCGTTATATCTTCTGCCAAAATCCTTTCAATGACTTTTTATCTAATTCATAACAGAAGTCAAACTCCTTAAAAATGGTCTACAAATGCCTATTGTGAATAATTTCAACAAAAGACCCATACAGGAAAATATTTAATCATTTGACTTTCATTCATAAAAAGTTTATATAAAATATTTCATTATTTCAATTAAATTTGAATGTTATATTTTGCATATTTCATAAATGTGGATGACATTTTCAAACATCTAGGTTGTTTTCAAGTTTGGGGGGAAGGATTATTAACACCTTTTAGCTTAAAAATACTGTGATTAGAAAATGTAGTCTACACGACACCAAATGTTTGATATTTTCTGATACTTGCTTTATAACACAGTATGTAGAAAAATTTTCCATAACAGTCTGTGTATGCTTTAAAAGAATATATATAGTTGTTAAAACAGGAGTCTATATATTCCATGAGATCAAGCTGATTAGGCATATTCTATATTCTTACTGATATTCTATCCACTTGGTTTATAAAATACTGACACATGTTTAAAAATCCACTATATGTTTGTGGATTTTTTTATTTCTCCTTATAGTCCTGACAATTTTCTTTAAATATTTTGAGTCAATGTGATCAAGTGCTTACAAGTTTTTATCAACTCTAAGGCACACAAATATGTTATCATTCTAGCTTTTTTCCCTATTATATACTAAAGTATATATATTCTGTTTCTACTCTTTTAATATTTACTCTAGAAATCACATTATGCATTCTTAAGTAATCAAACTCTAAATTAGTCAATGTTTTTACTCTCCTTCTGGACAATTCAGACACTGTAGGATAGTTTAATTTCGCTAATTTCCTTCCAATGTTTATATTATTGTTGTGTATTCCATCTTGTTTTAAAGTACACAATATTTTATTGCATTATTTCCTACAATTAATATAATATTTACCTACATATTTATACTTTCTTTGTTATTCATTCCTTCTTGCATCTCATATCTTCCATTTGGCATCACTTTCCTTTTGTCTGAAATATATCCTATAGAATTTCCTTAGTAAGGGTATCTTAATGTCTGCTCTTCTTTATCTGAAAATGTCTATCTTTGCCCTTGTTTTACTGGATGTGGAATCCTAGGTTAACAGTTATCTTCTTTCAGCATTGAAGATATTTCATTGTTCTGTTTATTTGAAAATAATCTCTTTTCTCTGTGGACATGTTTAAGATCTTCTATTTATGTTCGTTTTTAAAGTCAAGTTTATTGAGGTATAATTTAGACAAAATAAAATCCCTTTTTACATGTAGAGCTTGAGTTTTGACAAATGTAGACAGTTGTGTAATCATCACCAAAATTAAGATATAGAACATTTCCATCTCATAAAGTTCCTTCATGCCCTTTTGTAGAGAATTGCCCTGCCTAACCCCAAGCCCTTGGTTACCAGTGATCCCATTTTGTCCTATAGTTTTTCCTTTTCAGAAATGTTATATAACATAAATCATACTGATACATAACTTTATTGTATATGCATTTTTTTACTTACAGTAATACTTTTGAGATTCCTCTGTATCACTGCATGCATCAAACCCCTTTTAATAAACTGCCAAGCTATTTTCCAAAGTAGCAGTATAATTTTATACCTACCAGAAGTAAGAGTTCCGGTTTACCCACATCTTCACCAGCACTTGATATTATCAATCCTTTTAATTTTAGTCATTCTAGTAAGTATGTAGTGGTATCTTATTGTGGCTTTAATTTGCATTTCCCTGATGAAAAATTATACCAAATTATCCTTTCGTGTGCTTATTTCCCATATGTACATCTATTCAAATCTTTTGTCCATTTTAAAAACTGGTTTATTTGTCCTTAATTATTGAGTTATACAAGTTCTTTATATATTCTAGATATAAACCCCTTGGTTAGACATGAGTTTTACAAATGTTTTTTCCAAGTCTGTCTTGCCTTTTCATTTTCTTGACAATGCCTTTTGAAGAGCAGAAGTTTTTAATTTTGTTGCTTAATTCATGAATTTTTGTTTTTAATTTTATTTTTATTTTTTGGAGACAGGGTCTCACCCTGTTGCCTGGGCTATAGTGTAGTAGCATCATCATAGCTCACTCAACCTCAAACTCTTGGGCTCAAGTGATCCTCCTGCCTCAGCTTCCCAAGTAACTGGGACTACAGACCCATGCAACCATGCCCAGCAAATTTTTCTATTTTTTGTAGAGATGAGGTCTCACTATGTTGCCTCAGCTGGTCTCCAACTCCTGGCCTCAAGTGATCCTCCTCCTTCCTCAGTATCCCAAAGTGCTGGGGTTACAGGGGTAAACCACCACACCTGGCCAATTTTTTTTCTTTTATGGTTTATGCTTTATGTATCTCACCTAAGAAAAGATTGTTCCAAGGTCACAAAGATTTTATCCTTTGTTTTTTTGAAAAGTTTTACAATTTAAGTTTTACATTTAGGTCCATAATCTACCTCTGGAATTGCTGAATGAGGTAAGAGTCAATATTTGTTTTCCACATATAGATCACTTAATTCTCTTGTGGTCAGAGGACAAATTTCGTAGGATTTCAGGCCTTTTATATTTGTTGTTATTTGTTTTATGGCCCAGAATATGATCTATCTTGGTGAATCTTCCATGTGTACTTGAAAAGCATATGCATTCTGCTGTTTAGGTGGAGTATTCCATAAATGTCAATTAGATCAAGATAACTGCTAATGTTTTTTAGGTCTTCTATTCTCTCTTTATCTTTGGTATTTCATTCTAAGGTTTCTAAGAGTGTATTTCTTTTTATTTAACCTATTTGGGATTCCTTGGGCTTGACTCTGTGGATTTCTAATTGTTATCTGTCCCAGAAAATTCTCAGCTATATGTCATCAAATAGTCCTTGGTCTCATTTGCACTATCCTCTTTCTGAAACTCCAGTTAGATGTATGTTAGACCTCTGTACCTCCTATGTCTCTCTTATGAATTTTTTTCTTTGTCTCTCCATGATGCTTCATTATTTCCAGATAATTTCTTTAAATCAGCTGAGAATTCAACTGCTAAACCTATTCATAACATTTTTAACTTCAGTTAATACATCTTTAACTTCCAGATATTCTACATGATTTTTCTTCACATTTGTCTGGTCATTCTTCATAGTTTCTATTACCTGTTTATATTAGTAAGCTTCCCTTTTATTTCTTTAAATATATTAAATAGTATTATTTTATACTCTATGACTAATAATTCAAATATCAAGTCTTTTTTTTTTTTTTGAGACAGTCTCACTCTCTTGCCTGGGCTAGAGTGCCATGGCATCAGCCTGGCCCCCAACAACCTCAGACTCCTGGAATTAAGCGATCCTCCTGCCTCAGCCTCCCGGGTAGCTGGGACTACAGGCACATGCCACCATGCCTGGCTAATTTTTTCTATTTTTAGTTGTTTGGCTAATTTCTTTCTATCTATAGTGGAGATGGGGTCTTGCTCTTGCCCAGGCTGGTCTTGAACTCCTGAGCTCAAGCAATCCTCCCACCTTGGCCTCCCAGAGTGCTAGGATTACAGGCGTGAGCTACCACACCCGGCCATATCAAAGCTTTTAGAATCTATTTCTGTTGTTAATATTTCTAATGATGCTCACTTATTTGGTAATTATTTTTGACTGTGAATTGCTCATTTTAATTCTGGGATGACAGTGCAGAGATCTGTATTTGCTTTGGCCAGGTACTTGAAGACAGTACCAGCATGGAACCATTTTAAGCTAAATTTTGAGCTTGAGATTTTTTTGATTATCTAAGTAGAATGAATTTGGGTTGCAAGCACAAGCAGTGACAAGTTGCTTGTTATGAATTCTTCAGACAGATTTTTTTTTCTGGTCACTCAGCATCAAAATTTGAGATAGGTAGTTTTCCTTATAGTATCTGCCAGAGGGTTCAGGGAGATTTTTAAATAGTTTTATCTCTAGCTCATCCTAATAATGGGGCTTTAAATTCTTCAGGAGTCTCAGTTCTATAACAGAGACAATCTCTTATTAGACATCTACTTTGGGTGGGCTCTGGGCTTAGCCTGCTGTACCCCACGTCCTCAAAACTCATGCTTTCCTACTCAGCAGATGTTCCTAGGATAATAGCTATATTCAGTGTTTCATTAAACTTATCTGGGTTTCTGCCTTCATTTAGGTTTTCCTGTTTTGTTTGTTTGTTTTAGTCAGATGTACTGAGGTATAAATTACATACAATTAAACTCACTTTTTCATGTGCAATTTCTATGAATTTTCATAAACACATCTAGTCGTATAACTATCACCACAACCAACATACAGAACAATTCCTTATGCACTTAGTTTTTGGTCTGTTTTTTGCTAGATTCTCAGTATATTTAAAAAGAATTTAAGATTTTAAAAAAATGTCTATATAGCCTCTTTAGTTGTTTTTTCTGTGGGACAATTAATCAAGGTATATAGTACACCATACTGTCAGAAACTAATTTCCACTCCCCGGCATTTTTATTTTTTTATTCACTATGATTTTTTTTTATTCACTATCTTCCCTCATAGAATAAGCTCATGAGAAAAGAGACTTATCTGTGTTATTCATGGCTATACCCTTAGTGCCTAAACCAATGATTAGAAATGGTAGGTGTTCAATAAATATTTGTAATTAAATGAATAGTGATACATGCTCTGAAGAAATTAAAGCAGGGTAAGCAAGTAAAAAGTGACAACATAACCAATTCAAAATATACACAAACTTACCATACTTGACTGGGGTTGCAATACCAGTCTTGCTTGTTTCTTTCTTTGTTTTCGGTAATAATTTTCAAATGTTTCCTCATCACCCTAAAATAAAATCAGCAGAGTAATGAAACATACACATAGCTAAAATAGGTACTTCTTTACCCTCTAAGAGTAGTTTTAAATTTTCCAATGGGAATATAAGTACCGAATGCCAATTCATATTGAAGGTCAAGAACAAGTTTTTGCTGCCATTTCATTATAATTAGTCTATCTCAGTGTGTCCAATAGAACTTTGTGTTGATAGAAGTTTTCTATGTCTGCACTGTCTAATATAGTAGCCACTAGTCACATGTGGCTATTGAGTATCTGAAACATACTTAATAGGACTAAGATACTGACTTTTTAATTTTGTTTAATTTTAATTAATTTAAATTTAAGCACTCTAGGAGGCCGAGGTGAGAGGATCAGGAGTTCGAAACCAGCCTGAGCAAGAGCGAGACCCTGTCTCTACTAAAAATAGAAAGAAATTAATTGGCCAACTAAAAATATATAGAAAAAATTAGCCGGGCATGGTGGCACATGCCTGTAGTCCCAGCTACCAAGGAAGCTGAGGCAGGAGGATCACTTGAGCCCAGGAGTTTGAGGTTGCTGTGAGCTAGGCTGACGCCATGGCTAGAGAGTGAAACTCTGTCTCAAAAAAATTAATTAATTAATTAATTAAAGTGGTTACATATAGCTAGTCACTACCATATCAAACAACAGAGATCAATTTTTACCACTTGTCTAAGTCTGTTAGAACATGGTTCACATTCATCTAGTTTACCTTCATATCTTCATCACTTAAAAAATGCTTGGCATGCAGAAGGTGTTCAATAAATATTTGTTAAGTGAACAAATAAATAAAGAACTATATATCCATCCCTACTGTCTTCCCCTCTGCTTAAAAGAGAGTTCATACAGAGTCAGAAGAAAAGGTCGGGAACTCATTCCCTTACTCATCTAAGGCTCCAAAGAGAAGCCAAAAGAAAAAAACAACAATAGAATAAAAAATGTCAAAAACCCACATTTTAACTGAAACAGAAATTCTGATTTTAATTTTATTTTCTTTATACTTATGTAGCTACAAAAACCACAGGATTTTCTTAGTGCTGTCTAAAGTAAACTCATAATGCAGAAAATATTTTTATTTAGATATCCCCTAGGAAAGTTCTTATCTTCTAATTTTTTTGCACTCAATTAAAGTAATTTTTTAAAACCTATGGTGTCCCTCACACAGTTTTAATTTGGTAACTACCATCAGTTGATGTGTTCTGTCTCTCCTGGGAAGGGTTTGTCATCCTTTGGAATGCAGTTCCCTTGCTTGCTTTGTAACTCGATTCTCTGATAAACTCAAAAAAATTATGATTTTATAGGTTTTGTAAGTTATTCTTTTGTTGTTGTTGTTGTTGTTTATTTTTGGAGACAGAGCCTTACTTTGTCAAGCTGGCTAGAATACAGTGGCATCATCATAGCTCATGGAAACCTCAAACTGCTGGGTTCAAGTTATCATCCTGCCTCAGCCTCCCAAGTAGCTGGGACAACAGGGGTGCATGACCACACTTGGCTAACTTTTCTTTTCTTTCTTTCTTTCTTTCTTTTTTTTTTTTTTTTGTAGAGATGGTGTCTCACTCTTGCTCAGGCTGGTCTTGAACTCCTGATCTCAAGCAATAATCCCGCCTCGGCCTCCCAAAGTGCTAGGATTACAGGAGTGAGCCACCGCATCCAGCCTTAATGTTTTCTTAATACTATATTTTCTAATGTAATATGTTTTTATTTTTGCAATTTTTCATTTCTGAGATTGTAAGGCTAAAGGTGGGTTTTTTCCCTTCTGGGTTAAATTATTATAATTAGTATTTAACTGATCTAAATAGCATAAGTATATTATATATTATACATTTTGTAATGAATAAACCAAAAAGTAAATTTTTATTGGAAATGAATATCTTAATAGCATAAATGGGGCTTTCTCCCTCCCCCCCTTAACAATATACTTTTTGTTTAAAAGTCTCAGCACATATTTAGGGCATTTAATTAATTTTTTTTTTTAAGTCCACCCTAAAACCTAAAACCCAATTAGCAAAACCAGTCCTCACAATCACACTATTACATCAAATTATACTAAATATCTCTCAGGAAAAGTCTGACTTCATGTTTTACTTTAAAAAAAAAGTTAACGTGCTTTGCAGAACATTATATTATGAAAACCACTGAGAAATAAATTATGGGATTACAAAAAACAGTCAAGATTAAGATTATTTACACCCAATGCGATTGTTTTACACATTCACACACCTTCAAATCAAGATAACAAATCAATTTCTCATTACTTATTCTGTTTCTCATTACTTAATTTAAAATAATGCAATGTAACATATAGCTAAAATTCTAAATTATTTATGAAGAAGTATAATCAACAATACTATAAAGCCTTCACTTAACATGTAGACAGACATACATAAAACTCTGTTGTTCAACTTTCGGAAATAATCAAATAAAACCAACTATAAAAATCAGGCATAAGTCCATTAATTTGCCAGATATGATGGTCATGATTTTTCTGGGTATTTAATGAACAAGAATCATATATACTGCTAGAAATTAATAATCAGGTTTTATTTTTTAAATATATAGTAGAAAATATTAAACATGTAATCGGACTTACACTTATAACAATTTGGTAAAACAGCTTTACCCACTTTATTTTATCACAATAAACACGAATATGAAAGAATGAGGTTAGCCAATGTAACTTGAAATTTTTGGCAGCCCCAGGAAACACTTCCATTATGTTTAAAAGATTCACATTCACTAATCCGTATCATTTGGCTGTTTAAAGGTGCTTTTTTTTAAAGCAAATTACACATCCTAAAAAAGAACATTAAGATTAGCCAAAATCATTGTTTACATTTAAACATATAGGACACAGTTTTAGCATTTAAAATTTTCTACATTCTCTTTGTTGTACTCTCATAAGACTCCCTCTTAAAAGCAACATATTTGTTGTCAATAGGTGGGAATAAAAGGGATCAGGTCACCAAAATAAAACTGTCATTACTCCCACCTATGTCATTATTCCCTACCATGTATCTGAATTAAGAATTATCTCACCACAGGACAAAATATACTGTTTCTAACGTGATTTACCCTTAATAGAAATCCATGCAAGAAGAAAAAGGAAGGAGCCTCTATCTGTATACAGTTCCTTGATTAATAATTTAAAGGAGATTTCTCCTTTATTTGACACCCTAAAAGTTTTTTCAC
Source organism: Cheirogaleus medius (assembly GCA_008086735.1). Lineage (NCBI taxonomy): Eukaryota > Metazoa > Chordata > Mammalia > Primates > Cheirogaleidae > Cheirogaleus > Cheirogaleus medius. The sequence continues at coordinate 22,546,808 of VBSM01003143.1, forward strand.
ATCAAGACAATGTACCATGGTGGTACTTAGTAACGGTGGAGGATATGACTTTCTTTCATAAAGCAAGTGTGAAAGCCTCCAAGATGGCTGCCAAAGATCTCTACCTCATGGTATTCATACCCTTGTATAGTCCCTTCCCACACTGTACCAAAGTTGGTCTATGTGACCAATAGGATAAAGCAGAAGTACTGGTATGTCACTTCTGAGATTGGGTTATAAAAGGTATTAAGGCTTCCATCTTGGTTTCTCTCTTGGATCACTCTGGAGAAGCCAGCTGCCATGTCATGAAGACTTTCAGGCAGTCTTGTAGAGAGCCTATGTGGCATGGAACAGAGGCCTTCTGCCAACAGCCATCACAGAAACAAATCCTTCAGGCACTTGTATAGCCTTCAGATGACTGCAGTCTTTGCTGATATCTTGACTAGAACCTCATGAGAGACCTTTAGCCATAACCACTCAGCTAAGCCACTCCCAAACTGCTAAGCCCGTGAAATATTTAAGCCAGTATGTTATGCAGTGACAGATAACTAATACAGTCAGCATCTTAGGTAGCTTTCCTAGGAACAGAAGCATGAAAAATGGTAAGCTATATTGTGGATATAGTTTGTAGCATTTTCCAAAAATAATCCCTTTTTGACATTATATTTATTTTCCTTTCATGGAATACTCATATTTGATGAAACAGATTAGGAAATGCTACCTTTTGGTCATAGAGCTCTTTTGGCTAAAATGAAATTATAGTCAACAGATCTAGTCTTTGAAACCACACATATTAATATAACCCCTTTATAACAACCCTTTTAACATTTAATGAGTGGTGTTTTATACTGGGTACTATGCCAAGCACTTCATTATTTATATTGACTCTACTACCCACCATAGCCTTGGAAATTGTTAACCATATTTTGCAAATGAGAAACTCAACTGAGAGAATTTGCCCAATGCCATAATACTGGGAAGTGGCAAAACTGAATAACAAATGGAATAAATAACAAAGACAAATTAGCTTTATCAAATAATTTTTGGTCACATATACCAACCAAAAGTTATCATGCTAATGAAAGTTTATTAAATATATAGAATAAAATAGTAAAACCTCACTTACACAAAAAAGCAAAAAAGTCTTACCTAAATTAGTGAAAAACCAACATATTTTAAAATACAGTTTTCTTAAATTTATAAACTCTATCTATATACTATGAAGACATAAGAACATATAAAGAATAAAAATTAAATTATGAAAAAAGTTAAAAAAAAACAAATTCTGATAGCAATCTGTATTTATGACATTTATTTTGAATATTTGAGAAAAATCAATCTTAAGACTGTTTCTAAATAATCATAAAGCGGATTCCACAGAGTCTAAAGGGTTTTTTTTTTTTACACCATTCTATTAGTTCTCTACCACTGATTTTTTATTACTTTGACCATTTAATTATGCTGTTACTTGTTTCATTATAATCACGAACAATGAAATGTAACTTAATACCTAATATATCACTCCCAGGGAATACCACACTGAAACCTCATATAATATCTCTTTAACACTTGTTGCAACTATTAACAAGGTATAAAGATATATTCTTTCCCACAGGGCTTAGTACCTGTTGACATAAGCTACCAGGATAAAGATAAGAAAATTATTTTATTAAAAACTGAATGTGGCATTAAAATCAGTCAACTACTATTCAACAAACATCTATAAAGTATCAGAAGCAAGGGGAGGCTCTGGGGAAAGAACAATAAACACCACTCTCATGGTCTCTATCCTTGTGAATCATGCAGTTATGGAACAGAGTTAATACAAAGTAATAGAAGTACCGATTGGCGCTCAGTGTAGTATACTGTGACCATATCAGACTGAAAAATTAAGCACTACCAAAGCAAAAAATCGTTCTTTTCTACCAAATCCAAAACCTGGGGAACATAGTATTTGAAAGTAGTGTGAAACAATCAAACCACAACACAGGCCACTTTAACTAGATACTAATAATTTTATCTTGATTAGAAGCCATATGATCTAGTTAAAATCAAAAACAAAAAAACAAACAAAAACCCCCAGAAAACCTGAGATTAGACATCAGGAAGCCTAACTTCCAATGTTACTACAGATAGTACAGCATCTTTGATAGAGTCTAGCCTCTGTTTGCCTCAGGTGTAAATGCAGTTAAATGTACATACTACCAACTGACATTATAAAAGATAAAATACTGAATTTGAAAAGAATTTGAGAAGTTAAAGTATTTTATACTCACACACATCTGAAGAATTATTTAATCATAAAATAGACTAAAAGTATTTATGGTTTTTATACTATAGTATGATTTATTATAGCTTTAAAAAGGGAAACTCCTTTTACATACCTAGTAGATAAAGCTTAACACACTTGAAATATCACCAATTCATTTATAAAACAATGAGTTTACTTTACACTTATATCACGCTTAGAGATCGCTTTTGCCTTAGCTGGTAAGTGGAGAGTTAGCCTTGCCTTTTAATAGGAGGCTAAAAGAAAAAAGTTAGTTAATAAAGATGTTCTATTTGCTCTAATTAACATAATTACCATTCTTTTTCAATCACATGAATAATCCAAACCTCAAAACTCCTTAAAAGTAAATGTTTTCAGAAGGCAATGGGATGACATATTCAAAATGCTGAAAAAATACCCAAGAGTTCTATATCCAGCAAAACTATTCTTAAAAAACAAAAAATAAATTAAGACATTCCCAGATAAACAACAACTGAGATAATCTGATGCTAGCAGACCTGTCTTAAAAGAAAGGCTAAAGGGAATCCTTCAGGCAGAAAAGAAAGGAAACTAGAGAGAAACTCTAATTCGTATGGAGAAATAAAGAGTAACGGTAAAGGGAAAAACACAGAGGTAAATATAAAGAGAGTATAAGCATATTTTTGTTTGGAACTCCTTTCTTCTACCTGATTTTATAAATAACTGCATTAAGCAGTAATTATAAAACTATGCAAATGACCTTACAATGTATAAAGATGTAATTTGTATGAAAACAACAGCACAAAGAAGATGATATTAATCTGAACTAGATCATTTTAAGTAAGACGTAAATTGCAATCCCCATGGCAAATATTAAGAAAATAATAATTAATTATATATATAAAATATATACACTATATATATAAACAAATGACAAAGGAAATGGTACTTAGAATATCTATTTAATGCAAAAGAAGGTAGTAATGACAGAAAAGAGGAACAAAAAATAGTAAGACATATTAAAACAAATGGCAAATAGCAGACATAAATCCTACCTTATCAGTAATTAATTAAATACTCTAATTGAAAGGCAGAGATTAGCAGAATAGATTAAAAAACAGATTTAACTACATGCTATCTATTAGAGACACACTTTAGATTCAAAGACACAAAGAGGTTGAAAGTAAAAAGATGGGAAAAATATACTATGTCAATAGAACTTAAAAGAGAGCTGAAGTGGCTACTCTATTATCAGCCAAAACAGACTTTAAGCCAAAAAACACTACAAAGAAGGACATTTTATGATTTTTTAAAAAAGGTCAACCCACCAGGAAGATATAACAATTATAAACATATATTTACCTACCAATAAAGCCCTAAAAATATATAAAGAAAAAAATGGGCAGAACTGAAAGAAGAAATAGAAAATTCAATATAATTAGAGATGTCAATACTTCCACTTTCAATAACAGGCAGAATACCAATAAAGAAACAGAAGACTTGAATAACACTATAAATCAACGACTACACCCAACAGATGTCTATAGAACACACCACCCAACAACAGCCAGACACACATTCTTCTTAAGTAGTAGACATGGAACATACTCCAGAATAGACCATATGTTAGGCCATAAAATAAGCCTCAATAAATTTAAAAACACTGAAATCATGCAAAGTATGATCTTTGACCACAATGAGATTAAATTAGGACCCAATAACAGAAGGGCATTTAGAAATTCACAAACATATGAAAATTAAACAAACACCCTAAAATAACCAATTGGTTAAAGAAAAATCATAAGGGTAATTAGAAAATACTTTGAGATGAATGGAAACAAAAATAAAATATATCAAAACATATGAGATGCAGTGCTTAGAGAGAAATATATAGCTATAAATATTAACACCTATATTAAAAACAGAAGATCTCTATTAGTAAACTTAACTTTCACCTATGTAAAAAAAGGAGCTGGGCAAAAAAAGCCAGAAATAGTATGATTCTATTTATATGAAATCACCAGAATAGGCAAATCCATAGAGACAGAAAGTAAATTTGTGGTTACCAGGAGCTGGGGGGAGAGGAAAATAAGGAATGACTGCTAAAGGGTTTCCTTTTGGGGTAATGAATAGTTCTGGAATTAGATAGTGGTAATGGTTGTACATGCTTGTGAATATGCTAAAACACTGAATTGTATATTTTAAAACTGCAGTCCCTAACCCCCAGGAGGTGGACTGGTACTGGTCCGTGGCCTGTTAGAAACTGGGCTGCACAGTAGGAGGTAAGCAGCAGCCAGCGAGCAAAGCTTCATCTGTATTTACAGCCACTCCCCATCGCCTATATCACTGCATAAGCTCTGCCTCTTGTCAGATCAGCAGCGCAGCATTATATTCTCACAGAATATGAGAACCCTACTGTAAACTGTGCACACAAGAGATCTAGGTCGAACTCCTCATGATAATCTAATGCCTGATGACCTGAAGTGAAGCTGAGGCAGTAATGCCAGTGCTGGAGTGTGGCTGCAAATACAGATTATCATTAGCAGGGAAGTTTGACTATACAATAAATGTAATGAGCTTGAATCATCCCCAAACCATCCCCCCCTCTCCCCACCCCAGTCTGTAGAAAAATTGTCTTCATGAAACTTATGCCAAAAAAGGTTGGGGACTGCTGCTTTAAAAGGGTAAGGTTTTTGGTATGTGAATTATATCTTAATAAAGCAGTTATTTTAAAAAATAATTGACTACTGAATCAAAAATGAGAAAAATGTAGTGTGGAATAAACATATATAGAAGTAACATAAGTAACTGTGATGCAACAACAACAGCACAAAGGCAAGAAGGGATAAATGGAAGTATACTATTATAATATTAAAGCACACTACACTTAATATACATGAAGGGGTATAGCACTTAAAATTAGACTATCATAAGCAAAAAAAAAAAAAATTAGTGCCTTACACACAGTGGACATTTCACACGTTTACTATATGAAGATTTACAGCTATCTGGGCTTATAATGATCAACCTTTAAGGCCCAATTGTATACATGCTTTTTTAATAATATAACTATATATACATAAATATAAAACATACTTACCAAAACTGAATAAATATGCAAACATCGGTAAACAGGGGAAAAATCAACAAGATCCTGAACAGTTAAGACCTGAAAAATAAAATCGCTTTTTAAAAAATGACAGGTCAAACTATTAGTCCACTATGAGATAATGTAATGTTAAGATAGACAAGGCAATTCATGGACTTCATGTTATAACATTTATTCAGTTCTCCCATAGAAAGCAGACAATATAAATATGAAACTTTTTAAAATTTGTTTTGGCATTTATTTGGTAGTTTATGTTTATTATCATTGCTAACAGTTTTAGATTAGAAGGTAAAGACTATGTATCTTTAACATGCTTGGTAGATTATCAGAATATTGCTATCGATAGCCAGGTATCTCATTATTTTGGGTAAAAGTGATACATGGATTTATGGTTCAGCTATAGACAAAGCTCCTTCTCTCGTGCAGCTAAGTTATATGATTTACCATATTGTATTAAATCGAAGACACCATTACTATTATTTTATGGACCACTAGGAAAGAAAAAGACATAATCACTTGAAACTATGACACCATCAATTTTAAGATGTATCCTAAATTCTGAAATGTAATGTAAAAAATGCACCCTATAATTAATGAAATATAGTAGGACTATAAAGTTTCTCAAACTTGAGAAATAAACTGTTTTTAAAGGAACACATTTCTATTTTCATGAATCCCCAGAATGAACTTTAATATTTTTATTATAATATTACTTATAAGGTAAAATAATGGAAATAAAATATAGTACAGTGTAATAGTAAAATAGATCTGAGAGAACAGGGAAACAATCAAGTTACTCTAAAAATATGGATTAGGGGGTAAGGTATGATGGTAATGCTCCCAGCAGTCAAAGATGTATTAATAAAAAATAGGCTGGGGAAAATTGAAGTAAGAAAACTAGATGGTCTATTTTCACCATTCTGAACTTCAAGGGAGAAGAGAATAGATCCTCTGAATACTAAGAAAAAACAAAAAAGTAGATTTCAAAAACATTTATTTCATTTTAAGAGACTAATCAGGATCCATTAATTCCACATCAGGAAGACATTTAACTGTTTAAGGCTGTGCATTTGTCTGTTTTCAGTACAATAGTAGACATCTGCTATATATGCATATATATATTCCACATGTATACATACATGCATGCATATATATGTATAGTCTTATCCCTAGACATACAGCAGAAATGTACCAGTGAACACTCAATTGTTCCCCCATCCACAGAGATGGCCATGGGCACATTTTCACATGGATTCAATTAAAAGTTCTTACTGTGCCCCAATTAGGTCCTTTGAAAAAGAATTTAAAATCTCTTTGGCAAGCCAAAACTTATAAGTAATTGGCAATAACTAGGCTCCCTATGATAGTAACTAAATTCAAAAGGAATTCAAAAAAAAAAAAAAAGGATAAAAGGTAGGCTCAATAGAAGACTTTGTGGAGAGAATATAAAAGCCATAAGATAAGGGAATGAATTCAGATAAAGAGGAGGACAGAAAGTAAATATTTAAGGATAATTTCAAGGTTTCTAGACTTATTAGAACTTTTTTAAAAAATAAACTTTAATCATATTACAATTATTTTGCAATAGCTCAGGACCAATTTAAAAAAATATATAGGCTATCCAGAAGTAGGCCAGATGGCAAGGTTATTACATTATGAAATAATTTTGCCACAGATAATTCAAATATGAATGATCACTACAAAAAAAATCTTTAGATTTAAACTTTTACTACTAATTAGGACAGAATACGCAGGTTCCACCATGCATGGCTTACAAATACAATCTATAATATACCCTGTTTATCTGTCAATTATGTAGTCTAATATTCCAGATTACTCCATTGCCCTAATAACTCATTATAATTTAGATGACACTGTCAACTTGAAATAAAAATATATAAAGATGAATCTCTAGGCAAAAGTATTTACTTGGTATAAACAAACGGGATTCAGTCCAGGACATATGCACAGATGGGAATAGCCTCTGGCATGTCCAGAAAACAAAGGAAGGTTAGGGTTTTACTGGGAACAGAGGAAGTTATACAAATTATTTTGAAAGAAAGTTCATTCATTACTGTCAGTGTTGCTAGGTAGGACTTATAATCTTGGAGTTATGGTTATCCTTGCAGTTATGGACTGGCCTCATTAGACAGTTTTGAAAGGCAAGTGTCCATGTATAAATGGCTAGTTGTCCTTGTGTCACTAGCTGTCCTTGTGTCACTCTGTAATAGATTGCAGTTTGGAAAAATTTATTGTGATAGATCTTGTTATTAGGCAAACCGTGCATGAGAGCCCTACCTTCATGGCTTTCTATTGCTTTATTTTGTCCCAGTTTGACACAAGTGACATCATTTTGTTTCTGACAACTTTCAGAAAAAAATTCAATTTGCACATGGGAAGACTCAGAGTCACATAGATGTACATTATAATCCAAAAGAAAAAAATTATCCAATAATAGATAAAGAAAGAAACCCCATCACCTCCTCTTCATTCTCATCCTCTTCCTCAAGTGCCTGTTTCAATATAACTTCATTCCTTTCTTCTGGAATTCTGTCGTGATTTATATACCTATTCTTCCCAAATTTCACATTATTTTGCTTCTGCAAGGAAACACTGAAGGTTTTCTGATGCTGTGCCTATTTTGGAGAGAGAAAAATTCAGATTATTTCAAAATTGATTGTGGTCAAAATTGGTTCAAAAAAATATCGTGGTTAGGAGTTTTAACAGCTAATTTTTTTTTTTTTTTTTAAGAGAGAGTCTCGCTGTTGCACAGGCTAGAGTGCCGTGGCATCAGCCTACCTCACAGCAAACTCAAACCCCTGGGCTCAAGCGATCCTTCTGCCTCAGCCTCCCGAGTGGCTGGGACTACAGGCATGCGCCACCATGCCCGGCTAATTTTTTCTATATATTTTTAGTTGGCCAATTAATTTCTTCCTATTTTTAGTAGAAACAGGGTCTTGCTTTTGCTCAGACTGGTTTCGAACTCCTGACCTTGAGCAATCCTCCCGCCTCGGCCTCCCAGAGTGCTAGGATTACAGGTGTGAGCCACCACGTTTGGCCAACAACTAACTCTTAAATATTTTATTTTTTATTTTAAAATATTATGGGGGTACAAATGTTTTTGTTACATGGCTTGAATCAGGGTTATAAATGTGCCCATCATCCAAATAGTATTCGTTGTACCCATTAAAATTTTAATTAAATTATAATCATTTTTAAACTTTTTATTATTGAAAATTTCAAATATAAACAAAAGAAACAGATTAATATCATGAACTCCCATGTACCCATCACTTATCCTCAACAACTAATATTTTCATATTCTTGTTTCAGCTATACATTTAATCACTCACTCCATATATACTCCAATTATTTTTTATAGTTTTCTTTGAAGATGTATATATACTGAAATATACAAATCTTAACTGTACAGTTTTGACAAATATACTTTTATCATGGTATAGAACATTTCTATTTCCCCAAAAGTCCCTTCATGTCCCTTCCCAGGCAATCTCCCCACCCAGAGGCAACCATTGTTCTGATTTTTTTCATCTTAAATTAGTTTTGCCTGTTTTAGAATGGCATAAAAATGGAATCACACAGTTTGTGCCTTTTTGTGTTCAATTTCTGTGGCTCATATCTGTGAGATTCATATATGTTGTTGCATTATCAGTAATTCATTCCTTTTTATTGCTAAGTAGTATTCCACTGTATGAATATATCACAATTTGTGTATACATTCTTCTTTTGATACCCATTTAGGCTGTTTCCTGTTTGGAGCTGATTGTGAAGAAAGCTGCTATGAACTTCATGAGGCCATGTTTTCATTTCTCACTAATAAATACCTAGGAGTAGAACTGCTGACTCAAAAGGTAGGTACATTAACTTATCAACTGCTGAATCTTTTCCCATTGTTTGTCTTTTATTATTGAACTGTAGGAGTTTTTAATTCAAAGTTAATACTCTTATTTGTTTTAAAACCAGAACAATTTAGAACTTTAGCATAAAAAGGCTCTCCCTTGCCTCTGTGGCTGCCACTTTTTAGCTAATTTTATATCAGATTTGGCTGTTGTAAGTAAAGGATAACATAACACAATATATATGGCAAAGATCATTGAGAGTTCAATGGTAACTAAAGAATTCAAGCTAGACTGTCTTCATTTAAATAAGGAAAACTATTAACCCAAAGAAAACACTGACAAAATCCATTCAAAACAAGAACCAAGAAAAATAAGAAAAAGATAAAACTAAACAAAAATAAGCATTTTACTTAAGCTGAAGAAGTAAACCTTGGATATATTCTATATCCTATATTATTAAATAATATTAAAATTTTATTTTTAAATCTCACCTGTTTCATTGCTGTTTCACCTATTTTGTCAGAATGTTTTCGAATGCTTTCCAAAAAGTCTTTGAGATCAGACATGGAGATTTCTTTAATATCCTCGCGGAGTTTAGGAAGATTTTCTATCATTAGCTGACAAAACCGGTATTGACTAACCCGGGGAAAGTATACATTCTCTAATTGTTCCATAGTTTTTAAAGCAGAATAATACCTGTAAGAAGTTAAAAAAAAAAAACTCCATAAAAAGTACTTATCACATTAATTTTACAAGTCCAAATATTAATAATTAATCAGTCTAACACTCCCATCCAGAAGGACATAGTTTTAGTTAAAATAAGTACAACTAACATTTATTTCTATTTACTAAGCAGAAACTATGAACCACATGAACAAGCTTCAGGCTGAAAATTCATGGCATATACTAACATAAAACTTCTTTCTTTCATTTCATCTAAATCTATAACATCAAGAGCATTATCATAGTCATTACAATACCTTAAGTGAATATAATAGTTTCAAATTTCTAAATTATAACATTTAGTTATTTGATATGTGATTTCCAACTATTTCTCCCATAATATCCATCTACACACTGTCACCATCCATAACATAGATTTAATTCTAATTAAAGTCAAATTTGTTTAACTGTTTTGGAAAATTTGTACTACTATTTAAGGCAATTAGAAATACTCAAGTGTCACAAAAACTAGGTGAAAATCCACTGGTGGAGTGATTTTTCAATTCAACAAATATTTACCAAATGCCTACTATTTATAAGGCACTGTGTAACATGCTGAGTATGCAACAATTAGTAAAGTATAGCCTTTGCCCTAGAGAATTTGACACATACTTTCATATATATAATTTAATTTTCTTTTTTTTTATTTTTTTATTTCAGCATATTATGGGGGTACAAATATTACGGTTATGTATATTGCCCATGCTCCCCTCCCCCTTCGAGGCAGAGCCTCAAGCATGACCATTATATGATTTAATTTTCTTTAGACTTCTATAAGGTACATTTCTATGGCAGATATTACTATTACCATTCTATAGGTGAGAAAACTGAAACACAGAGAAAGTATACAATTTGACAAAGACACCATAATTAACTGGTAGCAGGACTGAGACTTTCCAAAACTGTCAGTTTCTGATAATAATAATAATCACTACCAAAATCCACTCAAAAGTTAGGTAGAAGAGTTTTAAAAAGTAATCAAGTACTATTCTATAGCTTCCTATTGAACTGAATGATATTAAAATTGGAAAAGCACTAATAAACAAAAAAAGCAAAACAAAAGTAAGTTGAAAAGACAGTACGTTCAAAAGGTATTTAAAAACACTTATTGGTTTTCTAGCATATATTCTCAAAGACAAAATACATTTTGTTAAGTGATCACAAAATATTTCCACTAATTAAAAAATTATAGGCCATCTAAGTTTTATCTCAGTTATTTAAAAATTATTGGAATTTTTATAATATAAACAAAATATATGGTCAGAAATTAAGATATTTAGGTGATTGTATGGGTGGTAGAGATGTTATTACAATGATTTTGATAATGCCTAAGATATTAAAGAGTTAGATGAAGTAAAATAATGAATTATATCTTTTCAGAGTAACCCATAACATTTTAGATGCAACAGATCAGCCAATAGCCAAACTACACTATTTTATCCTGGACTATTCCTGATTTGATTTGAACTAGGTATATCCCAAAAGTATTCTCTCTACAATAGGTATGGTTTCTGAAATTCATAATAATGTCAATAATGTATTTGAAATCCTAAGTGGTGTATGCTAAATCAAAAGTATTACCAATAGTTTTTGCAACATATCATAGACACAGTCAACTGACTTCATAGCACAACTGTGCCACGCTTCATGTTTCCCCTCTCCTACCTCACACCCTGGTGCTTCCATGAGACATCATGAGAGGCATGAGACATCACAAGACCTACCTAGCACTGATAAATGCACAGCCCAGAAATGTAGATAAGAAATGTTAGTGGGTTGAACTCTTAACCAATGAGAAAAGAAAACAAGAAGATAAATTCTCCTTTTCTTGTCCTGGATGGAATGTCCTGACTTACAATAACTTATACAAGGTATTCAAAATCGATCAACATCCAGCAATGGCTAACTCAATAACTCACCCCCATGTTTGCTCACCCAAATTCCCTGTCTCATTTCCCTTTCCCTCAAACTACAATTGGAGGAGCTCCCCTAGGATTATATTCTCTAAAAAAGTAGTAAAACACAAGATTATACCACAGGCTCTACTTTCCAGAAAATCCAGGCTAAAATACACAAAAAGTTTATAATATTAAGCAGAGAGAAGAAGTTAGAGAACAAACCCTGGACCCTTTCTAACATTTAGCCACAAATCTCCTAAGCTTTATCTGGTTCTAAATGCGAACAAAATCTGTATCATAATATTAATAAATTACCTTTCTCTTTAGGTGCACATGATGGTGTTTTTAAAAAATTATAACAGTAATCTATAACTACTGGAAAAATACAAAAACTATAAGGGGAAAATAAAAAGCAGCTATGATCTGATACTATCACGTAGTAATTATTTCATCAACATTGGCCACATTTCCATCCAGTCATATATCTACATTTCCAGTTCTGTAAAGCCATATCCTACTTAATATATAATAGAATTTACCTTATACATAAAATTATTTAAAAACAAATCATTACCCTATTTTTAAGTCTGCTATCTTAATGTAATAATGTCCTTATTATTGGAATTTTAAGTCTCTGGTTTTTTACTTTTTATAAATAATTGTGGAATAAATTTCCCTCTATGTTAAACCTCTGACAAGATGTCTGTTTTTACAAATGAACTATGATGAGACCATGGCACTCCAGCCAGGATGACAGAGCGAGACTCTCTGTCTCAAAAAGAAACAAAAATTATAAGATAATGAATTTAAAATCAATCATAATAACAATACCATTAGATGTAAACAGTCTAAAAACTCCCACATAAAAAGCAGAGACTGCTCACTAGATTTAAAACGAAAATAGTACCAAACTCTATGCTATTGACAAGACAGACACTTGAAATATAAAGATAGACATGCTGAAAGTAAAAGGATATCAAAGATATATTATGCAAATAAGTATGTAGGAATAACTACAGTGACTACATTAATATCAGGCAAAGTCGAATTCAGAACACAGAATACATTACCAAAGGTAAAGAGGTACATTTCATAAGGATAAATGGCTAATTAGTAAGGATATTAAAAAATCATAAATGTGCATACATCTCATAACAGTGCTTTGAAATATATAAAATAAAATGGAAAGAACTAAAGAGAATATAGGCAAATCCATAATAATAGTCGAAAATTTAACACCCATCTATAATTGGTAGAACCGGCAGACTAAAAAAGCTTTAATGAAATAGAAAATTTGAATTAAATTAACAACTAATATGACCTAATTGATATTTCTAGAACATAAAGCATAATTGCTAAATATACTGTCTCTTCAAATGTACATGAAATATTGACCAAGACAGATTGTATGCCAAGCTTAAACAAATCTCAATAAATATCAAAGAACTGAAATCAGATAGAGTATGTTCACTGGCCCAACAGTATTAAACTAGAAATCAATGATAAAGATTATAATATATCTAGAAAATCCTCTAAATATTTGGAAATTAAACAACACACTTGTAAATAACCTAAAAGTTAAAAAATATTCACAAGAAAAACTATATGATATTTTACACTAAAAGATAATACATCAAAGATTGTGGAATACAACTAAATCAGTGCTTGGAGTGAAATTTATATCTTTGCTTATAATAGAAAACGAAAAAAGGTCTAAAAATCAGAGTTCTCACATTCCACTTTATGAAGATAGAAAAAGAAGAGCAAATTAAATCTCAAATGTAAGAATGGAAATAATGAAAATAAAAATGGAAATCTAATAGAAAAAAATAAAATAAAATGTTAAATCTTTTTAAAAATCTCAATAAAACTGATAAGCCTCCTACTAGACAAATCAAGAATAAAAAGAAAAGACACAGATTACTACTATCAAGAATGAAAAACAGGAATATTACTACAGATCCTACAGACTTTAAAAGGATGATTGGAGAATATTATGAATAATTTTATGCCAACAAATTCAAGAACTTAGATGAAGTGGACAGAGCGAGACTGTCTCAAAAAAAAAAAAAAACAGATGACGTGGTCAAAGACCTTGAAAAATACAAGATACAAAAACTGACTCAAGAAGAAATAGAAAGTCTCAAAAGCTCAGTATCTATTAAGGCAATGGAATTCATATCAAAATTCTGCCACTGTGCCTTTGTTACAAAGGAGAACAGAACACTCTGATTATTTAAAACTGGCTACTTTTCTCCAATCTTCACTCTAAGAACCTGGTGGGGCTCCTGAAGGTAAAACTCACAATAGTGTTGGGAGCCTTCCTAACGTAGCTAAGGTTGGGTCCCCAGGAGTTAAGCTAGTATATGCTTAACAACCTTTTAAGTGTTCCTACCAGGCTCCAGCAGTAGCTTCTGTTCCCAGTAAACTGTGATATTCTGTCTTTGCCTGTCTCTCCAGTCCTGGGGCAGCAGTTTGACCTGGGACCTCAGTTTTCTGATGGAGCTAAGGAAAGTTACTGGTTGTCAGTTTGTTTGCTCTTTTCTTTTTTTATGAGGACAGCAGTGATGACTTCCAAGTTCTTTACATATCAGACTGGAAACTGGAAGTTCCTTTTTTTAGTCTTTTGTTTTTTTGGTCTTTTATTATTAATTTGCAAAAGTTCTTTATAAATTATGAGTCCTTTCAGAAACCATACCACAAATGTTTCATCCTAGTCTGTGACTTGCCTGTTAATTTTCTTAAAGATGTCTTGTGATGAACAGAAATGTTTAGTTTTAAAGTCTAATTTATCAATTTTTTTATGATAGCTTTTTGTGACTTGTCTAAAAATTACCTTTGTTTACCCAAGGGTCGTGGAGATATCATCCTACATTTTCTTCCAGAAGCAATATGATTCTAAGTGGGAAAAAAATAAGACCCAACTATATGTTGTCTAAAAGTAAATAATTTAAACATAAAGACACAGAGGGATTAAAAGTAAAGGGATAGAGAAACATATACCATGCTGACACTAATCAAAAGAAAGCTAGAAAAGCTATACCAATTTCAGAGAAAGCAGATTACAGAGCAAGGAAAATTATCAGGGATAAAGAGGAGTGTTACATAATGATAAAATGGACAAATCTCCAAGAAGACATAACAATCCTGAATGTGTATGTGACTAACAACAGAGCACCAAAATATATGAGGCAAAAGCTTATAGAACTGCAAAGAGAAATAGAAAAATGTACTATTATAGTTCTATACTAAATAGAAAAATGTACTATTATAATATTATATATTATATTACTCCTCTAACAGTAATAAGTAACTGACAGATCCAGCAGGAAGAAATATAATAAAGACATAGTTGAACTAAACAAGTATCATCAATCAACTGGATTTCATCCAACAACTATACAATATAACATTCTTTCCAACCTCACATGGAAAATCAAGACAGATAACATTCTGGGCCACAAAACATGCCTTAACAAATTTAAAAAAATAAAAATCATACAAGGCTAATATCGCATTTAATGGTGAGAAACAAGATTCTTTCCCCCATGAGACTGGTAACAAGGCAAGGATGTCTCCTCTTACCATTCCTATTCAATATCATACTGGAAGTTGTAGCTAATACAAATGAACCACAGAACTAAACATAAAACACAAGATTTTAAGACTCTAGAAAACAACATAGGAGAAGATCTAAGTGATCTTGAGGTTTGGCAATGAGTTTTTAGAAAGAGCACCAAAGCAAAATACATGGGAAAAAAAAAAAGGTAAGTTGGACTTCATTACAATTAAAACTTTCTACTCTATAAAGACAGTTAACAAAATGAAAAAACCAGCCATGGACTAGGAGAAAATATTTTTAAAATATTTACCTGATAAAGACTTGTATCCAAAATATACAAAGAACACTTAAAACTTAACAATAAGAAAACAAACCACCAAATTAAAAAGTGAGCAAAAGACCTAAACACACACCTTGCCAAAGAAGATACACACATGAGAAGATATTCAACATCACATGTAATTAATGAATTACAAATTACAACAATGAGATACCATTATACACCTATAAGAGTAGGCAAAATCCAAAACACCGACAACATCAAATCCTGGAAAGGGTATGGAGCAACAGGAACTCTCATTCAAGCTGGTGGGGGCTACAAAATAGTAGACACTTTGGAAGACAGTTTGGCAGATTCTTACAAAGCCAAACATAGTCTTACGATATGATCCAGCAATCGTGTTCCCAGGTATTTACTTAAATTAATTGAAAATGTATATCTACAAAAACCTGCACACAAATGTTGACAGCAGCCTTATTCATAATTGCCAAAACCTGGAAGCAACCAAGCTGTCCTTGGGTAAGTGAATGGATAAACTATGGCTCACCCATACAATGCAGTATTATTCAGTGATAACAAGGAACGTTAAACTTAAATGCATACTGCTAAGTGAAAGAAGCCAGTATGAACATGTTATATACTGTATGATTTCAACTATGTGACATTCTGGAAAAGGCAAAACTATAGAAATAGTAAAAAGTTCAGCAATTGACCTGGGTTTGTGAGATAAGGGATGGGGAAAGAGATGGAGCACAGGGAATTTTTCAGGCAGTGAAACTATTCTGTATGATACTGTAATGCTGGACAAACGTTATATATTTGTCAAAATCCACAGAACTTTACAACACAGAGTGAACCCTAGTGTAAACTATGAAATTTGGTTAATAATAGTGTGTCAAATTGTTCATCAATTGTAATAAATGTACCGGCTAATGCAAGATGTTAATAACAGAAATTATGCATGCAAGGAAGAGGAAAGTATATGGGAACTGTCTGTACTTTCAGTTCAATACTTCTGTAAACCTAAAACTGTTCTAAAAAAACTATTAAAAAATATAAGCAAAAGATATGAACAGACACTTCACAAAAGAAAATGCACCAATGGCTAAATAACAAATGAAAAGGTATTCAGCATCAGCCATAAGAAAAATGCAAATTGAACCACAAGATAATATTTTACATTTACCAAAATGGCTCAACTAGAACAGACTGACTAAATATCATATGTTGGCAAGAATGTGGAGCAAATAAAATTCTCATACATTACTAATGGAAGTGTTACTGGTATAACTAAAATAGTTAACTATTTTTTAAGTTATATTTTTATGGTATATTTTTAAAATTATATTTTAAATAGAAAACTATTTAATGGTTTCTTAGAAAGCATAGCATACATCTATGCTATAACCCAGCAATTCCACTCATATGTATTTATTAAAGGGAAATATAAACATATGCCTACAAAAAGACTTGTACACTAATTTTATGGCAGTCTTATTCATAATACCCCCAAACCTGAAACAACTCAAATATTCATCAGCTGGTCAATAGATAAATGAATTCTTAGAACTGAATACTATTCAGCAATCTAAAGAAACAAACTCTGCAATAACAGATGAATTTCAAAAATATTATCTGGAGTGAAGATCATTTCATTTATATCAATTATAAAAAGACAAAATTAATCTACGGTGATAGAAATCAGAAAGTGGTTATTTCTGGAGCAGAAACAAGAAATTGTTTGGAAAGGGGAATGAGGGAACTTTGTGGGGGTAATGGAAGTGTTCTATATCTTGTTTGGGGTGGTAATGACTGTGAGGGAGTACGAGAAAAGCTCTCAAGTGGTAATAATATTCAACATCTTGATCTTGGTGGTTACACAGGTGTGTTTGCTTTTTAAAATTCATGAAGTTGTAGACTTATGACTTGTGCATTTTTGTTTATGTTATACTAAAAAAAAAAGTCACTTATGACTTGTGCATTTTCATTTATGTTTTACTAAAATAAAAAGTCAACCTAAAATACTACTCAGCAAAAAAAATAAAAAACTGCACCATAAATAAAGAAAATATTTCACAACACATATGACAGAAAAGGGGCCAATCTCCAAAATATACAAAGATTTTAAGCCTACACCAGACATGTTGAACACGAATAGTGAAACAACCAAGTTAAAAATTCAGCAGGAATCAGAGAAGTAAAACTCTAGTTCAAGATTCAAGATTCAGGAATCAACTGAATATAAATCTAGATTAAAAAAAAATTGAAGTGATGGTAATTAATAAAAAAAAAATTTTAAACACTATGCAAGTCAAACCAAATACACCTGTGGGCCAGTATGATTCTGTAGGTCACTAACTTGCAACCTTTAGTTGACCAGCATAAATAATGTCTGTCCATGTTCACTACCTATCTCATTACCCCATATGAATACTTACCCTTAAAACAATGTGGCAGGGCACCATAAATCCAAGAAAAGGGAAGTGAGGTTCTAAATATCCAGTGAGATGGCAGACTGAATGTACACTTTCACCTTTACTTCTTCTTGAAACATCAATAAAACAACAGTGAAAGGGTTTTTTTTTTAAAGCACAAACTCAAAAAGATAGAGAGAAAAGGAGAAAAAGGAACAATAAAATTTTAGAAGCTGGAAAGCCAATGGACAGGTGTAAAGAACTCAGCAGACCTGAAAAAGCTGAATCCTAAGCCATAGTTGAGAAGCCAAGAATAATCTAATTTATTTTGTAGAATCCCCAAACAGTTCATAAGTTGACAGGAATCCCACTACTTCTGGAAGTGGCAGTGAAAAAGACTAAAAGAAGGAATATGGTTGAAAATCTGCTTAAAAAGCAGACCCAGATCTTTTGTTGGATTGGTCTAGTTATCCCCTGTTCCTACAGAGGGGACTCACTTCATCTCAGCTTATTGATACTTTTATATCTAGACATCTTCCTTTTTCTCTAAAATCTTCTACCTAAATACTTAAGTCTTAAGCCTTAGCCTTTTTCACAGTCTAGCTCTTCGTTTTGGTTTTTTGCCACCTCCTTCTCAATAACATGAGTATGGATCCAGCTTATCCCCCAAAGCCTGGCCTTGCTCCAAAGCATAGAATTCTAGGAACTCCTCACCAATGCTGTGATTCATGGGCCTGGAAAAAATAATCCATCCTTGCAAACGTCATCTGTGGAAGTGCCCCATTCAGAGACTGTCTCTCCTCTTCCTTCCTCCATAGATCTACTTATTCAAGATGGCTCTGATTCTTGCACCAGTCCCAAATAAAACTACCTACTTCCGTAGAGAAGAACACAGTGAAGAAGGAAGATTAAGGTCCAGGTTAAGAAATAGAAGATCAGAACCATGCTGATCCAGCTGTGTGGACTCAATGACAGATCTCAGAGACAGAAATACCTCAGCCTCCAGCAGATTCAAGAACTTTCCAACATCCTGAACCTTAGCTGCAAACAGGTTAAGGCCTGGTTACAGAACCAGAGAATAAAATGTAAGAGGTGGCAGAAAAAAACAACTGGCCAAAAATAGCAACAGTGTGACTCACAGCTCAACACCTACACAAAACCTAGGCATCTACTCTTCTTATGAACAGGGATAAACACCAGGGTAAACACATCTGGAAACCTTCCAAAGTAGAGCAACCAAACTTGAAACAACCTAACATGAAGCAACCAAACTTGGAACAGCCAGTCTTGGAGCAACCACTCCTGGAATAGTCAGACCTGGTACCCCCCAAGCCTAGAACAATCAGGACAGAAACAATCTGTCCCATAATTGCAAAGAGGAATCTCTGCAGCCCTCCATACAATTCCAGCAAAATTCTCCTGCTAATGATTCAGAGGTCACCTTGGAAATTGCTACAGAAAGTGATAACATAATACAACATAATACAACAAACCACTAGGTATTTTAGTACTGTACAAACCATGGATTAGTCCTAATTACTATTAGTCCTAATTACTCCATGAACATGCAGCATGAAGCTGTGAGATGAGTATATTATTCAATCTCAATCTGAGCCATGGCTGAATTCCTTCCTTTCTCATAGGATTTTTCTTGTTTTAGAGCTGTGTATCTTTACCTTGATATCTTGGTTCTCACTGTGCCTACTGTGTCAATTTTTAGAGGATGGGGTATGATTGGAGTCTAATCAAAGAGGTTTCAGTAACCTTGGCTGCTATGGACAACATGATAAAAGCTGTCTCTGGCTTTAAGTACATATAATGCTAGTTTGGATATCTTTAGGATTTAGAATCTAACTTCAAGAAAAGGAAGTAAAAGGTACAAAAATGTGTGACAAAGGATTAGTCCTATTTTCTGGGATTGGGAGGTTTTACTTATTTAAAAAAAACAAAACCTCAATGTCAAGGTGAAGGGTTAAGCCATAATGTGTTTCTTTGATTTCCTCCACCCCTTTCCTCCTGTGTTTTACCATAACACTTAATTTGTTCATTACTCTTACTATTTGTATACAAATATTTTATATTTTGCTGCAGCATAATATCAGTACCAGTTTGACTGGTTTAAGTACAATAAAGAAAATATCCATTTAAAAAAAAGCAGACCCCAGATTCTCTCCCCCACTTCAGGCATCTGAGCAACTGTCCATCCTCCGCCTTGGCAAAAGACTAAAGAGACTAAAAACAAATAATCTCTGAACAGGGGACACCAAACAAGGTTGATGGCAATACTAGTCTGAAAACAAAAGGATTAATACTAGATGCCTTCTTTCCCAATTCAGATCCCAGAATGCTGGCAGTCAGATTTTTATCCTCCAGAAAAAAGACAGAAGTCTCCTCTAGAAAATCTGACCAGCCCCAGAAAAAATACCTTAAGATATTAACTAACATTAGAGGCTTCCCGGCTAAACAGTCCAGCCAGAAAACATTACAGTGAAACTCACAGTCAAGTCCCACCTATGCACCAAGAATTTCCAATCAGGTTTTTATGTCCATCACACTTAAATATGAGTAGTCGACCAAGGAATCACCAGACATTTGAGAAACACCTCTAACAAGAAAGGCAGAGATAAAAACTGGGGGAAAAAACTTACAAGAAAGAGACAATGCAAGGAGAACATATATCTAAATTCTTGGTGAGCTAAGAGAAAACATTGCAACAGTGAATTAAGAACAGACTACCAGGGGAAAAAAAAATTGGAGATCAAAAAAGGGCTCCTAGAAATTAAAAATCAGATAGCAGATATGAAAAAAAATCAACATTACTTTTGGAAGATAAAGATGAAGAAACCTCGGAGAAAGCAGAGAAAGGAGACAGAAATAAAAAAAATGTCAAAGAAGAGATAAGAAAATCAGAGGACCAAACTAGAAGACTGAACATTAATACCTATCCTAGAGAGAGCATTAAGAAAACAGAATGAAAAAAATAATTCAAGAAAATTTTGTAATGCTTAAAGACATTATCAGATTAAAAGATGTTTCCAGATTAAAAGAAGACTCACCACCGAACACAATGGAAGTAAACAGACCCACATGGAAGCTAATCATCAGGAAATTAGAGACCACAGAGGACAAAGAGAAGATTCTAATACAAGTTAATTATTTAAAGACATAAATGTAAGCACTAAAATAATCAGTTAAAAAAGGTAAAAGTTTATGCCCCTATAATGAATGGGAAGTAGGGAGGGTGATACCTGTTTTTTTGCAACAAACATATAGAACTTATTATTTGAATCTTTAAAACATAAGGATGTATAACATTGATTTAAAAAAGAATATATTAATAATATATACATAAAAGAAAATAAGAATGTCTTTTAGGAATAGCTTAAGGCTTGTTTATTAATAAGGAAAAAATCATTCTACTAATTAGTACCAATTGGTAAAGTCTAATGAAATTCAATATGTAGCACTATGAAGCAGGACATACACAAATCTTTTACTATAGATTTGTACATAATGTGTTCTGAAAGTTAGGTGGTTATTAATAAACCAAGAAGAAATTGTTTTTCTCCATTCCAAATATGTCTCATTTATTGTTTTTTTCTATGTTATTTTAAAATTGTTCACTTTTAAAATATTTTAAACATCACTGTATCTAATTCTCCTTTAAATTATTTTATTTTTCATTTGTCATGTATTCATTTGTGTTATAAAACAGATGTGAACTACACTAGCTAAGATTGTCAAAAAAGCCTACACTTTGCTTTCCCTCTACAATATATACTTAGCCCTTGGTATGGTTTGGATACTTGACCCTTCCAAACCTCATGTTGAAATCTGATACCCAATGTTGGAGGTAGGCCTAATGAGAGGTGTTTGGGTCATAGGGGTGGATCTCTCATGAATGGCTTGGTACCCTCCTCCCTGTAGTAGTGTAATGAGTGAATTCTCACTTTATTAGTTCCCAGGAGAGCTGGTTGTTAAAAAGCCTGGCACTTCCCTCCCCTCTCTCTTTTGCTTCCTGTCTGGCCATGTGATCTCTACACATGCCTGTTCCCCTTCTCCTTATGCCATGAGTGGAAGAAGTCCGAAGCCCTCACCAGAAGCTAATGCTGGTACCATGTCTCTTGTATAGATAGCCTGCAGAACTGTGAGCCAAATAAACTTTTCTTTGTAAATGACCCAGCCTCAGGCATTACTCAGCCTCCTTTATAGCAATGCAGATGGACTAAGATCTTCATCGTATGCAATGTTATTATGTTGGTAAGTTAATCAATATTTTCTCATTCCTGCTCAGTTGTCCTTGATCAATATTATCAATCCTTGATATCATTTATAAGGGGCAAGGATTCATAAATAAATGGCTAAGATTTGCTTTACTGGGTGATCCTGATGAGTAGATTATATGTACAAAGATTAGTGTAAGAAAGAAAGCAAAATTCACAATTCGCAACAATTAACAGCAAGTTTATGCTTTCAATAGAAAAAAATTCTTATTTAAAATAATAGGGAAAAAACCAACTCACCTTTTTGTACTCATCTGTTCTTTTAGCTTACTGTACATTTCCAGTACTGTATTAAAAAATACAACATTTTAGCTTTCAAAAGGAAAAAAATATTTTAAGAGATGAAAATAATTAAAGCAGAGACGTATATATTACAAATTCATTAGTCTTCCCTATATTCTGAGTTAGGCTGATATTTTCAAATAAAATGTATATACTTCAAGTAAATGAAAATATATTTTAATTTCTATGTATATTGTACATTGAACCTGGAATATTTATATAAAAGTATATGCTGACACTTATAATTGAGACATTAACCTACTAACAATTATCCTATTTAGAAATTACTAATATTTATTCCCTGAAGTAGAATTGTAAGTTTGGACTTTAGTTATTTGAGAGAGAAAGTTGAATGACAGTGAGATTCATTAATTTTGACTCAACATACCAAATAAAATAACACAACTGTGTTATAACTCACTATAAACAAAAATTGACACCAAATCCACAAAGGAAAAAAAAAAACCTCAAAAGCTTACAGCAGAGAGTGAATTATAATAAAGCCAGAAATAAACATAATAAAACATCTTTATTCATTTCATCCTTTCTGTCAAAGGCCCAGAAATGTAATTATTCCATAAAATTATCATAAGCTTCAGCAAGATGACACACTCTTAACAAAAAGGTTTTAAACTACATAGATTATCATTTAACCTTAGAATTTCAAAACAGAGAGTAAGTAAATTATTTTTTTGCTCATCAGACCAACTCCCATTTTCCTATACCACAAAGATAGACAACACTTTTTTCCAGTTTTTTCTACAATCACATGACTACTCTCAGGCATCTCCAAGCTTAAAAAGATATTGTTTACTTGTCTGAAAACCATAAAAACTGCAATCATGGCTATAGTAAACCAGCACTAACTCTGTGGTCACAGGACCCTAGGCATATCTGTATCACAGCCTCTGTGGTACAAAGAGGACTGGCATGGTGGCTCACATCTATAATCTTAGCACTCTGGGAGGCCAGGGCAGGAGGATTGCTTGAGGCCAGGAGTTCAAGATCAGCCTGAGGAAGACCAAGACTTTCTCTCTAAAAAAACAGAAAAATTAGCCAGGCATGGTGGCACATGCCTATAGGCCCAGCTACTCAGTTGTTCTACTCAGGAGGCTGAGGCAGGAGAATCACTTGAGCCCAGAAGTTTGATGTTATAGTGAGCTATGATGATGCCACTGCACTCTAGCCCAGGCAACAGAACAAGACTCTGTCTCAAAAAAAAAGAAAAAAAAAAAAAAAGTACAAAGAGATGGATTTATCTTACTACATTAAGAAAAAAATGGTATATACCTGCTTCCTTTTGTTTAAACAGAACACATCCAACTTAAAGTATATTCAATCCAGGTAAAGAAAATACTGGTTAGTTTCTTCTGAATTTATTTGCTGCACCAGTAATATTTGAGCTCTAACAGAAAGACCAGAAACCTAGTGTTCTTTCAAAATATAGGAGGAAAGGCAAGAAAGAAGTCCTAGCACTTTTGATGTTTTCTTACCTCACGGGCAAAATGAGATTGTGAGCAAAGCAAAACCAACCTGTTAAGCGACAAACAGAAAACAATGGAAAACTAGAGGTAAAAAATTAGACAAATTAAACAAAGGAGAGAAAATGTAATTAAAAGACACTCTCCCCATGGGAAAGTATCTGAGGAAAAACAAAAAAAAATGGAGGAGGAACAAAGGGCAAATGAGGCAGAGAGGAAACGGAAATGTAGAGGTTATTCTAGGAGACTGATGTGACAGATAATCAAACAGGGGCCTTATGACATAAGAAAATCATTAAAATTCAGGGAATAAAGTGAACAGGAAAGATAAGTATGGCCTTTGTTGGGATGAAATCACCAAATAATCTGTAATTCCCATAATAAAGAATGACAATATGTTATTATTAAGTTATAATTTTACAAAACCAAACATCATATTATAGACAAGCTTAACTCACCTGGAAGACATAACTGCAATTTTTCCACTACAGTTGTAATATTCCTCTGCTGAATTCTACATCGAATAATATCTTCTGTGTGACCTATCACCTTAGAAAAGAAGAAATGTTCATATTTTTAAACAAACGTTAAAGAATATCCACATATTAAGGACACAAAAAAAGTATCATTTTCTCACCTCTTTTCCAGCATCTTGAAACCTTCGGTTGGTATCAGTAACTTGCACCTTAAAAATAATTTCACCTAAGTTAGACAAATATGCATAAAACTGCCCTGATGTAACTGCTCACCCTTGTAATCAGATCATGCTTCATGAGAAACTTAGAACAAAGAAATGCAAATTCAAATTAACTCTACAGCTTGAACTTGAACTTTTGATTGAAAAGGGCTTTTGTTAACTTCAATTACTTATGACAGTTCTTTTTAACAGATTCTGTGGCAAACTTCTCAAATTTACTCAGGATTTTTGAACTTTACTTGCTTCTCTAAGTCTGTCAAACAATTCAAATCACTGACCCAATTGACCACTGGTCCCCTTTTGATAACTTCAATGAGGTCTATGTGCCATTCATTGTCTGTAGGAAATGGTGATTGCATTTTATGGTAATTAAACATTCATACTTTGCTGAATGCAAACACTGGGTGGTTGATTAACATCAAACACAGAAATCTCAATCCACAGCAACATTTTAATGCTGCAGGTGCAGGCAAAGCTCAACCTCAAATTTTCCCACATATTAAGTGACTCATTAGGTCATCATAGTAAGGAAGCACATTCTGGTTTATTAAAAATCTCATTAATTTCTGAACAAAGATGCTCAGTGACCTCATTGATGCTGTAGTTAGTCTCTTGTTATCTGAATATCCTTTATACAATGGTTTTCTAATCATAACCTTTGGTGAACCAGGGTCATTCTGTCTGCTAAGTGCTCTAAATGTAAAGAAAGATAAATAGGACAATTCTTATAATTCAATATTTTATATCCTGACTGAACAAATCCAGGTCTCATTTAATAAATAATGTTTTTACTGTATGGCAGAAAATGTAGACCAACTTTCTTTAAGAAAATTATACACTGTTGTGAAACTTTAAATAAAGTTTCAATATTATTAAATAATTTTGAGAATACAATCATTTATAGTAAGTTTTTAAAGGAAGATAACTTTTTATCAATATGGTACTAATTGTCATGTTAAAAATTCGAAAATGCCTTTCATTGCATGCATGTTTTGAGTTCATTTCCCTGCATGGAAAAAAATCCTGCTAAGCCAGTGCATTACTTGCTTTAGAAAAAAAGAGACTGCTCCTGTCATTAGCATGACAACTGTGTTAATAGAGCATAAAGAGCATTCTCAAATACATATATTAATTAACTTCTTGAAAGTAGCACATTTAATATGACTTGTACATATGTACTATAAACTAATACTTGAGTAATTTAATGAGAACAAAGATAAACAGAATTTTAACATATTTCTTACCTTCAGTTTTTCTGCATCAGTCCTTACTTTAAGGAGTTCTGTAATAGCATCTACAAAACCCTGATGATGAAAGTTACACATCTTTTCAATTTCCTTGTCATGGTTACGGATACAAGCATCTAACTTTTCCATAAACTTCTTGTGTGCATTTGGTTGGTCATCATACACAGACCTGTATGTAAATAAGAAAGCTAAAATTCACTTTTCAGGTCACCAAAATATATTCTTTATTAAACCTGATCTTTGCAACAGCTAATATCTTAAAATTAAATCTCTGAACAAATAAACTGGTGTGATAGTGTTACCTTTAACAGAAATAATTTGGATGAAAAATATTTAGTTTTTTTTAACATGTTAATATTAAAAAAGCCACAAGCCCTCTAGACATATCACTAGGTATCCTTAAATAAAGGTCTGAAGCTCAGGAGATGTGGGCCTAATACAAGTCTTTAACATACTAATGCTCAAAAAAAAACATTCACTGAATGAATGAATGATTAAGGAGTAAGTGAACAAACTCATGATTTCTATAGTATTTACTATGTGTCAAGCCATGTTCTATGTGCTTTATATATTAACTCTTTAATCCCCATAACAAGCCTATAAAGTAGGTATTGTTATTACCCTTGCTTTCCAGATAAGTTACAGATTACAGAACTGCCATAAATCCTACAACCAGCAAGCAATACCTGGGATATGAATCCTGGCGGTCTGGCTCCAGAGTTTATATTCTCAAATACAAAGCCATACTGCAGTCATTACAATGTTCTAAACATGGTGTACACATTCCCACTGTATCACAGCTCATGCTGTCCCCATACAGAAGGCACCTCCCCGCCCATCACCCCCCAGTTTACCATGCAGTAGATGACTAGACTTGCCCCTACATCCTAGGAGGAAAGCCTTTGGAATGCCCTGCCTGATAAGTGTCTTTGTTTACCTGGGGGCTTTGGGCTGCCAAATAGTAGATGCTAACAATGTGATTTATGGTAGGGGCCTTGGGCCACACAGTTTTAGCTTTGGAGAGGCAAGAGACTAAAGTCGGCCATGTTTACGTGGGAAGTCAGTCATGGCTACGTGACCAAATCCCAATAAAACCCTGGACACCAAGGGTTGGGTGAGCTTCTCTGACTCACAATACTCTGTGAGTGTTGCCACACATCAATGCTAGGAGAAATATAAGTGCTGTCTACACAATTCTGCTGGGAAAAGACAACTGAAAGTTCATACCTGGAACTCTCCTAGTCCCTGTCCTATGTACTTTTTCTTTTTCTTTTCTGCTCTTGGACTCTTTTCTTTCCTACCTATACCGCTCTCTCCATCTCATCTTGACTTGTAGCTTTAAATTCCATAAACACACTGACAGCTGCCAAATTTACATTTCCAGCCCTGACTTCTCCTCAAACTCATATATCTCTTCAACTGGATGTCTGATGAGCATCTCAAATATGTCCAAAAATGAATTCCTAATCTCCTTCCCCAAAACCTGCCCTGCCCATAGTCTTCCTCATCTCAGTCAATGCCATTCTTCTAGTTGCTCAGGCAAAAAACCTAAACCTTGTAATCATCCCTGACTACTCTTTCTCTCACCCTACTCAAAACAATCCAGCAAACCTAACTACATCTCACCACCTAGACTAAGCCATCAATATCTGTTGCCTCGATTATTGCCAACTGCTTCCTAACTGGTTTCCTTGATTACACCCTTGCTGCCCTCCAGCCTGTTCTCAACATAGTAGACAGATGATAGCTAATGGGAATGATCTCCTTAAAACATAACTCAGATCCCATGTCTCTCTTCTGCCCAAAACCCTATTTCTCTTACAACCCATAAGGCCCTACATAATTTTGCCCTATTGATGTTACTTTATTCACCTCACTTCCTTTTACTTACTCTCCATTTTACTCATTCCATGCCAGCAACACTGGCCTCCTCATGGTTTCTTAAAACATCAGGCATATTCCCGCCTACGTTTGCACATGCTGTTTCCTCTGCCTGTATCACATTTTTCATACATGGTTGCCTCCCTCACCTCCTTCAAGTCTTTTATCCTCTTCTTGGTGTGGCTGTTTCTGACTACAGTATCTACTCTCTATACACACACACACACACACACACACACACAAAATCCCTTTCCATGCTTTATTTTTTTATTTTCTAAAATAAAGGAGTTTATCACTGTATCACTCTTAGCACTGTAGAATATGCTCTCTATTTCATACTTTTATTTGTTATCTGTCTTCCCCCACTGGCATGTAAGTTGCATGAAGACACAGAGTTTTATCTGTTTTGTTCCCTGTTGTATACCCAGCCCAAGAAGGCAGAGAGTTGTTGTCTGTTTCGTTCCCTGTGGTATCCCTAGCCCTAAAAAAAAGTGTCAATCATATAGAAGCTCAATAAATAACTGATGAATAAATGGGTGAATGGATAAATAGATGGATGGAATTAGGAAGGCACTTACTAGCTGTTGAATCTCAGGTAAGCCATCTGACTTCTCTAACTATCAATTTTCCCAAACATAAAATAGGGAAGAAAATAGTACATACAGCAATGAACAAGTGGAATTTAAAAACACACTATCATTTACATTTGCATCCCTCAAAATTAAATACTTAGACGTAAATCTAAAATAATGTATACAAGAGCTATACAAAGGAAACTACAAAACTCTAATAAAAAAAAAAAATTAAAGAGCAGGCCAGGCGCATGCCATCCCTGCAATCCTAGCACTTTGGGAAGCTGAGCTGGGAAGACTGCCTGAGGAAATGAATTCAAAACCAGCCTGAGTAAGAGCGAGACCTCATCTCTATTAAAAATAGAAAAATTAGCCAGGTGTCGTGGTGCGTACTTATGTACCCAGCTACTTGGGAGGCTGAGGCAGAAGGATCAAAATCCTGAGCCTAGGAGTTTGAGGCTGCAGTGAGCTATGATGACATCACTGCATTCTAGCCCCAGCAACAGAGAGAGACTCTGTCTCAAAACAAAACAAAAGAACTAAATAAGAGATATTTCATGTTTATGAATAATAACAAAATAGTTTTGTTAAGATGCCAGTTCTTCCCTTACTTGATCTATAGATTTAATGCAATCCCAATCACACCAGGCACAGTAGGTCGCACCTATAATCCCAGCACTTTGGCAGGCTGAGGTGGGAGGATTGCATGAGGCCAGGAGTTCAAGACCAGCCCAGCAACATAGTGAGATCTCATCTCTACAAAAAAAATTTAAAACTTAGCCAGGCATGGTGGCGCACACCTGTTGTCCCAGCTACTCAGGAGGCTTAGGCAAGAGGATGGCTTGAGCCCAGGAGGTCAGGGCTGCAGTGAGCTATGATCATGCCATACTATAGCCTGGGCTACAAAGTGGGACCCAGTCTCTAAAAGAAAGCAAAATCCCAATCAAAATCCCAACAAGTTATTTTTGTAGACATAAATAAACTGATCCTTTTTTTTCTTTTCTTTACAGCAATCATGCTCGTTGATATTTACCCAATGGAGTTGAAAACTATGTCTACACAAAAACCTGCACGTGTATGCTGCCTCCATCTAAGGTTTAAAAAAAAGCCTACATATGGGTGATTATAGCAGCTGTATTCATAACTGCCAAAACTTGGGAGCAGCCAAGATATCTTTCAGTAGGTGAAAGGACAAATAAAATGTGGTTCATCCAAATAATGAAATATTATTCAGCACTAAAAAGAAATGAGTTATCGAGCCATGAAAAGATATGGAGGAACTTTAAATTAACTGTAAACTAGCTTATTAAGTGAAATAAGCTAAAGCTACACACTATATAATTCCAACTAGGTGACATTCTGGAAAATGCAAAACTAGAGATAATAAAAAGATCAGTGGTTGCCAGAGTGAGGGGAGAAGGAGGGATGAATAGTAGAGCACAGAAGATTTTTAGGGTAGTGAAAATATTCTGTATGATACTGTAAGGGTGAATACATGTTGTTATATATTTGTCCTAACCCACAGAATGTACACCACCAAGAGTGAATCCTAATGTAAACTATGGACTTTGAGTGATAATGACATGCCAATGTAGGTTCATCAGCTGTAATAAATGGACTACTCTTGTGGAGAATATTGATATTTGCATGAGCAGGGTAGGGGGTATATGGGAAATCTCTATACTTACTTCCAATTTTGCTAGGAACCTAAAACTGCTCTAAAAAAAATTAAGTCTTTTGAAAAAATAGTATCTATATCAGGATGTTATGAGGATTAAATTAGGAAACATGAAAAATGTTTACCATCTGACACATGGTAAGTGTTCAATATATACTGGCCACTAGCGGAGTATGCACATAAGAGACAACCAAATCTTTGTTATATGAGTGAAGCAGCAGCTGAATAATTGAGTACTTGCTGCAAATAACAAACAAATATGGCTAACACTCAATTATCCACACCAAAGGATCTACCACTAAAATAAATATGGCTAACACTCAATTATCCATGCCAAAGGATCTACCACTAATACCTGACATTTGTATATGGCCTTTTACATTTTTTATATCTAATGTTTCATTTATCTCTTATACCACATAAGTGAAAAATCATTGCCTCCTTTCACAAATCAGGAAATAGGTATAGAAATGGTAAATGACATTCCTACTTCATACTTTTCCTACAATTAACACAAGTAACAAGAACTCTTAATTAAACAAATAACATTATTCCTAAGGAAAATCCTTGTGCAAGAAGTTTATCTAACTGACCCTGGTGTGCTATAAACAAATCTTTATATTTCATAATTAGGAGGAAGTACTATATTTCTTAAAGTAATATACATACACATTTCTAAGGTTTTTTTTTAACATATTTTAATAAAACAGTTTGATATTTATCTGGCTCCCAAAATACCAAGTAGTAAACAGACTATACCAAAAGAACTGGATTTTTTTTCTATTACAGTTGTCACATTGTAGCAAAAATCTTTATAAAGAGATGTATCAGGACTACCTACTACAAAGTCCCTCCAAAGGAAGGGTTTGCCTACCTTTGTTGAGTGTAAAGGCAATACTGTTGCCCCTTTAAAAAATAAACATCATATAAACAAACAACAAGAAGAGAAATAATAGTTCTTTCCTAGAAGTCTATTTCATTTTAGGAAGTTCCCAAAGCCCATCGTCTGGTATGTTTTTCCAATGTATTCTCCAGAGTTTTAAAACAAAATTACTCCTGTTTTATAGTAATTTGGGATACTGCCAGTATATCTATTATAGCATCACAGATTAACTCTTCTTTTTCTACTGATATTATAGTAGGGAGAAAAACAATATCTGAACATATGCAATTAATAAAACATCAAACCCTGAAATTGGTGAACTACTTATATTCCATGCTTTCTGTTGTTAAAATAGAATCCTAAGTCCCAATGAAATAAATAAAAATAACATCAAGGAATTAGTACTGTGAATGAGAAGAGTAGGTCTTAATCTACCTATTTCTAAGTCTCAGGCTCTCCGAACTTTCTCCTGACCCATGATAACCATTTGCTATTCCAGCTATGTGTACAAGCTATACTCCAAGCTAATACAACCACTTGTCACCCACAATCTGTATCAATGAGCAGAGTACACAAAAATAAAGTCATCAAGATGAAGTAATAAACCACAGGAATAAATTACATTTAAAGAATGTATTGAAGGATCAAGCATGTGCCAGAATCTAAAATTCATCAAATGATAAAATGTTGGCCCTAGAAAAGACCTAGAAACTTCTTAGATCTTACCATCTCATTTTAATAGATGCAGCACAAATCTAAAGCCAGCATGTAAGCACTCAAAATGGAATTAATCACTACATGCAGTTGATTTATTCCTCTACTCAAGTTGATGAAAAGTAATATTAAAAATAACTACTCTAGAAAGCTGCTAATAAAGCCAATAGTAAATAGCTGACTGAATAGAGAGAGGCAGGAAAGGAGAAAATGTGGATATGTGTCAGAATGCTGGAAAGGGGAAAAAGCAAAAGCAACTCTTACCCCAAGAATTTCTTGACACAGTATGCACAGCAGGAATTATCGACCTTTTCTCTGAGGGGACATGTATTGAATTACAGAGATAATTTGGAGAGATGGTGGAAGGGAAAGAAAATGGAGAGAAGCAAAGAAGATGTGCTTTCTAGGTTGACAATCCCCCAGTTACATAACTGGCCATAGAAAGCAATCATGTCTGCTGCTTCTGGCTTAATGATGGTGATGACAAAAAGAACAATTACAAACAACCAAGTACTTACTATAGATGAAGTGCTTTTCATGCATTATCTCATTAAATATTCGCTATGGCTTTATGACATAGATTCTGTTAGCATCCCAATTTACAAATACAGTTTGGGAAGATGAAGGCATTAAGTCCAAACTCACACAGTAAGAGCCAAGATTTAACCCCAAATCTGCCTGACTCCAAAGCCAGTGCTCTTAACTGTTATGTTACATAGACTCTCCAGTCAGATATGGTGATAAGCAGCATGGAATGCAGAGAGGAAGTTACCAGCATAGCAACCAACCAGATCACCTTTGAAGATCAACAATTGAGAATGACTCAACAGGGAATCCCTGATGTGCACTGTTGCACACATCAGGTGAAATCAACCAATGGACAGAAAAGGGGGATGAGAACTGAGGCATAGCTAATTGTTAGGCAGTATTAAATTACAAATGCAACAAAATAAGGAAGAGCAAAATATGAAGTAGAGAAAACTAAAGGCCCCCATATTTGTCTGACCTCAGTTAAAGAGACTCTAAAATATCTATTTTTCTTTTTCGTTTTTGTCTTTAAATGATAATCATTATTCTTTGAAATTTTGATTTGCAGAACAAGAAAGCAAATATTGTTCAGCAGCACTATTCACTCTTTGAACCCTAAATTGGTTAACAGTTAATATATACTTAATTAATATATTAATGCACCAGATATATTACCATTCTAAATTTTTAAGTAATATATAATTTTAATAAAAATAATGTTTTTCTTCTTTCAAAATGTCATCCAGAATTTTATACTGTCTATTGGAAAGTCTAATCAAATTCCCATAAATAAATACACACACAAATATATGACAGAAACAGAAACGGTGAAAATTAGAGAGTTAGAAAATTTTCCATTATCCCACATCCACTAAGGTTCTATCTTAGTGCTCCATATATAGATAATGATATCAATATAAGAGAGTTCAGTCATCCCTTCCAAAAGCTTAGCATGATAAAATCCTACTTCTGGCAAAATTTAATGCAACTCAGAAAAAAATACATATGCGAAAATCAATTTTAAAAGAAGAAATAATTTTAAAACTTCATGTGAACAGAAAACAAACACAGCTTATGGTACACTAAAGATTTTATTTACATATTTTAATTTTAGCAACTAGGAAGGCATAAAAAAGGCAACAAAAGCATAGCTAAAAGTGTACTTAAAGTGCAAATACATTTTCTTGGTGTGCAATATTCATCATATCAAATCTTATATATGAAAGCAAAGTGTTAAGATATGAGTTATTACACAATATTTGATCATCTAATATACAGGCCTTATGTAATTTAAACAAGTAAATCATCTTTCAGAGATGCTTTCTTGAATTGTGTGTATAGGGTTCCACCTAGTGGTAAAAAATAAATATAAAAATAAGAAAATCGCTTCTCAGCCTTTTGGTTAAGATCAAGTATAAAAATAAGAAAATTAAGATTGGAATGTTAAAATTGATTCATTGAAAATTAATGCTTTTATCACTTAATCAAATGTCAAAAATCAAATCAAATTTTAGCTGAAGAATTAAGGTTACTTTGATTTTTTGGACAGATACAATATTCTGTCGATACAATAAATGACTTAGTAATCATATTCCCCCAGTATTTTTTTTTAAGGAAAGAGTCTCTTTCTGATCAAAAACAAACAACATTCTCCATGTATTGTGTGAAAAAGGACTTTCTTATCACAGTAACATTAGTAA
The DNA here is from genome assembly GCA_008086735.1 of Cheirogaleus medius. Taxonomy (NCBI): domain Eukaryota; kingdom Metazoa; phylum Chordata; class Mammalia; order Primates; family Cheirogaleidae; genus Cheirogaleus; species Cheirogaleus medius. The sequence goes on from VBSM01003143.1 coordinate 22,580,827, forward strand.
ATTTTGTCAAAAAGCACACAATATCCTTATACTATTTTGAGTATCTTTTTCTTTCACTGTATGTATCTTCATTGTAAAGAATAATTCCAACACAACTATGAAGAAAATAAAATGTACTAGTTTACTAAGAAATGAGTTTTAACTTTTTTAACTAAAATGATGTCTACACTTTGAGAAAAAATGATATAATATCAAATATAATAACAAAGTACCTAAGACCAATTTTCCCAAATTACCTATATTTACTGGAGTACTATAGTTCCTTTTCTAGACAAAATAAAAATGGCTTTTCTCTATCCCAGAGTGCTATGTTCCCTAATAAGATAGATATACTGGTTGTGTAACCACAAAAGAGCATGGTCAAGACCTACATCTGCACAGTGTGTAATGTGAGAAGATATTCACCTAGAGTGACTACCATTAAAATGCTAGCTACTGGCAGACTTTCTTATGAATCGTATTAAATGACAATCAACTGCCTTTAAGAAAAACCAAAGACTAGTAAGGAAATGGACTTGCAAATACTGGAAAACTAGAAGCAGAAATACTGTTCAGGAATCCCTGGGCACTGATAATGCTTTTATGTTTTGGTGTCAAATCTTTCTACAAACCTTTATCAGATAAAATTTCACTCTTTTATCTCTGACAAAATTCTATCAGTTACGTCTCATTTCTTTTGGATGCTTTTAATGTCATCTTCTACTGTTTCAAAAATTAACCACAGATTTTTTCCAGTTCTTCAAATGACACATTGGCCTTAATTTTGTATTTCTAGCAATAAAAACTGCTTTCACATTCTTTTAACCATTGTTTATTCTTCCAGTATAGGCATTTTTACTAATACTTCAAATGGCACATCAAGCTTAACTGCTAGCATATCAATCTTAATTTTATATTTCTAGTAATTAGTAATCAAAATTTGGTATTGCATATCAATGAGTACTTATGATACTTCAGCAATTTCATATTTACATGAATTCTTTTTAGATTCTAGGTACCAATCTTACTGAAATTTTGTTTTCTAAGATATATTATTCTGAATATTAAATATATTTATAAGACAATTAACCACACCATGATTACCAGCTTTTAACAAACTAAACATTCTTTAAAATGCAGCTAGAAAGACAGTTTTTAAAGTAATCACAAAAAAATGAATTATAAATTACCAAAAGCTATTAAAACCATCCTATTAACTATAAATTGCTTGCTGTCAACCTCAAAATAGTTTCAAAAAATAGGATTTTGATATATCAGTAAATGTGGTGAATTTACTAAATTGTCATATAACAAAATAGTCATCTGGCAATTGATCTCAAGCCAAGATCTGAAAACATTTCCTTAAACAGAAGCACGTGAGTTACTAAAGTTCGCTCAGAGAGGGACATAGGTAAGCCCCAAGTATATAAAGGCAGTTACATAGCAAAAACTAAGCTTCTGAGATCCAGTGAGACCCACCCTTGCCCAGATAAAGTTATCAGCAGTTCGTGGTACCACCTGTGTGGATCCTAGAAAGTAGGAGAAGCCACACTGAGATATTCTATTTGGTCCTACCTCAGTGACCACTTTGTTTCTAGTAAATGTTTGTATTCTTAGCTATGTAAATTGGGAATTTAATCTTTCAGTGGAGGATTTTCTTCAATATCACTTTATAATGTACTTGAAACCCTGCAGCTAGAGTCAGAAGTAAGACATGAAACAGTAACTCTCTTCAGTAGCCTCAAGACACATTTAAGGGACCCAAGGGCCAGTGCTGTGGCTCATGCCTATTATCCCAGCATTTGGGAGAGAGGATCAGGAGGATCACTTGCCTGGGCAACATAGGAGAAACCTTCATCTATACAAAAGATTTTTTTTAAAAAAAACTAGCCTGGCATGGTGGCCAGCGCCTGTAGTCCTAGCTACTCAAGAGGATAAAGCAGGAGGATCCCTTGAACCTAGAAGTTCAAGGCTGCAGTGAGCTATGATTGTACCACTGCACTTCAGCCTGGGCAACAGAGTGAGTCCCTGGCTCAAAAAAAAAAAAAAAAAAAGAGCATCCAAAATATCGGTAAAAACCATGTGAGAAACAATGGGATAAAGGGCTAAAATATTATTCAAAGAGAGCAAATAAATTATCATTTGGGAGAAAGGTCCTTTTTTTTATGAAGTCACATGATTTACAATTCTTTTCTTTTAAACGACAAATAGCAAAGACACCATCTCCCTATCTTAAATGTACAAAAGGTTTGTTCAAGGTAGCCACTCAATCTTGGAAAAAAATATTTCTACTATAGTTACTTAGCAATATGAAACAGTAAGAAAAAAGTATATAAAACTACCATATCCAGTACTTCTAACATTTTCTCAACCATTTTATCAAACACAGCAAACATGAATAACAACCTCCCTATAAGCTTCCCTGACATTCTGTAATTCAAGAGCAAATAAGAAACAAAACAGCTCCAACACAAAAAAAGGAGCCAGACACAGAAAAAGGAGCATTCTTTCCAACAATATTCATTAAGCATTGCATAAGTACATATGCAATAGAAACTCAAAATAAAGTGCAAAAGACAGGCATGAACACAGGCAACTTTAACACAGAGAATACTTGTTTCTTAAATCATTAATATTTATCTGCACTGAGCATAATTCCTCAGGGAGGCAGGAAAGTAAATGAAGTAGTTTTAAAACACAGGTCTAAAATTCTTTGACACATCTTATATTAAATGGAGGGATCAATACCCCCTTTTCTTGAATCTGGGCAGGCTTTTGACTACTTTGACCAATGGAATATGATAGAAGTAATACTGCGTGACCTCAGAGGCTAGAAAAGCCCATGCAATGTCCACCCGGACTTCTTTAGACACTTACTCTGGAGAAAACCATCTACCATGCAAGAAATTTGACTGTCCTAAAAACAACATCCTGGGGAGGCCACATGTAGGCACTCCCACCAAATGACAGCCACAGCAACTGCCAGCAATGTGAGTAGTGAGCCATCTTTCTAGTTCCGTTGAGCCTTCACATGACTTCAGCCCCAGCAGGTAGCTGAGAGCAACCAATATCTGACTACAACCTCAAGAGAGACCCCAAGTTACAACTGCCTAGCCGAGTCTTTCTTGAATTCCTAAACAAATGTTTCTGAGTACAATACAAATTATTTGGACATTTGCATAAAATATTTAAAATAGTATTAAATTTAAAATCTTCTCCAAAATAATTTCTTTTTTCTCTGTATTTTTTTCTTGTTGGCACTAATCCTTTTTGATACTGTCTTAAACTTATTCTTCTACCCTCTAGATGCCCTTTTCCCTTCCATATGCCTCAATGTTAATCTTAAGCTTCCTTTCAAATTTCAGCTCAAGACAGTTCCTTCAGGATAATTTCATGAATAGCCATAATGGATAACTTTCCCATCACCAGGAATTTTCCCAGCTCCTACATAAAGTTTATATTATACTATCTCTTTTATACGTACAATACATCAAATTTATTCTCCAATTACTCAGTGTATATTTTATCTTCTAAATTACTTGGGACTGGAAGGGGTCTTCTATTTCTATATTGAATTCACAAGTGCAGTGAAGATACAAAAAACTGCAACTCTTAAAAGAACAAACTCACTAGAGGGCACCCTTTACTCAAAAGTAACCTCTAGAAATCCAAATACAAGTTGGCCTTCTGCATCTGTAGGTTCCACATCCATGGATTCAACTAACCACAGATTGAAAATGTTTGGGAAAAGAAAATGGATGGTTGCATCTGTACTGAACATGTACAGACTTTTTTCTTGTCATTACTCCCTAACCACTATTTATATAGCATTTACATTGTTATTAGGTATTATAAGTAATCTAGAAATGATTTCAAGTAAATGGGAGGACATGCATAGGTTATATGCAAATACTACACCGTTTTATATAAGGGACTTGAGCATCTGTGGATTTTCCAGGAACCAAAGAAACTGAGGGATGAGTGTATTTTCTTTTACTACTGCATCAAAATATGGTGTGGATCTCAGCCTAATTAACAACTGCATAGTATGAAATCAAAATAAGAATAAGATTTCCCCTTTTTTTGAAGATGTTTTATCCTATTACCTATTGCTTTAATATAATGGTCAAAAATAGAGGAACAGAACCATAAACAATACAAAAATTCTCTGGCAGTCCCCAGGCTCCTCTGGGTAAATATGGACAATATAGCACAGGATAAACTTTTATATATTACATAGTGCCTGACATATAGTAGGCATTCAGATATTGAAAGAACACACATAAAAATAATTTTACTAAAGAAGATCTTCGCCAGGCACAATGGCTCACACCTGTAATCCCAGCACTCTGGGAGGCTGAGGCAGGAGGTTTGTTTGAGTTTGGGAGTTCGAGACCAGCTTGAACAAGAGTGAGATACTGTCTCTCCCCAAAATAGAAAAAATTAGCCAGGTGTGGTGGTGCATGCCTGAAGTCCCAGCTACTCAGGAAGCTGAGGCAGAAGGATTGCTTGAGCTCAGGAGTTTGAGGTTGCTGTGAGCTATGATCACACCATTGCACTCTACCCGGGACGACAGAGAAGACTCTGCCTCAAAAAAAAAAAAAAAAGAACATCTTAAAATCAGTGTTTTGAATTTGCAATAAATATATAAAAGGTACATATGTTATACTGAAAACTGATGGGAAATTAATACTGACTGATAAGTCTAAGATCTATAACAAATTAAATATCAATCAAATAGAACAAAAATGTACTTCATATATCTTTTCCATCAGCATTAGATAATCTACAAATAGATGATTTTTATTATTTATTATTATTTATTTATTATTTATTTATTATTTTTATTATTTATTATTTATTCATGTTATTTATTCATGTCACATATGGAGATAATACTAAAGTTATTGAATGAAAAATAGCCTAAAATTTCTAACAGACCTATGAGCTTTTTCTTTTTTTTTTTTTTTTTTTTT
>VBSM01003143.1:22608940-22624037 GCA_008086735.1 Cheirogaleus medius
GCCTCCCAGAGTGCTAGGATTACAGGCGTGAGCCACCACGCCCGGCCAATTATTTTTTATTGATTAGTAAAAACCTGAACTTTTTCCTCGGCTGACTGCCTCTTGGATGACTGAGACACCACCACCTGGTGTTAGCACACCCTAATTGCAGGTTCAGCTCTTCAGAGAGGAAAATAAACCTTTTGAAAATTGAAGCTTAAACCAAAACATTAAAAATGAGGACAAATGACTGAACAGCGACAGAAAACAGCAGAGAAGAAAAATTACCTCCTGGAAGAGAAGATTGCCAGCCTCAGTAACATAGTCAGGAATCTGACACCAGCGCCACTGACTTCTACACCTCCTTTGAGGTCATAGCCAAACCAAAGGATACACTCATATTTGTGCACTTTACTGAAATAGATGGAACATTTCAGTAGGCTCTCTCAACGTTTTTTTTTTTGTACACCTTTAATGACTTAAAATTAAGCCTAACCTAAAACTGCCAGCAACAGAATTGGAGTCTCCATTAATTGTAATTAGTTTTTCTAAATAGACCTTTATGAGAGTTTCAAATAAATATTTACATATGAAAAAAAAAATGAGGACAAATTTTAGCCCCTCTACAAAGAGAGTGAAAAGCTAGTTTTCTCTACAGGAAATGGAGGACTATCTTAGCTTAGTTGATGTATCAATACATAATCAAAATTCATTGTTCTAAAGAACAAAGGAAGACAAGAAAAGCAGGGCATGTGACACAGGCCAGCTTCCTGTTTAGCAAATGACTCTTGCTGGGGCAATCCTTTGCTGAGCATCACTTACCCAGACCTTTCCCCATTTTTTCACCAATCTTGACACCACTTATCCAAAGAGAGCTCCAAATGCCCCTGGTCTGGGAAGCTAGCCTTGCTTAGACACTTTTTATGCCAGGCCTGTTTCAGCACTTGCCCGTAAAGATTACCTCAACATAAGCAACGGTATCTTCCCCGGAGTTCAAGTAAACATGGAAGGAAGTCTACTGACCACTTCTCCTTCTGAAACAGCTTCTGCTGGTTACCTCTGAGACTTCTGAAGGTTCTGTTAGTGCCTGGAGGTTTTTGCTAAGAATTTAAAGCTAAGTATCCTAAATAACTAACTCTGTAGATTTTAATCATGGACATAGATATAGCAAATATATAAATGTGGGGGGAAAAGCCTACCTAAGGGATAAATGATTGAATTCGTCTGGTCTGAGGAAGCTGAGGGGATCATAGGGTACACACAGGCAGATTGCTCATGCATGTTGTTAGTTTTTGGCAGTGGATATTGACTTCCAGAGATCCAACCAAAGTCTTCAGGACTCCTAGAAGAGGAAGACATGCTAGGAAGATGGGCAGGAGATGCATTCTGTGTCCAGTATAAAACTAACCAGTAAAGTAAGAATTTAACTTGTAAATAAACTCATAGTCATTGACAACTTATACTTTGAACCATTTGTCTACAGTCTAATAACCTATCTTGGGAAAGCTCCTCCCTCACAATGGGGCTGTAGAGTGCAGCTGACCTGGTCTGGTATTTAACTACTTGGGTTCAAATTCCAACTCATTTTTTTTTTTTTTTTTTTGGAACAGGGTCTTGCTCTGTTGCTTGGGCTAGAGTGCAGTGGCATCATCATAGCTCACTGCAGCCTCAAACTCGGGCTTGAGCGTTCCTCCTGCCTCAACTTCCTGAGTAGCTAGGACTACAGGCCCAAGCCACCACACTCAGCTAATTTTTTCTATTTTTTATAGAGACGGGGGTTTCATTCTTGCTCAGGCTGGTCTTCAACTCCTGGCCTCAAGCGATCCTCCCAGAGTGCTAGGATTACAGGTGTGAGCCACCATGCCCAGCCTCCAACTCATCTCTTACTAGATGTTGGGCCTTGGGGAGTTACTTAAACTTGTCTAAGCCTCGGTTTCTCCAAGTGCGAACTGGGGACAATAAGAGTCCCTAGCTCACCAAATTGTGTGAGGATTAAAGAAGATAATGTATGTATAATGTTTAGCCCAGAGCTCAATCCACATTAGCATTGGAGGCTAGGATTATCAGACATTTGTTAGTATACCAGATAGCCCAGCATTTATCTTCCTCTTTGAGAAAATAAAAATTAAAACCAGACACATAAATTTTCTTTTTTCTAATCGTTAACAAAATAGCCCTATTGCGTATGAGGGTTTTCTGCATGCTCAATGGGTGGAAACTCCCTGAAATTTGTTCCCTACTGGTATAGAGGAGGAAACAAGAACATGTCTTTGGGTTAGACTTGGTTCCAGACCCACTTTAGTGAGCCCTCTGGATCTTGTCTTAGAAGGCAAGTGCCTCTTTGTTGTCCTTGGGGCAGTGCTCATCCATCCTTTGAGGCACATATTATGGTGGGAAGAAAATCACTGAGTCTCTCTCCACTCCCAGACACTGCTCCTAAGTCAAGCACAGAGACAATGTATTGTTCACTGTCCAGCCCAGGGCCTTGCATATAGTATGTGGTCAATTAATATTTGTTAAATGCTCCACATTTGTTAAATTGCTCCACATGCAAATACTTCTCACGTTAAGCTTAATGTTGTAAAAAGCATGTTTTATGAGGTAGGGTACATCTCTACAAAAAGATTCTCCTCCCCACCCCTGGGAACCCTATCTTGGTCTTCTCAAGATGTTGCTATTATCATTCAGATGTTTCTTAAAGAATTTTAGGGCTTTTGTTATATAATTGTAGGACTGTATCAAAATGTAAAGTACAGGCAGTCCTTATACATTGGCTCTAATAAATTAACCCTTCCCCATGGCTTTTAGCCACTCATTCCCGATATCCAGTAACTGGGCCACTCCTCCAGCTTCTGCCTTGGTGGTGTGGTGACCCCAAGTGGCCACACTCTGTAAGTGCAAGAGAATAAACAAAGCCCAGCCCATCTGGGAGGATTCCTGCTGCAAAACCGTGTCCAGGAATCTGCTGTTCCATAAAGATCTGGACCTTACCATGGAGAACAATAGAAGGAAATTTGAAATGGAAACCAAACAAACTCATTTTTTTTCCTGAAATATACACCAGTCCTCAGAGAAGTTCAAAAGTAGCCCCGGATTTTGTTCATTAAAGAACTATTTTTATCGAATGTTTGGCGTATGCCAGGCTCCGTGTTAAGCTCTCAGACAGGCCTGGTTCATGGGTGTGAGACCTATGCAGTTGCACTTGGTTTTATACTCTGCCATCATCATCTTGTAATTCTTAATAATTTTTGCACAAGGAGCTTTACATTTTCATTTTACATTGGGCCCCACAAATTGTCATTATCCCTACCCTCAGAACAATGTCCTGAAAGCACCATTAGCTTGCCTATCCCAAAACTAAACATTTTAATGTCTACCGAACAATTAAGAGCAATATTTTCTCTGTGTTCTATTCTCTCTCTTTCCTTGGTATCCCAACCCCGCTCTCAGCTTATAACACAAACTATTGTCTCTTCTCTCTCCTCTTACTTTCCTTCTCCTTATTGGTTTTTCTATTCATCATCCTGTTCAACGCACTCTCCATTCCTCCCTCTTTCCCTACTTAGCTTTCCTTTACTGACCTTTGCCCTACCTCCCTCTCCTCTCGCTTTCCTATTTTTCTTTCTCTTCTCTTGGCAAAACAGGTTTAGAAATGTAACTAATGTCATGCAATGAAATAATAATAAGGATGATGATAGCCGACACTCCCTGGCCACTCTCTGTAAAATCCCTGGACCCTCCAATCCCTTACTCTGTTTTGTTACTTTTCAGAGCACTTATTGCCACTTTTTAATTTGCCTATTTCCAGCTCCCCTTGCTAAAATACAAACTCCCTGTCAGCAAGGAATTTCCAGGTCTTGATCTTATATATCCACAACATGTAGCACACTACACCATTCTCATTAGAGATTGATTTCACATTGCATTCGTATAAAATATAAGCATTAGTGAATGTGATTTTAAAAAAGGATACCTGTCTCCCTTGAATATTATGCAACCAAAATAAAATTTACATTACTCTAAGCCAAGCACAGAAGGGCAAATACCACATGATCTCACTTACAGGTAGAATCTACAAAAGTCAAGATCATAAAAGTAGAGAGTAGCATGGTAGTTACCAGAGGCTGGGGAGAGGGGTGGCTAGGAAAAAGGGAGATGTTAAGCAAAGGATACAAATTTCAGTTAGACAGAAGGAATAAGCTTCAGGGAGCTATTGCACAGAATGGTGACTATAATTAACAATAATGTATTAAATTTCAAAATGGCTAAAAGGGTAGATTTTAAATGTTCTCACTACAAAAAAGTATAAGTATTCAAGGTCATGGTTATGCTAATTAGCATGATTAATCATTCTACAATGTGAACATATATCAAAACATCATTTTGTATCCTATAAATATATGCAATTATTATTTGTCAATTATTAATAAAAATAACATTTTTTAAAATTTGCACAGTATTTCCCACCTGTTTAGAATTTTAAGCTATTATGAGTGCTTATTTATGTCAAGACTCAAGTTTATTAAATTATACTGGATTATAGATCCCAAATGTAAATTGGACAATAATAGTAATTGCTTATAGTTATTGAGCATTTACTATATGCCAAGCAGGCATTGTGCTAAGCACTTCATATGCACTAACTATTCAAGATAGGTTTTATTATAATCCCCATTTTATAGTTTCAGAAACTAAGGCCAAAATAATACAACTAATAAGTGTCTGGTTTAGAGTAACACTTAGATCTTTGATCTTAATAAATATACTTAATAAAATAATATTTAGTAGAACTCTTACATTTGTAAAGATGTAAGAAGCAAGAATATTCTAGAATATCTACAGCTGAATTTAATTGTTAATTTTTTCTTTCTTTTAGTATGTCATCCTAAGATTTTATATTGTATTGTTTAGGTTTGTTTGGGTTTTTTTAAATGTTTTCTATCCTTTCCTAAAAGCATGTTATCTCCATTCCTAAAAACATTAAAGTCAAAGAAATACAATATCCTGTTTGCTCTTAACCTGATAAAACTTCATGGTCAGCTTTTGGAAAAGAGCCTGAGAGAGTCTGTGAATACAAATGTAAAACAATCATGTTATCATAAAACAATTATAAAAATTTCTTCTGGTACGTCATCTCGTACAATTCCCTTTTCCTCCTAGTTTTCCCAGCCTTCTGCAGGGCCTTCTTTGGACATGCTCCACACTCTCTACCTCCTACTAACTTGGCAGTGCCCTACCACGTGTCCGTGATTTTCTCATCTCAGTAGGATCAGCTACAGCAACAAAACACACTGTGACTTCTGAACCCAAATCAGTTCGGACATTCTATGACTCTAGGACCCGTTCTAAGGGGCTAACAACACATCTGCAGGACCCAAGGAGGCATAAGGAGCCCCAGGTTATCACCAGGTCTGAGTCAGTATCCATGGGAGCAGGTCTAATGGGTGACACCTGGGAGCAGGAAGTTCTAGTGTGAATGTGGTGAGTGTTACAAATGTTATGAACACTGCTCCTACCCTATCTTAAGACCATCACTACCATCACTAAATTATTAGAATTATCTTGACATGAGGATTCAGGCAACCATTACCAATATGTTAAATAGATATACTAGTTGAAACCTATTGACTATCCTGTTCAAGGAAGTTGATAATGCTGAGTAAAACAGGCACCAATACTGCAGTTTTCTTTAACATGCTTCCAGATAGCCATTAAGCCTCCCAGGGGCAGGCACGCCTCCTAGAGGGAGGAGCTGGTATGGAGCCCCTTGTATCTAAGCCAAATGAGAGGGACTGGGGTGAAAATCAAGGAACCTAAACAGAATTAGAATATCCAGTGGAAATTAGCATGTGATTGCAACAAGATGAAAACAGTGATGCCCGGGGCAAAAGGATTAGGGCAGCAAAACTAATTCCAGGCTGGTGAGTTTCAGCCTACTAATATTCTGCCAGCTAGGGGATTTTCAATGCCCAAAGCTCAGCCTCGCTAGCACAACACAGGCACTAGCAATAGGCCTTTCTTTACATTTCTCGCTTTTCTCTTAAGTTCAGTCACCACTTACATGGCTAATATCAAACTCCACTTTTCCACTCTGGAATTTTATTCCCCAATTTAAACTTTATAGCTGTCCAAGATGGCTTTAAAGGGTGTTTCACTGACAATGCAAATAAACCATGGGAAAAGTATAGTGTCTCAGCTTTCCTCGTAAACTATCTTCCCTTCAAACTTAATACTGTGGGATCAGGCGTGGTGGCTCATGCCTGTAATCCCAGCATTTTGGGAGGCCGAGGCAGGAGAATCACTTGAGGCCAGGAGTTCAAGACCGGCCTGGGCAACACAGTGAGACTCCATCTCTACAAAAAATAAAATAAAACAATTAGCCAGGCATGATGGCACATGCCTCTAGACCCAGCTTACTGGGGAGGGTGAGGCAGAAGGATCACTTGAGCCCAGGAGTTCGAAGCTGCAGTGAGCTATGATCATGCCACTGTACTCCAGCCTGGACAACAGCATGAGACCCTGCTCAAAGAAGAAGAAAAAAAAATACTAGAGCCTTAATACCATTTCACACATAAAATGAAAATAAACACAGAATCTCAGAATCATCTGATTCTTGTCTGCTCTTCCAAAAAGAAAGCCAAAGGAGCTGACCCAAGGGCTCACTGGGGGAGTCAGGCAGGAGACAGGCTGGACCATCTGGGGGAAGCCTGCTCTGGGAACAGCTAAATATGAAGGCAGGAGGTGGGAAGAACACAGCCTGGGCAGGGTGACAGCGACTCCTCATCCCAACAACCCACTCACGACTCCTCAGATAGAGGAGATCCATCCTCTCAGATAGATAAAGGCTTCTTAGGGGCTCTGTGACTCCACTCTACCCACCAAAATAACATGGACACGTTTTAACAGAAGCCTTTGGAAAGGAGTGCTCTCACCCCATTTCCATACCCAAACGTGAAGCTAACAGTGGGCGTTCCACTGACAGGCAGCACCTGGGGGACAAATCTATGCAGTCTCCACTCTTCAGGGTGATGCTGAGAGAATGCTGTGGCTGCCAGATCCAAATAATTTTTTTTCTTTAGAAAGCCCCACACACAGCAAGATGTGTGGGGGTGAGTGTGCCGGGAAGATCTGCATGCTCTGTGAAAGAAGAGCTATTGAGTCACCCTTAAATGACAAAGGCAGAAACCATCTCTGAGTTCCAAGTCACTAAGCTCTCCAAGCTAGTCTTGTAAGAAGAGCAAACTCCACCTGGCCCTGATCTGAACGCTGAGCTTGAACAGCCCGCCTCAGATTCCCTACCTGAAAAGCAAGGTGGGCAGGGAAAGGGAGCTAACAGAGTTTAGGATTTTTACAGCAGAAAATGTGTGTTAAAGCAATGCCTTTTTCCTGTGACGGGGAAAAAATAAGTAGGAGAATTCTTCAATAGTCTATCTCGAGTCTTAGGGAATGTTTCTCTCTTGCATTCCCAGCCCCTTTGTCTCAGTGTCCTAACCTTTAGATCTCACTGTCCGTTCCAGGGCCTCATGGCAGGGCCTCTGTGGCCCTGCTGGCCAGCGTGCCTCCGGCCAAATCCCTTTTCTACCCTCTCTGCCCTTAGAGCTTGTAGTTTTCAAATACTTCTGTCTCCTCCTCGCCTTTGCTGAAATGACAACATTCTCTCTGAACTGCCTCCTTTCTTTTGCCTTACAAGGTCACCATTAGCCCATAAGCTCATACAGATTAGTTCAAAATATATCTATCTAAGCTACTATGTGCCAGGCCCTCTGGAAACTTCTGCAGTGGATGTGAAGATAGAAGACACAGGCCCTGCCCTCAGGAATCTTTAGCTTAGAAATGGTTATAACACAAAATACACACACACACACACATATATGTCAGAATAAATGCCCTGGATTCTTTGGGGCTTCAAGAATGGAATGTTCACATCTAGCTGGGGGAATCAGGAGAAGCTTCATAGGAGAAAGAGCATTTGGGCTGTGCCTCGTCACATGGGTTGGATCTGGGCAGGCAGAAGTTAGAGCAAACAACAAGGGAAAGGAACCATGAGCACCAGGAGGAAGGACATCTTGGGGCATATTGTCAGACAGTAAAGAGTCTAATCTGACCAAAATGTAAGTCCTGTCTTTTATTTTCCAACCCTCTTATTTGGCCACATGAGCTGATATGTACCATAAGCACAATTACAATGAAAAATCAGTGATATGCATTGGTATGTGCAGAAAGGCATCAAATGCCAGTCTAAGAAGTCTTCATCTAATCAAATGATTAGAGAAACAGCTTCGGAAATTAGGAAAACTAACTGTGTCTAATATTGTCCCAGATAGAGGCTTGTTAAGGGCTCTGTGACTCCACTCTACCCACTAAAATAACATGGATGTGTTTTAACGGTAGCCTTGGAAAGGAATGTTCTCACCGCATTTCCATACCCAAACGTGAAGCTAACAGTGAGTGTTCCAGGCCCACTGGGTGGTGACAAGGCAGCACCTGGGGAACAAATCTATGCAGTCTCCGCTCTTGAGGGTGATGCTGAGAGAATGCCATGGCTGCCAGATCTAAATAATTTTTTCTTTAGAAAGACCAGGTACAATATTGCTACCAGGGATATTTGTCCTAAGAATAGAAGGTAAAAAAGATCCAAGAACCAAGAGAGACAGTCAGGTCCAGCATCAGAACAAGACTAGCTGAGCGGATAGTTACAAGGACAGACAAAGCCTGTAGATGTTGGCCAGGGTTGTGAGACCAGGTGAGAGGTGGAAAGGGTCAGAGGTTAAAGGCCAAGGGCTCTGAAGCAGCAATGGCAGCAGAGGCTACAATAAATAAAACACATCTGGGCTCCTTTCACTCCCTCTCTTGTTTTCCTTTAGACTTAGCCACCTAGCACTTAGCTCCTAGCACTTTAGCCATCTAGCCACCGGGCAGATGCACAAATTTTAGAAGGTGCTGGTAGAATATAAAGTGTGTTCCATATGGAGAAAATTATTGCATTTCCCATTGCTAAATAGCTCTGGCTTCTTCTACCTACTGAATAGGCTAAAAATTACCTGCCCTTCTTCATAGGATATTCATGATACTCAGATAAGATGAAGGTATTAATATATGGAACAGTTATAATGGAGTTCTGATTACTTTGCAACTGTACCTACATATTAATAATCCAAGCATCAACCAATAAATCTCAGTAGTTTATCATGGCCCTAACACTACCCTAAGTCCTTTGAAGAGATTCAAACTATGTTTAATGCAAAATAAAATTCAAATATCTGGGAACAATTTATTCAATTTTAAACTGTAGTAGATTTTGAAGCACTTGGCCCTGGGGCCTTTCTGAGAATAAAGAGGTCATAGATACTTTTACACAAGCACACACACACACACAAATCCTTCTACTTAATCTACAAATATTAGTTAACAAATATTTATTGACTGTCACTATCACATTCAGTGATTAACATCTTGTTCCCACACTGATAGGTGTCAGATACAGGCAGAGAGAATTAAATTTTAAAAGCTGCCCTTCTAACACAATGACACATAGTCTTCCATTTTAATCCTGCTCTTGAACTGTGCAAATTAATACCCACATTACCAAAGAAGCTATTTTTAAATCTTATATGGAAACAAAAAACACGTATCTGAGCAGTAACTAAATACTCAAGTGTGCAGCTACAACACAAATAAATGTTCTACATTTTTTTTCTATAACTCATATCCACCCAAGTATAAATTGGTTTCATTGATATGTATGATTGTTCTGGATGGTTTTCACTAAGTGATATTTTAGAGAAAACAATTGAAACCTCATATGAATGGAGATGGAATATTTATTTGGAGATGGTATGAGGTCCTTTTTGATCATTTGAAAGTCATTTATATTTTTTAACCTTGTGCTGATGAATTAGGAAGTGTAATGCAAAAAAAAGTGGATTAATTATTTATTGTAATTCCCCTAAGGATAAAAAAAACCTTGAGATTAAGTATATATAGAAGTGTGACTATTTTTCAAAATTATTTTTATACTACTTATTTTATGCTACTTATTTTATAAGTAGTATAAAAAGGAGAGAAAACTACCTTATTACCGCTAGAGAGGAGACAACAAAATATAAAGTTGCCCTACCTTAAAGTAGCTTCAATGGGCAGCTCAAAAGACTGAATTTCAGCCAGGACATTCTCAGAGGTTTGATCTGTATCTTCTTCCAACATTGCTCCACATGTCTCTGATTTTCCAGCTGCAGACATCAGATTTTGAGTGCAAAACAATTGTAATTTATAAAATATAAATGTAGTTTTCCTTATAAGTATTATAAGGATTCTCTGTTCACCCGAGGAGGCAACACAAACAAGCTCACTGTCCGACTTCACGCTATCAAAGTCCTTGCTTCCAAGAATGTTGCACAGCTGTCGCTGTCCTGTCTCTACTTATAACATTTTACTTATTATTAACCTTGACCCAGTTCAGAAAGTTCCTGCCTAGTGCCTGCTATATTCGTTCACTTGTTTCTCAAAGACAGTAACTAGAAGTAGGAATTAGAATCATTATACTACAAAAATGTATTAAATATATTTGATTTGATAGGGTGTATATTTAATATTATTTATGCTACTTATATAACTAAAGCTATACTCCTAGTTATTGCTGCAAGCCCTTGCCCACAAACTCAAGCAGGTCACTTGTCCAGGACAAATGAAACGTGCTATGGGATGTGATTTTTTAGGTCACTGGGCTAATTCCTTTGTGCCCCATCTCCTTCGCTTCTCCACCCTACTCTCTGCTCTGTGAACTCCTTCCATTATAGAACCACTAGTTCTTTTATCTCTTGTTCACATACAAATGCTTCTGGAGGTAGTTAGATTTTAATACTTTTCAGTTCTTCATGCGTCACTGTGAATGAGTCTGCCAGATCCTTTCTGCAGAATAGGTTTTGATGGGGAGGAAGAAAGCTCATGAAGATGTTGGAATTGTAAGGGAGCTGGTGGCCACTAAGAGGAAGAAAGAATGAAGGAACTGAAGACCCAAAATATCTAGGGAAAATATGGCCGACAGCACAAGGAGGCCTAAAGAACTAAATGGGCACATATCTCCCATTGCCATTTGTACTTGACCTTCCTCAACTTTGAGTTTAACCTCATGCTTTCTTGCCCAATACAAGAAAGGGGTCTTTTAAAGGGATGAGTAGTGACATCATTCCATATAAAGCTCTTTTTAAAAGTTTTTATCAGATTATTTTAATAGCTTTGAAAAAAATTAAAGTTTTTCCTCTTAAAAATGTGGTCTTCGAAGGATGCCGTAACCATAGGCATTTGTCATAGATTACATCAGTTTTTCACCCCTGCCTGCATCCATATCCTGCCCCAAGACTTTGGGCTCAGCCATGTGACTTCTATTGGCCAATGATATACAAGTTAAAGTGACAGTATGTGAATTCCAAGACTAGGCTTTCTAAGGCCACACATATTTCTATTTGTCTTCTTGCACCTCCGCCATCACCTAAGAAAAACATTCTCTGAGAGCTACTTGATCCACAGATCTGTGGGGAGAAGCATGTATTTCCATTCAGCTGCAGCAGCGTGAAACAGAGCTGCCCACCCAAGAGGTTTGGTAGATCAACCAAACCCCTAGTGACCCACAGACACAAGAGCTGTAATAAGTAATTGTTTTTTTCAGCCACTGACTGATGGGTTATGCAGCAATAGCAAATCAATGCAGCATTCTTCACTTCCACCCCAATAGCCCCAACTCTCAGCCCTAGTTTTGTTCCATGGCAGGATGGAATAAATGCAACAGGAATATGCCTAATACCATTTCCCTGCTAAGATGAAGTAATTGTGCCCTCCTTTAAGACTTGGCAAAAAAACCATAATTTTCTATCTTGTGTTAAAGTCTTTTATGTGCAAGGTATGCAGAATGTCTATCTGAGATTCATATTTTTATTCCACATAACACGTAACAGCGTACACTCTGTATACAGTAGGTACTCAAGGAATACTTATTGAATGAATGAATAATAGTGAAAACTACAAGCTGAGTTACCTCTGCCTTGTGAGGAAATGTTATTCCAAATGCAAAAATCTGACAGTTCCAGATTGAATTTATCAGAACCTGAAAATACATGATGAGAAATCACTCTTGTCATAAGAGAGCATTGGTCACCACTATATGACATTGCAGAGAACAAATTCATAGCTAATGCCACATACCCATGAACATATACCTGTGATGACTGATCCAGTCCTAAATATCACATAGTTTTAAAAATTGATTCTTCTCTCCAAACAGCACAAATTTTTAAAATTTTCAAACTTAGAAGAGTTACAAGAAGAATACAACGAACAGCCATCTACCCTTTCTCTGATTCACCAGTTGTTAACATTTTGCCACATTTGTTTTCTGTCTTTGTTTATGCAAGGAGACTTTAGAATGTCAGCATATGCTCTTAATATTATACATATAGAGAGAAAATGTATTAATTTAGAGAGTATTTTTAGAATAGCATAACACTATACTGTAAGGCAGTTTAATTAGCGAATCGCTACAGCTTTGAAGTATTGTGACTACAGGACCCCGCCCCTGCACAGCGCAGTCGCCCTCTTCCGGCCCTGCCAGCCCCGCCAGGACAGTCAAGGTCTTCTAACCTGGTGGCCTGGTTGCCTTGCTCTGCTCCTTGGCTCTCCCCACCCCGCGCTCTTCTGCTCCTCCCACTTGTGTTAAGTGCGTCTTCTCCCTGCCTCTTACTTTCGTCTACGCTGTATAAGACACGGGCAACAACTTCCTGTTTCCACTGGCTAAACCAGCATCTTCCTTTTATTCAAAACTTTCCTTGAGTGCCGTTTCCTGCAGGAAGTTCACACAGATTGAATGTACAGGAGAGGCTCTCCTCCCCAAAGTAACAGTCAGAAAAACAACCTCTCCTGTCCCATAGTGCTGACAACAAATTCACCAAATAAGGAAAAGAAAAGGAGGAAATGGAAAACTTTTAAACAGCCGTATTCCAAGATGCCCATAAAGAAGAATGGCGTATGTAACTGGAATGTTCCCCAGCCTCGACCCTTAACCTCTCCTCCCAGCTGCAGCTCAAACTGTTTGAATACTTCCTAGGATCAAGCCTGACCACTGGCACGAGAGGTTTAAGTGGCCCTAGGCTAGGGGTTCTCAACCAGGTGATCTTGTGAGGTCCCCCAGCTACAGGGAATGCCTGGAGACACTATTGATTGTCACCACTGAAGGTGGGTGCTGCTGACACCTAGTGGGAAGAGGCCAGGGATGCTACTAAACAACCTACAATGCACGGCATAGACCCCCACCCCCGCCCCCAACACACCCACACACACAGACACACACATGTACACAGAATCATCCAGCCCCAAATGGCAATACTGCCCAGGGTGAGAAATCTCACCCTAAGCTGATCTTTGGGCCACATGTGGTGTTGATATGGTCCTGTTCCTGGGGCCTCTTTCTGGGCCTTTTTCTTCTCTCTCTGTAACTCAGTCTCTATCCTAATAGTGTGCTAGGAACCCCCATCCCTCTAGAACTAGAAACCAACCTTTCTTTTCTAAATAAGTTTATTCTTCAAATAAAACCCCATCAGTCTTTTGCCTTTCTCCTTTACCAAGACTAGAATCCCAGCCTCCTTGCTCTGCACTGGAACCACCAGTGGGAAGCAGTATGTTCACGGGTTTCACTGGCACAGGTGCCCCCTCTACAATTGACAGTCACTAGGAAACATATCTGGGAGCCTGGTGACAAGGCAGGGGTGGCCTAGAAGGTATGAGAAGGGTACGGAAAGGAAGTGACCCAGCCTGGCAAATATCACCTGGTGTTCAATTCTGCTCAGAGTCTGAGTTCCCCCCTCCCATCCCTATCCGACACCTTCCTCCTGTGGAAGTAGTTCTCTCATCTTTATACATTTTTTGTTTTTGTTTTTTTAGGGACAGGGCCTCACTATATTGCCCAGGCTGGTCTTGAATTCCTGGGCTCAAGCAATCCTCCTGCCTACAGGCCTGCGCCACGTGCCACATATTGATGGATCAATAAAACAAAACGAAACAAACTTAGCAACCTAGGAATAGAAGAGTCTATCAAAAAAAACCATGCTAATACCTTGCTTGGTGACTAAATGTTAAACATTGACTGCATCAGCTCAGGAAAACAACAATCACTAGCTCTATTCAAAGTTTTCCTGGAAGTCCTACTCAGTGTGATAAGGTAAGATAGAGAAATAAAAGATATAAACATTGGTAAAAAAAAAAGAAAAATTGACACAGAATATATGGGGTTTTTGTTTTGTTTTGTCTAGAGTGCAATGGTCACAGCTCATTGCAACCTCAAATTCCTGGGCTTTAAGCCATCCTCCTGCCTCAACCTCCCAAGTAGCTGGGACTACAGGAGTACACCATGACACCCAGCTAATTTTTCCATTTTTTGTAGAGACGGGGTCTCACTCTTGCTCTGGCTGGCCTCAAACTCCTGAGCTCTAGCAATCCTCCTGCCTTGGCCTCCCAGAGTGCTAGGATTACTGGCATGAGCCACAGTATGTGGCCACCTAATTTTTTTAATTTAGAGTTTGAGCAGAAAAAAAAAGTGCATGAAGAAGACAGCACTCCAAAAGCAGTTTGGAACGCTCCACCTCACCTAATTTTTTTTATTAATAATTACCCAAGATGAAAATCTGTTAGCAGCAATATAGAGAATAGAATGTAAACTTCTTGACTCTTAATCCAGTGTTCTTTCACTGTGCCATTCTGACTTTTTTTCCTCTAACTATAGTCAACCATGACTAGCATCTTTGGAGATCAAAGAAATGTATCTTAATCAGAGATAATAAATGTATTTTAATAAGAACCCACATAGCAACTGATGCACGCCAGGCGTCATTCTAAGCACTTTACAAATATTAATTCATTTAATCCAGGCAACACCTTATGAGGCAAATATTACTTTTAGCTTCATTTCATAGAATAAAATAAGCGGAAGCAAAGAGAAACTGAATAACTTGCTAGGGACCACCTAGCCAGTAAGTGGTGGTTTCAGTGCAGGGCTGGTTTCGGAACTCTGTGTTTAACTACTTACTATGTTTCCCCGAAAATAAGACAGGGTCTTATATTTATTTTTCCTCAA
>VBSM01003143.1:22631688-22650179 GCA_008086735.1 Cheirogaleus medius
GCCTCCCAGAGTGCTAGGATTACAGGCGTGAGCCACCGCGCCCGGCCAATATTTGCTTTCTTGTGCTGGCCTGAAACTGAACCTGCTATGTCTCTGAGGTGTGCCTGTAGTCATTTTGGATTCAAATTCCCTCCAAGAGAGAGGCAATGTTTCCACTTCATGGTTTGGAGTCTCTTCTGCCCAACCCCTTTTGAGATTTCTCTCCGTCACCCCTCAGATAAGGGACAATCCTTGTGAACTCCTGGAGACCAACTAAAAGACACAGGCTGTCCACACAAGACCCCTCAGAAAACTCTCCAGCAGGACCACAGGGGACAGACAGGGTCAATGTGTTCCCTGCATACTCCCAAGTGCCCACACTTCTTGGCCCTGTCTGTCTACAGGCACTGAGCCTGTCTTGAAGTCTGTGAATGAGGGTTTGTGATAAGGATCTGAAGCCACCTGCCTATGAGACTGAAGGAGGTAAACTGTGAAATCAGAGCTTTGTGTGAGTATGATTTCTGTTAGTACAATTAATTACCATGTTTGTTGTCTGATTTAACACAAATACACCTCAAACAACTTGCCCCCTCCCTCCGTGTCCCCACAGGAGTCCTGGTGAGAAGGCCTCATTTCACACACGCAGTGTAGCTTTCCCTCCGTGCTAGGAGATGAACAAAGTGTGTCAGCTATGCAGTCAGGTCCCGGAATCCAAGGAGACTTCTGTGCAGTATAGCAGTTACATCCAGAGACTCTGGAGTGACACTGCCTGGGTTCAAATCCCACCCCTGCTACTTACCAGCTATGTGACCTTGGGCACTTTTCTGTGCCTAGAGTTTCCTTTTCTACATAATAGACAAGCTCCTGTCTCATAAGTTTGTTGGGAGATTAAATTAATTAATGAAAATAAGGTCTTCATAACCATGCCAGGAAAGTAATAAATACTATAGAAGCATCAGTATTATGCCATTGCGTAATGAGGAAAGATACTATGTACCGTTGAGGATAATTTTTTTAATTAGTTGATTTCTATTTTTGGTCTGGTGAGTAGGATTGTTCCTATATTTCTTTTCAAATGGACACATATGGACGTTTCTCTGATGTTCACTGGTTAGAGTTTTGAAAAGGTCAAAGACACATTTTAGGAGACCACAATGTTCACATGCTGATTATAAAGTAATATCCTATGTACTGTTCTTTATGTTTTTTTTCATTTGATCACTCATCTTTAAAAAGAAAACTATATATTTAAGAATCTATTATGTACCAAGCCCTTGAGAAGCCCACAGATCAGTGGAGAAATTTCTCTTTTATTCCAACTAGCCTGAGAGGGGGCGGGGTCTTGGAGTGAGGAGCCTGCAGCCCACTCCCAGGATGGCGTTTGCACCTGCTGGGAGAATCCAGCTCCGGACCTCTGAGTCAGGATTTGAACACAGATATGCCTAACTCTAGAGCCCATAACCACTATGTGATACTGCTTCCTGATCCTGATTCACACCCAGGACCACATCTTTTATCTGACTCCTAGAACCTTCCATTCTGCACACAACCCCAGGGGTAACCACCCATTTGGTCTGCCCAAGTTTCTGGAGTTTATTCTTGGGGTGGAGAGAAGAATCAGCATTAGAAAAAGAGCCCAAGATCATAAGGAAAGAACGTAAAAAGAAAAAGGATCTGATTAAATGCTCCTTTAATGTTTCCTGTTCTGCTTCAACATTCCCCCAAAATCACTAAAGAAGGACTGTACTATGGATAAAGGGGAAAGCTGCTGTTTTCTTGTAGTTTTTCTTCATATCTCCCTGGCTTCTCCTGCTCAGCCTCCTTCCCAAGTTCTTCTTCATCAGTCTGTCTCTTAAATGTAGGTTTCCCATGGTTCTGTAC
This sequence comes from Cheirogaleus medius, assembly GCA_008086735.1. Lineage (NCBI taxonomy): Eukaryota > Metazoa > Chordata > Mammalia > Primates > Cheirogaleidae > Cheirogaleus > Cheirogaleus medius. The sequence goes on from VBSM01003143.1 coordinate 22,633,549, forward strand.
TCAACTCCCTTTTCCTCTTATTCTAGACACCTATGTGTTCATTTTCCACTTCTGTGTTGATGAGTCCCAAATCTAGATCTCCAACTGCACTTCTCTTCTAAGCTCCAAACTTCATTTCTAACAACCCACATAAGATCTCCTCCAGAATATCCTGTCCCATTGAACATGTCCAAAATCGAACTCATTAACTTTCCTTTCCTCTCACTTTAAGCCATGCTCCATTCACCAAACGCCCATCTACTAATAACGATAATATCCCCAACATAGATATTCCCAACATGCTCTTGCTCTCCAAATCAATCTCTACCTAGCTCTGATCCATTAGCCCCGACCTGGGCACCTCTGGACATTTGTAGATGCTGTTCCTTTTGTCTAGGATGCCCTTCCGTCTGTCTACCTGGTGAACAAATTCTTCAAGATTTAACATAGACACGCCCCTCCTCAAAGCCACGCTAGGTTCTGGATTGTACTTCACATAGGACGCAATCTGTATAGGACGCAATCTGTATAGGACATATATACATTATTTCCAATATTAAACTATGAATTCTTTCAAGACCACCTTCTTGGGTATTATTCACTTTTATAGTTCTCAGATCACTCAGTACAGGACCTCCTACATAGAAATCTTCAGTAAATATTTGCTGGAATAATTAATCAATTAATTAATGTAGTAAAATGGAACCAGTGTGTTTTAGAGTAGTAAGTTATTTCTTCTTGCACCCATTCTTTGTCTTCAAATTTCCCTTTACCAACTATCAGTTTTCTGGGTAGGTCACCACTCAGAAATTTCAATGTTGTAAACAGTTTATCTTATAAAACATTTTGGAGTAAATTTGGTTTATAAGGCTTGACACAATCTGTCCCCTTACAAGGCCAACTATTGTAGAGTAGAAACAGAGACAATGACTAATGTGAATTCCTTCATTTCAAGCCCACTGCGATAAAAAGAAAAGTTTCCATTTATACCAGGTTTTACAGGGTTATGGTTCAATAGGTGATCTGTATGCTTCCTTTCTACTTCCAAACACATGTGTTCCTTTGTTTCTCAGGAAGTAATCATCATGTATCCATGGAAATCAATGAGTGCAAAGGAAATGTTGCAGGGGAATAATAAAGCCAACTAACTCAACTCCACAAAAGTTGGTCATATCCTAAAACAATTAAAATGCAACCATCCAAAAGCTCCTAGAGGAAGTGTTGATCAGTGCTTGGTATTTTGACAATAACTTGTACAGTATGTAAAAGCACTTCAAAAATTCTAAAGCATTTCTAAAATATAGTACATTATCAAGACAAATGAACTACTGTGAACTAGGCACTTCGCACATATTCCTTCCTTTTATCATTTCAACAGCCCTATGGAATAGCTATTTTTGGTATTATTTCCATTCTGTAGATTAAAAAAAATATTTAGACTCTCAGAGATTAAATAAGTTGCCCAGAGACTAGTAAGTGAGAGAGACACTTGAAGGAATGTGCTGCTTCCACCAATCAGAATTGATCTTAGAGATGAACCATGCCCAGATCCATGGCATGAATCTCAAGAGGGACCCAAACAGAACAAACCACCCCTCAACCAATTTCCACACTTTTAAGTAGGATATAACCGTTTCTCTCTCTGCTTACCTAGGCTTGCAATTTATAGCCTTGAAGGTAAATTTGTGATTTGGAGGTTTCAGATTTTATCTCAATAACAGGGAAGATCAAGACCATAAACTGTTTTCTTTTATGTCATTTATAAGGAATTAACCTCACATCAGTCAAATTCTGACAAAGCAGATAATCCTGTTATTCTCCTTTTCCTGGTTTTTTTTTTTTTTTTTTTTTTTTTTTTTTTTTTTTTTTTTTTTTTTTTTTTTTTTTTTTGAGACAGAGTCTCACTCTGTTGCCCTGGGTAGAATGCAGTGGCATCACCATAGCTCAGTACAACCTCAAACTCCCCGGCTCAAGTGATTCTCCTGCCTCAGCCTCCTGAGTAGCTGGGACTACAGGTGTGCACCACAACCTGCAGGTAATTTTTCTATTTTTAGTAGAGATGGGGTCTCTCGCTCTTGCTCAGGCAGGTCTTGAACTCCTGAGCTTAAGTGATCCTCCTGCCTCGGCCTCCCAGAGTGCTAGGATTATAGGCTTGAGCCACCACACCTGACCACTCCTTTTCTTGTAGAAGAGTTTGTAATGTTTGAATCTTTGTAAAGATCCAAAGTTTTGTTATATGGAAATTTGTCTTGTGAGGATGTTTCAGTGGAAGCAATGAAGAATGGTAACAGTATTTTCATCATTATTTAGAGTCTTAAAGTAATAGAGCTTATCTTTAGTGAAAACCTATAGACTTAGTCTCTTTATAAGCCATACCTCATATTTAATGCAAATTATAGTATTAATTTAAGTTTCTCATGTAAAAGAGTTCAGATAAGGACTAGCGTGGTCCAGGGCTAGTGTGGCAGCTTCTCAAAGTCATCAGACCCCCCGACTGCTTCTATCTTTCCGCTTTCTACCTTTAGCAAGTGGCTTCCATTCTCAAAGTCATCTCAGGATGAAGAAAACACTGCTGGAGCTTCAGCTGCCAGGTCCCCAATCCAAGCAGCAGGAATGAGGATGAGGGAAGGACAAAAAGAATGTATCCACCTTACATAAGCGTTTTTCTGGAAGTTCCCCAGAAATTTCTGCTTTTATGTCATTAGCCAGGGCTTAGTCCCATGGCCACACCTGTCTGCACTTGAGGCTGGGAAAGATAGTCTTTACCTGGTCTAAAGAAGAAAGAACAGGGGAATGGATATAGGATACAGTTGAATCCACATAGGGTAAAGAAGCAAAGGGACAGCAGAGACCAGACAAAAGATCAAAGTCTTCCAAATAGAAGAATAACTGGGTTTGAATCTCAGGTCTGCTACTTACCAGATGTAGCAGAAACAGGGAGACCAGCTAGAATGTGGTTTGCACCAAGGTGATGGTGATGGAGATGGTGAAAAGTGTGGTCAGAATCTGAATATATTTTGAAGGTGGAGCCAACAACATTTGCTAATGGATTAGGGTGTTAGGTATGAGAGGAAGAGGAGTCAAGGGTGACACCAAGATTTTTGTTTGTTTGTTTAAGCAGCTGGAATAATGGAGTTGTTACTCACTGAGAAGAAAGCACTGGGGGAGGAGCAGGTTCAGGATGGGAGGGGAAGGAGATCAGACACTCAGATGTTTACTAGACTTCCACATGGAGATACTGAATTGGAAGTTGGACATATAGTCTGGAGCACAAGGAGGTGGTACAGACTGGAGATATATATATATATTTAAAAGCAATATATAAATGGTATTTAAAGCCTTGAGATTGGATAAAATCATCAAAGTAGTAAGTATAGATGGAAAACAGAAGAGCTCCAAGGACTGAGCCCTCCAAGGCACTCCACCATGGAGAAACCAGGGAAACTAAACGAACTAGACAAGAAGAATGAGAAGCAATGAGGCAGAAGGAAAAACCAGGAGTGTGGTGGAAACTGTGAGAAGGAAGAGTTTATGTTTTAAATGCTGCTGATAGGTCAAGTAAGACCAGGACTGAAAATTGCCGACTGTATTTGCCATGGTTGCCTATGAGAGTAGTGGGAGTAAGAGGAGAAGAAATAAAAGGAGAATGGGATATAATAAGTAGATACAACTTTTCTGAGAAATTTCACTGTAAAGGGAAGAAGAGAAAGGGGGGATAATAAGCTAGAAGGGGAAGTGGGAGAGAGTTGTTTGTGGTTTGTTTTTTTTAATGATGAGAGAATGCTTATATGGTACTAGTTAAAAGAGGGGGGAACAGATGCTGCAGGAGAGAGCGGGAGGATTGTCTGTAGCATTGTCCTTGACTGAGTAGGCAAGGGGCAGAGCAGTGGGATCTAGTGTGGAAGTGGAGGTGCTGGCCTTTGTAAAGAGCATGGAAATTTCATCCAGAGGAACAGGAGAGAAGGCGGAGCCTATGAGCTCAGATTCTGGTAGGTGGGCAGATGTGGTTGTGGAAGCCTGTGGAAGTTTTCTTCTGGTGGCTTCCATTTTCTCAGTACATAGGAAGCATGGTGGTCAGGACAATGAAAATGGAGAAGAATGGTTGAAGTTTCCAGAAGAAAAGAAAAGGTATACAATAGTCCTCTTTCAATAGAGTGAATGAATGAATGAATGAATGAGACTAAGGAAATATAGCACGATTGCTGGGCGACTTCAAGGGTCCACTAGAGATGAGTGAGAAAGGACATGACATGAGGGCAGCTTGGCTGTATGCTTTTGTTCAACTGCGGAATGGAGTAGGGGAAAGTTGAATTTAACAAAGACTGTAGTTTAGCCAAGTTAGTTCAACACAGGGAGAGAGGGCAAGGAAATTGAGGGTATTTTCAAAGAAATGATTAAAACATTTGACCACAGATTGGAGCTGGATAAGGAGGGAGGTAATGTGGAAAGAGTGACTGACAGGGAAAATATCATAGGATCAGTGGATTTTAGATTCCAATAGAGTTGAAGGATTGCTGGAGTTCACAGGGCGTGTGTGGGTCCACTAACAAAAAAGCCTGAAATTCTCAAATCTAAGACTTAATGATATCCAAAGATATCTAAAATTTAGGGGCTTGCCAATGTGAGCTCACCCACCCAAAAATAAAATAAATCTGCTTTCCTCCAGGCCTTCTCAACCACTGACCTGAGACAGAGAGAGTGACCTCGTAATGTGGCATGATTAAATCCTGTTCCTGGATTCCAGGTTTTTATGCACTTCCTGCCATTTTCTGCAAATGGCAACGCAGAGATTCCAGGGGGCTCTCTGACATGGCAGAATGCCAAGTCAACCAAAGAATCTCCCATTTCTACATCTTGAAGAGAATTGAACATCACATCTCCGACATTAGCTGTGTTAATCAGTTTTCAAGGCAAGGCCACGTCTGCTTCTAAAGCAATTCATTAAAGCTGCTCCACAAGCTGCTCCTGATCTCCACTTTTGCCTCCGGTGTGGAATAGAGAGATAAATCAGTGACAGGAACAACGAAGAACCCACCACCTTGGAGGTATACAAGAAAGGAACAAAGTAGCCCCAAATGAAATGTCTGAGGAAACCCATTCCTTCTGAGTGGGTTGCCAGGGCCCAGTTTTTCCAGCCAGTAACTAACAAATGCACCACTCCCAAGCATCTTCATATTACTGACTGACATCGCAAAAACATTAGAGTCTAAAGAGCATTTGCCCTCATCATGTTGAAATTTTCCTTCTTTCTCTTTCGTACTCTGCCACTGAAAAACCCCAAAGTTTCTTTTAGTATCCAAATTCACAACTCTATAGCCAGGCATTTTTAGCTTCCCTACTTTTGTAGTCTCTTGTCAGAATTTTAGAATTTTTAAACCCTTCTCTTTATTGAGTAATACGGGCCTGAAAGAGAGGAAATGGTCAATCAATTCTCTCTTTTTTTTTTTTCATCTTCTTTTTAAATAAATCTCCCAGCAATAAATATAGCACCAACTCTAAGGAGTTCTGAACAAATGTGAGTTTACTCAATTGTAATGAACAAAACCAGCAAGTAATGTGCTTTGCTTTCTTGAAACTTACCAAAAAAAAAAGGTGATTTTAGAATTTAAAATAAGTGTTAAATACTGCTCCTCTTTCATTTTTCAGTCAGTAATTACAATACTTGTCACCCTTCCCAAATCCCAGGTCCTACAAATTGTCGAACTTAGATTATGGTAAAGATTTGCCATCAGAGAATGTTACTGAAATCAGAGTGTCCCACTTCTGTGAGTTTAAGAAAAACCTTTAATGGTTCTTTTTAGTGGCGAGTTTGGAGTTGAGTAGCATTTAAAGCACTAGACTGTCTCTCCAGTATTTGAGGGGATTAGGTTTAGAGTTCATTGTGTTGACTGTCCTTTGAAAGATTAGATAGTTTAGTTAGGCTCCTACTGGCCATGTAAATGTCTCAGTGTTTATTGACTGTCTGCAGTCATTATCACGGACTCTGAACACAACCAACACCTTGTAAACAGAAATCCCATTATTTTTGTGGCACTGATAAGATTTACTGAGGATTTAATTTTTTTATGATTGACCAGCCAGTTAAAGATATTAATACAGTACAGAAGAGTATGATAAATGAGTATGAATTCAGTCAATAAACTTGCCCTTTTATTTTGTTTGGAAACTACAATCTCATTTTGCTTGTAGATCATAGAAATTATCTGCACAGTATTCTGTTTAAAAACACTTCTTAAGTACAGTCAAATGTATTATATGCATTTCTACTAATCCTTCAATGATCTACGGAGGGATTTATACATTTTTGCGGAAAGATGTCTTAAGTCTTTTGGTACATACACAGAAAAATTCTATGGATAGTGTACGAATTTAGTTTGGGAACAGTATAAGGATTTGTTGGGTAGTTTGGGCCTGCATTTTAAAATGCTATCATCAAAATAAAATTTGGGAAGGCATGCAATAGATGTGTTGTGTTTGACCACAGGTAAGATCCATGGGATGGACATTATTTTGATTCTGAATTTGGTGATCTTTGCAAGGGGGTTGCTATTAGAGCTTTCCTTCCTGCGCCAGTAAGGTACATGATAGCTAGAAGAGGCGAAGCAAGTGTGCCTTCCCTGGGGTCCTGTGTGGCATGGCGTCAGGAGGTGACTTCGACAGCATTCAGAGCTTAATCCAAGTAAGAAGGAGCCTTCCTTCAGGAAGCATTGGAAGGTGGCTGGTGTTCAACAGAAAGCAGAAAAACAGGATGGGGATCAGACTGCTTTGCCTGGGAGAGTGGAAAGCCCCCCCCCCACCTTTGATTGTCTCAATACAAAACATAATTGCTTAACGCAAGACACAAAACCTTTGCCATGAAGCCCCAACACACACCAACAGCCCCAGCTCCCAACTCTGCTCCAGTCATCCTTGAACCACCTGCCCCCTGCTCCATGGCGCACACCTTCATGCCCCTGAGCCTTTGCCTTTGCTGTGTTCTGCTTCCTCGCCCCCAATGTGAAACTCCTCTTCGCTCTCAAAGTCCAACTAGCTCACTTGCTCCACTGTATTCATGACTTCTTGTCATTTCTTTGTATGTCCGACTTTCCCACACCTGTAAGCTCCCCGAGGGCAGGACTCAATCTTACCTTTTTTTAAAAAATATCCCCAGGGTCTACCTGCTTGGGACCACATGTGGCCTTCTGGATCCTTGAGTGCGGCCTTTCTGGAGGGCCACATGTGGCCTTGAGTGCACAGGTTCCCCACGCCTGGTCTAGCACATAATCTGTGCAATTACATGTAGAGAACAGGAAGAAGGAAGCCACATCTGTGCCTTTGTTCGCACACTCCATCCTCTCTCCCAATTAGAGCTTACCCACCCTCAGGAACCAGCTGCCTTTTGAAGACTTCCTTGACCAATGATCTCCCGCTTCTTTAAACTCTCATAGCACCCGAGTGAGAATTGCACACTTGACACTTCGCAGACTTGTGTCCTCATTTTAGTTGTGTTTTGATATCTATGTGCTATTTCCCCAACTACAATCAAAGAACTCTTTGGACTGGGAGCTGAGTCTTTAACCTCTTTGCATCACTCACAATGCCTAGGGGTGCTCCATCTGGGGCTATTACCTACCAAGTGTTTGTTGATTAAGGAGGAGCTGGGGATGGTCTGAAAGGTGGACCAGAGTGTATTTGACAGGCTCAGTGGAGAAGGGCACAGTCAGGACAGTCCAGGCAGACAGAGCTCAAGCAACAAGGAGCAACAGGCAGACCACCCCCAAATCCTCAAGCATCTCAAAAGGAGACAAAGCAAGTCTACCGAGTGTTTAATAAGGAAAAATGGAAGGCCTGCACTTGAGCTAATGGCAAGCCAGGGCACTGCAAGACGAGCAAATGTCCACAATCAGTGGCTGGAAACAAACCAGGCGAGGAGGAGAAAGTTCTGACAGTGAGAACGAAGCATGTGGCATGCATTCTTTCTTTAAAACTCTTTTACTGAAGTGTAATTTACATGCCATACAATTCACCCATATAAAGCATACACATCAATGGTTTTTAGTGTATTCACAGAGTCGTAAAACCAAAAGCACAATTAGAATATTCTTATCACCCCAAAAAGAAACCCCATACCCGTTAGAAGTCACGCCCTATTCCCTTTCCACCATCGCCTTCCCACCCCCACCTCTCACCCTAGTCAAACACTAATCTACTTTCTGTCCCTGCAGATGTGCCTGTTTTGGACATTTCACATAAAAATGGAATACAATATGGCTTTTTCTGTGTCTGGCTTCTCTTATTTAGCATGTTTTTAAAGGTTCATTCAAGTTATAGCATGTATCAGAATTCATCTCTTTTTATTACCAAATAGTATGGATGCATCACATTCTATTTATCCATTCATCAGTTGATGGACATATTGGGTTGATTCTTGACATACGTTCTTTTATTTATTATTTCCAAGACTCTTGGATGTAGGTGTTAGTGTCCACATTGTACAGATGAGCGAACTGAGACTCAGAAAGGTTAACTGTCCTACCCCTTCATAGGAATAATGGCACTGGGATCGAACTCCGGTGTGCTTGAGTCCAAAACCTCTATGTTTAATCATTATCTGTTATTTGGCAAACATTGTCAGTGGAGGGATGTAGATCATGCCAAATTCCAAAGACTCACAGACATCACTGCATCTTTCAAGGGATTTAGCCACAAATTTTTAAAATGTGATAGTTCTGTGATACAGAGGAAAGAACATGAGGTTTGGAGCTAGACAGTCTTGAATTTGAATTGCACACACTAGCTATGTGATATGGGGCAGGTCATTTAACTTCTCTGAGCCTCAGTTTCCTTTCCTATAAAAATGCAGATAATTCCTACCATGCAAGGTCATTGTGAGGATTAAATGAGCTGATAATACGAAGTGCCTGACATATAGTAGGTAATCAAAATATGGTAGCTATTATTATCATTACTGTTTGTAGTGGTAGCAAAAGCAAGTAAAATACACACACGCACACACACACACACAACCCCCATAGAGAGGAATCTGAGGAGGACAGTTTAGGATCTGTGGTGGTGGGAAATCAGGCAGAAGTCTCCAGTGGTAGGCAGACAGAGATAAGAGGCAGGAGCTCAGGTGAGAGGTCAGGGCTAGAGATATAGATTTGGGGGTTATCAGAGTGGAGGTGAGGGTTGAAGCTGTGACAACTATTCAGGTAGAACAGAAATAAAGGCAGAAAATAAAGAAATGAGTCCAGTGCCTGAGCCCTGGGGTGTCCACAATTAAGGCCAAGAGAAGGAATAAGAAGCAATAAAGGATATAGAAATAAGTATTTGAAGGAGTTGTGGGTATACCAGAATAGCACTTAATCTTGAAAGTCAATGGAGATATTTGAGAAAGGGATAAGGGGTAGGGGAGACAGTTGAGAAGGTTAGGTTATAGAAAGGTTTGCAATAATGACAGCTGAGAGAAGGCCATTACATTTGGCAGCCAGGAAGTCAATGGTGGCCTGAAATGCTGAGCATCTATCCATCCATCAATTCATTCATCCATTTGGTTTTTTTCAGTGCATCTACAGTGTGCTGTGCTAGACCCCTGAGAAATACCCAGGTAAAACACAATCCTTTGCTAAAATGGGAGAAAAGTTCAATGTTCTGAGACCTGTCTTGTCAATGAGTTGGGTCTAGCAGGGGAAATTGGGGGCTCTGTAGGACAATTGTGATGGAAGGGTAGAGAAAGCTGAAGAGCATGTCAAAGGTGGGCTGAAAGGAGGCACATTTTAATTTTAAAAGGGGGACTAAGGAAGGGGGAAAGAGAAGGCAGAAGCATTTGGGTTTACTTATTTGACACAAATGTCATCTGGAGGCTTCTCCTTTTCTTGTTGGTTTATGGTTGAGATGCCACCACATTGAGTGTACCAATTTTTGAAACTTGGGGTGAATTTTTAATGTTGACATTGCATTTTGAGTACATATATTAATAATTTCTCTCTTCTTCAAAGATCTTCATGGATCCAGAATTTTTCTTTCTCCTGGAACTTTGAGTAAAATGGATCCTTCAAGAAAATGCAAATACAAAAATTAGCCAGGTGTGGTGGCACGCATGTGTAGTCAGTCCTGGCTATTCCAGAGGCTGAGGCAGGAGGATGTCTTGAGCCCAGGAGTTTGAGGCTGCAGTGAGCTATGATGATGCCACTGCACTCCAGGCTGGGCAACAGAGCAAGACCATGTCGGAAGGAAGGAAGGAAGGAAGGAAGGAAGGAAGGAAGGAAGGAAGGAAGGAAGGAAGGAAGGTAGGTGTACTGTTTATCCTATGGTTCCAATACCTGCCCCATCCCCCAGCCTGCAGCCAAGGTACCCCTAGTTGGAGAGGCAAGTTAGGGAATGAGGACCAGGATATCATGGCTTCACATCTGTAGCCATACTTCCTACTTACCATTAAAAAAAAATAGATCAAGAACAGTGAATAAAAATTAATTCAGAAGTTATAGACAGGAAATAAAACATAAGCATAATAGATATGGGACTACTAAAGTTAAAAAAAAAATAAAGCCAGAAGCCCAAACATTAAAAGGAGAAAACTGTGACACATTTAATATTAATGAGTAAAACAGGTTAACATTGAAAAAATTAAATAAAAAATTTAAGAACAATCTTTAACCTGAAGGAAAAAAAAGAATGAACTAAAACCACAAGGATCAAAAGATTAAATATTGACAAGGTAAAGTAACAATAAAACTTTTAAAACTGGATGATAAGAAAATGTAACATTAAGATAAATAGAAAGAAGAAAGAAGAAGCAGATTTTTAAAAACCCTAATCAAAAGATAAAAGGAATAAAATATGAAGTTATAAAATAATGAGAAGAGAATAAAAGTATAAAATAATAACAGTGTAAATTAAAGTAGGTAAGAGGAAACCAGTTTAAAAATGGAAAACTCAGATGTAAAAGAATAAAATTATATCAAAGCTAAAGTAGATAAAAAAAAAATTAGTGAAACATTAAGTGAAGAGATGAAAAAACATATTGTAACACAAATGTACAAATGTTTTAAAGCTAAGGTGTTAAAATCTCTAACAGAAATTAAACACATATCTACAGAGAAAAATTGACAAGTATCATCCATTCCTAACATGATCCTCCAGGGTGAATGGAGCCACTCCCATTCAGGTAAGGGCAGAGCCCAGGGAGTACAGCAGAGCAAGGTTTCTGTCCTCCATCTAGTTGGGAACACAATGTATGCCCAGGGCGCCAAGCAAGCCCACCTGTCCTCTGGGCAGCTGAGAGAGGCCAGGCCCCCCAAAGACTCTCTAGGAAAGCACCATGGTCTCACTATTGCTCCACACTGTAAAAGCTCTTATAGGTGGTAACATCATAGACAACTTGTAGCCTGGTGAAGGATCTACAGCTAGATCTCCCTTTCTCGCATACAAAAGGAAGTATCTGTTAGGTTAGGACTAGCAGCAAATAATAGAGAACCAGAAAAACAGAGGCTTGAACAAGCTAGAATTAATTCTTTCCCAGGTAATAGTCAAAAACGTAAGCCCAGACTGAGATGGTACTTCTACTCCATGAAGCTCCTTCGTGCTTTCTGCTCACCATTCCAAGGACCCTACATTTAGGCCTTGTCTTCATGGCCCAAGATGGAGCTTCAGCCAGCTCTCTCCAGGAGGAAGGAAATAAGAAACTGTGAGGGGGCTGGGAGAGGTGGCTCACATCTGTAATCCTAGCACTCTAAGAGGCCCAGGTGGAAGGAGTGCTTGAGGCCAGGAGTTCAAGACCAGCCTGAGCAAGATAATGAGACCCCATCTCTATAAAAAAGAGAAAAATTAGCAGGGCATGGTGGCGTGCACCTGTAGTCCCAGCTACTTGGGGGAGGGAGTAGGCTGAGGCAGGAGGATCACTTGAGCCCAGGAGTTTGAGGTTGCATTGAGACGATGACACCACTGCACTCTAGCCCAGGTAACAGAGCGAGACTCTGTCAAAGAAAGAAAGAGGGAGGGAGGGAGAGAGGGAAAAGAAAGAGAAAGAAAGAAAAAGGAAAAGAAACTGTGAAGGGCACATATTAGTTACTTCTTAAGGAAGGTTTCCAGAACTGCCAAAGGACATTTCCATTCACATCCCATTGGCCAGACAAAGTAACATTCAGCTGCAAGGGATGCTGGAGAATGTAGTTTTAATTCTGGTGGCCACATGCACAGCTGCAAATTCTGTTACCTGGAAAGTGAGAATAGATATTGGGGTCAACTACCAGTCTCTGTTTGGGGAGGCTGCAACATAAGCACTGTTTTCCCTTCCCCTCCTGAGGAACGTGCAGGCGAGAGCCAATTTTAAAAGCCTTTGGGTACCCTGATCTTGGGAGAGGAAAGAAGACTCCAGCAAAACTACACAAACTCTGGTATAAATATGAATGTTTGCACATTGTGGGAGCGGTCATGATTTTATTAAAGACATCAACATCTCACTCTGGTCTAATGTATCAAGAAATCTGAGAAAACTGAAGTCCTTACCCCATTGTGAAGACCCAGGGCTGCCTCTTTATATAAGGAGAAGCCAGGAAAGCCTTTGCTTTCTGGTTTGGCTTCTGCTTCCTATTTAGTTCCCTGAATATCCTGGCCCCTGAATAATTTGCCCACCGGGATAAGCAGCCTTTCCCCCCATTCTCCCCATTTCCTTCCTTGGAATAGGCGTATTGGGCCCAAAGAATTTACAGAGGAATTCAGAGGAACATACAGGTCCCCATTATGTTTCCAGCTCTATATTATTCACTAAGGAGTATAATAAAAAGAAAGGCCTTGGACCCTGTGAAGAAAAGATATGTTTATGGTACCTTAGTTTACCTCTGTGTATTGTAGAGCTTGAATTAGATTTGGTGGTTCTAAAACTATGGTCTGTTTAAGCATCATTCTACATAGCTGGTTTTAAAAAATGCAGATTCCAGATAGATAAATAAATTTTAACGTAACAGCACAAAAATTTCCACGATAGGATTTCAGATTCCACATTGTAATTGCCCTTTAAGAAACTGCTACTTATCCAGTCTTGATGAAATAGCAAAGAAACAAATTCACACTTATCTGAAAATCCTATTAAAATACCCTTCTTTTTTTCTCCTACCTATCAGTAGGAGGCCAGACCTCAACTGAAACAACATTATCACAACAGATTCAACGCAGAAGCGGAAAAGACAGTTCAGCTGTCCTCTGTTAAGTCAAATGTTAAAGAGATTTGCAATAATGTAAAATTATACCATTATTCTCACTAAATTATTTGTTGTTTTGGAAGATATAATTTTTTATAAGATATGCTATATGTATTAACATCATGATTTTATTATTGCTATTTTAAAATAGATTAATAAATGAGTGTTTAAGAACTTTTTAAAATGCTGACTCCAAGACTCCCTCACCACCACCCATCACTGAGGACCCTGGTTCGGTAGGAGTGAGCGTGGGCCTGGGAGTGTTAGTTTTAATAATTCCCCTAGGGGATTACCATGCAGGTGGTCCTCAGACTATACTTCGGACAGAAGCTCTGTAAGGTGCCCCCCACCCTTAAATTGTAAAGAGAAAGAAGAGAAATACATTATTTCTCAATAGAATCCATGGAGAGATTTCAAATGGTATTTTGGTTTCCCCTGAGTTGATTTCAGAGTCAGTCATGTGGCCTCACCGAAGACAAGTTTTTTGAGTTAATGGCTCAAAGTGTTGTGGCTTCCTCACCTGTCCTTAAACCTGCCTTTCTGGCCAGTGCATTTAGCTATGTTTGAACTCAGTGTTTCCTACGCGAAAGCTTTTCCCCATTATAGTAATTTCTCAAAGGATTTATAACCTTCAAGGTAAAGGTCTCTGACAGAGGACTCTAAGGATGATCCCCACCATAGACACATTAAGAGCACTTCAGGTACATTAATGTTCTCGGTCCCTGGATTTATTGCAACACAGTAAAGCCTCTTTTCAGAAAGCATACTCTTAGTTCCATTTAGTCGGCAGGCTTTTCCAGAAAGAGATTAGAAGTAAAATGATTTGAGATAGAATCAAAGAATTCCATCTTTTTAATTAGTGTGTTAAACACAGGGACACCTAATACAAATATTTGGTGATGTGGCCGAGCGTTGGCTCTAAGGTCACCGGAGGAAATTTATAGGGAGCTCTAAAGGCCCTACACAATAATTGTCTTGGGTTATGACTTCTCGAATTGCTCTTCATTGCCAATAGCACTACATTTGGAAATAAATAAAATTTGCTGAATTAGGGCGCTGTTCTGGTTAAAATGTTTAATCTTCACTTTAACTGAGTTGTGGTCATTGGAGGCTTTTTGTTTTGTGAAAGGGGGAAACTTTGCACAAGGTTAGCTCCTTTTACACAGCCTAATAACTCACTAATTAAAAATCCTTTTTGGAGAGGTGCCAGGCTTGTCTGGTCAACACGGGGAGGGAAGAGAGCAGAAATCTATTTCAAAAACATTTCAGGTGACTGTAATTCTACATTGCGAAATTCATTATTAAAGATATTCTGTCCATGATTTTATTAAATGCTGTGGTAAAGAAGAAGTTGCCGATCCTGTACTCAGACATACTCCGCTTTCCGTGGAAACCTGTCTCGCAAATGAGATTTGATATTTCATTACATGATGCTCTACCCCAAGGGCTCTGGACCATCTGCCTCCGATGTGCCCTATTTGTTCCTTGCATGAAATGAGAGGCAGCTGTGCTGTGCCGCCAGGACAGGACACAGAGGATAAGGAGCAGGGGAGAGGAAAACAATCCTAGGGACAGAGTATGGGGCGGAGGGATGTATGTTCCATTTCAGAACACCTTTAAATGGACTTGGACCATTCCACTAAGTTTTTACTCAGGGCTATCTTTAAATGCTGTGTTGGGGAGACACTGAAATGGCTCGGTTTACAATACACTCCTATCATACCACCCCAGAGATTACTGCCACCCCTGCACAGTGCTGAAAGTCCTGATTTCCCTTTGTAAAACCATCTAGAACATCACTGTGATATCATGGGCTCTCACGCATCTTTGTATGCCCAGGGCCTAGCCCAGTATGTGGCACATGGTAAGTATTGGTTAAATGTTTGTTCAATGCACGGATAGGCAGATGGAGAGAATAGAGAATCATTGATTTAACACATCTTTTAAAGTACAGACCTTCCTTCTGAGAGTTAGAGGATCGTTGATTATTGTCACTCATAGGTGTAACTTAATCACATTGCTTTCTCCTGGGAAGGATGGAAAGCATGAACAATTCTGGAGCATGGGGCACTAGCAGAGAAGAGACGAGGAGGCAGGTCTGCGTCAGGACATCAGTGAGCAGCCAGAAAGTAACCTTGATCATAAGATAAAGAATCCCACATAATTTTCCACACTGGGACCATATCATTGTTCTTGCTGGAGGTTTTATCTGTCCTGGACTTTAAGAAAATCGGCTGGTGGCTCACACCTGTGATCCCAGCCCTTTGGGGAGATTGCTTGAGGCTAGGAGTTTGAGACCAGCCTTTAAATCATATTATTGTGTTACATTATTGATCATGTGTTGAAATGACATTAAATAAAATATATCATTAAAATTAATTTCACTTGTTTCTTTTCTTTTTAAAATGTGGCTACTAGAAGAATTTAAATTATATAGGCATGGGTGGTGGCTCACGTTACATTTCCATAGCATGGTGTTGGTCGGTGATAAAAATTTTAAACATACTGATTCCCTGAATATCTGTGTAAGTTACTGAATACAGTCAACAAATTTTTCCATCTAAGAAAAGTTAGATGTGTGTTTCAATAACTTTGGATCCATTTTGGCTGGTTTACATTCAACAGAACACATACCTCCAGGACTTTAAACAGAGCTTCAATTTCCCTGTCTGTAATATTACCCCCTTTGTAGGGTTATAGTGTAAGGATTAAAAGGGATCATCTATTCAAGGTCCTTAGTCTGGAATTGTCTAAATGTGAAGTCCTCTTTGGGCTAGAAGCTTGACGCAAATTATCCTTTTACCCTTCCCTGGCTTTCGATGGCCCAATAAATGTCAGTGCCCTCCTCCTTCCTTTGAGTCCCTGCTAAAAAACACACTCATTCAACTATCCATTGCACCATGTGGATTTTTTAAGTGATTTTCTCCCAAGTTAATCCACTTAATATGCTATCTTTTTCTGGCTTTTTCCTACTTCTTCTGGATTTGTTTAGGGGTTTTTGTCATCGTCTTCTAAAATCAACACCTCGTTCTCAAAGCTCCTCTTTCTCCAAGAAACCTCCCTAGGTGCCCACCTCCTTTTGCCCTCCCATTGTGTCCTCTGCTAACACAGACTTTCCAAAAAACCATTTCAAACAACCCCAGTGATTTGAACATCACTGTTTGTTTGAAGCAACCATTTCCTTATATGTTCTAATTTCACTTTCAGGTTCTATATCCTTGGTTATTTGGTTCTCTGATTACAGATCATGTTTTCCAGAATGGAAGTAAAAATTATTTTAGCATACGCTTTATTATAAAAGAAGTTGAGCTTAAACTCTTTAAGATCTATTTAATTCCCCGCAGGCAAATTATTCTTTGATTCTTTAAAAAAGTAAGTGAGCCAGTCTCTTTTTTTCTCTCTCTTTCTCTCTCTGTCTCTCTAAAAAGAAGTTTCTCTCTGGTCCTCAGTTGATATTTCTTTTTCTTCTTCTTT
>VBSM01003143.1:22650279-22667051 GCA_008086735.1 Cheirogaleus medius
GACTTTGAGCGATCCGCCCACCTCGGCCTCCCAGAGTGCTAGGATTACAGGCGTTCAGTTGATATTTCTAACAGGAAACCTTACTAGATGAAAGGGACAACAATAACTGACATTTATTGAGTGCTTATTATAAATTAAACACTGTACTATGCACTTGACCTTTAATATTTTTAACAATGATTCCCAAGTCCTGCTTCAGGGGAAATTGCTGGGTAAAAGTAGTAGTTCATTAGCTTGTCTTCTGTTTGTTCTTTTTCTGTTGTGTACCCAGGAAAACCTCAGGTCCCAGGTTTCTCCATTCTGGTTTTGAATATTCACACCCAGAGTCACTAATCTTTCTTGTTAACACCTTGTAGTTTGGCCCTTGATTAATTCAATCAGTGATTAGCACTTCTACAATAAGTGTTAATCTCTCTTTTGAAATACCTCAAAGCTCAGCCCTTTACTGAGGCTTTCTGCCCCAATCACAGTACACCAGAGAGGATTTCCCTATTGTGAGCCGTATCTACAAGGCATTTCCCCTGCACACCACCGGCTTGGGAAAGGCCAGCTTCAAAGTCCTGTTGCACAATTAAAACATGGAATTATAGGCCCAGGTTTGCACCCACCGCATGCAGTAAACTCCAACTGAGTACCGCTAGTGACGCTGTTAAAAGCAGGGGCCAGACTCTTCAACGCTGGGAGACCAAAAGCGAATGAACCTCCAGAGGGCACCCTCGGCAGATCGGTCTTGGGGGAGGGGACTCCAGGCCAGGCAGAACCACGCTAGGAGTTGGTCTCAGGTTTCCAGACACCCAGATGCTCAGTTGCTCAAGCGTGAGAACTGGGGCCTTCTCAGAAGCAGCCAGATCAGCCTCAAATCCCTCAGCTGGCAGATGTGAAGGCCTCTAGCTCCTGAGAGCAGTTTTCTCCCTGACAATGGGTGCATGTGAACTAACAAATAAGGCGGACCCAAGCATTGTCCTTTCTATGTCACAAGTGAGGATGTGGGTTTACCTTCGAGGCTGTCTAGGCTCACACTCCCAAAGCAAGGCACCCCACATGAAGGAAAACACAATGACCTAACTTTTCTTTTGCATTTGAAAGAGAACAGCTTTGATCTTAGTTTCATGGCAGGTGGTCAGCTTGCATTGGTTTCAACACTTTTTTTAAACAAAAAAAGTTTCCTATAAAAGGCAAATTTCTCCATGCTCCCCACTACTTAAAGACCCCTGGGGGATTTTTCTTAACATAAAAGAGTGTTTGAATCTTACCATTTCTAAGAGATCATTCCAACTAATTTGAATGTTTTCCTTTATAGCACAACAGTAATGTCACAACCCTACCTTTAAGATGTGTTTTCACACTCATCAACTCCTTGATATAGACAGAGCAAATATTCTCATCCCATTTTACAGATCAGAAAGTAGAGGCCCAAAAAGATCCAGTGCCTGACCTAAACCACACAGCTGTGTTACTGAGTGGGGTTGAGATTTAACCTCAGGTCCCTCCAACCTCCATGGCCAAGAGCATAACCACCATGCTCTGTTGTGCTCCTTCTCAATCGGTGGGATCAGAACTTGAAATGAGCTAATTCTTAATTCCAAAGCAAGGGCTAGGAAAAAAGGGTAGGCACCACAGCTGCACCGGGCTAACGGGAGCATGTGTTTGTCCACAGCCAAGCTAAGGGGGTGGAGGAGCCCCGGAGGCAGGCATGGTGGTAGTAGCCAGTTGTGCAAAGACCCAAGGAACTGGGGCAGAGAGAAGTAAAGATTCCAAATGAGAATGCAAGAGCAGCCATGAGCGAGTGTTCATGGCTTGAGTGTGTGCTTTCATTGTGCTTTACTCTTGTCCTCTCCTAGACCAGACGGACCTGGCCAACGAATAGTTCTTGACCTCTAAAATAAGATCTCTGGGGGAGGTGGGGGTGCTTATTAAAACACAATTTCTGAGTCCACCTATTCCGATGAATCAGAATTTCCGAATGTGAGGCCCCACAAGCTTCCCAGGGATTCTGACCACCCTTGGAGAAGCAAGGGCCAGACTGCAGGTATGTGTGGCTTCCGGCAGCAAAGAGAGCTTTGCTTGCATTTAGTTAACGAGAGCAGGTGAGCAAGAGAAAGTTTCCCGGGAGCTGAAACAGGAAAAGAGCAAAGAGTTATTAAAAGAAGTATGAAAACGAAAAGAGCCAGTGTCCTGGCCTGTCTCAGAGAAGGCGCTAGCGACACGAAGGCGCATGCGCAGTGAGGCCAGAGGGAGGCCGCTGCCACCTGGGCGTGGACTGCCAAAGCCAGGCAGGGCTGGCAACAGGGTCCTCGCTGTGATGGGGAGGGGACACGGACACGAGAGAGCAACAGCAAGGAAAAGGCTTTTTATGCATTTTAAACCTCAGCTTTCATTCTAACTGCTACCCACATACAGGCGCACAAAATATATATATATTTTTTTTAAATTTTAACAGCAACAGAAGCTTTCATGCTGTAGGAAAGGATAAAGAAAACTTAAAAGAAAGGCTCTATATATGTTATCACTTTTTGAAATGGATAAGCTATACCAAGGTTCAGCCTCAGGCACTGAAAGAAGTCTTTCGTCAAAGGCAGAGTGGGGACATTGGGAATTACTTTGGATAACTAAATAACAGGAAGACGGGACTGCAGTTGATACCTTATATGCCCTCTTGTAATGAACTGAACTATGTTCCCCAAAATTCACAGATCAAAGTCCAAATGTGACTGTATTTGGAGATAGGGCCTTTAGGGAGGTAATTAAATGAGGCTATAAGGATGGGGCCCTGACCAATAGGATTAGTGTCCTTATAAGAAGAGGAAGAGACATCAGAGAACTATCTCTGTCCTGGCACAGAGGGAAGAGATTTGAGGACACAGCAAGAAGGCAGCTGTCTACAAGCCAGGAAGAGAGGCCTCACCGGAAACCAATCCTGTAGGCACCTTGATCTTGTGCTTCCAACCTCCAGAACTACAAGAAAATAAATTTCTGTTGTTTAAGCCACCCTGTCTGTGCTATTTCTAACAGCAGCCCTGGAAGCCTCAGATCCTTCATCTGTAAAATGGGGCTAATAGCACCGTCACCTTTGCCATAGGATTATTGAGAGAATTAAATGAAATAACGTATGTAATAAAGTGACCTGTTTAACAGGTTAACCAGCGTACAATAAGTGCTAGTTATTATAGACCAATCCTATGGGATTGTTAATTGAACTAAGTGAGATAATCAGTGCAAGACCCTTACTTAGCACAGGACCTGCACATAGTAGGTGCTTAATAAATTGTAACTATAAATACTATGATATATTTTAAAATAACATTAGATAAATAAATGTCATAATTATTACATAACAATTACCCTTCCAAAATGTTTTCAAATACATACTAAAGATTTAAAAACGGCCAGGAGTGGTGGCTCACACCTGTAATCCTAGCACTCTGGGAGGCCATGGTGGGCAGATCACTCAAGGTCAGGAGTTCAAAACCAGCCTGAGCAAGAGCGAGACCCCGTCTCTACTAAAAATAGAAACAAATTAATTGGCCAACTAAAAATATATAGAAAAAATTAGCTGGGCATGGTGGCACATGCCTGTAGTCCCAGCTACTCGGGAGGCTAAGGCAGGAGAATTGCTTGAGCCCAGGAGTTTGAGGTTGCTGTGAGCTAGGCTGACGCCATGGCACTCTAGCCTGGGCAACAGAGTGAGACTCTGTCTCAAAAAAAATAAATAAATAAAAAATAAAGATTTAAAAAGAGCCATATGGTGACCATATTATAAAAGAGAAATGAAGAAAACCAGTAAGCTTAAGTTTGGTGCCCAAGAAAATACCAGGGAAAAAATTAATACAACCAATTTTCAAATCCCATGAGAGAACAGAGTACATGATATTAATTTTATGAAGAAAAACTCTGGTCAAGCTAAGACGACAGATTATATAGACCAGCAAAGCAGAAACAACCCGGCTAATGAGACTTTTGTCCCACATCCTTGGGTTTCCTAAAAGGTCAGGAAACAGCAGTTCAGTGACATTGTTCTTAGCTGGAAAGGCAAAGATTCTCATTAAATCAAGGAACTGGGGAGCATTTTGAGAGGTCAGTCCCGGGGCCAGTGGTACTTAAGGGGTTCACTGAGGGAGAGAATCAGGAAGAAATGAGGGCACTGCCAAAGCTGTGGGGAGGTCAGAGGGAAGAGGTCACACTAATAGGCACCCCACCTTGGCAGGTGTCATCCCACCTCCCTCAGAACTTCTTTTGGTAGCCCTCCCACCCCCCACCACATGGAGAAACATTGATCTGGAATGTTCCAACCTTGTTAAAGTAAGAAACATGTGAAGCAGAGACAAAGACCAGATATATACGTCTCCTCTTGCTTCCTCGATCACTCACTTTTCCTTCATCAACATACATTTATTTATAGAGTGCCTCCCATGTGCCAGGCTCTGTGCTAGGCACCGGGTTAGCAAAATCCACATCCATCTTAAACCAGACTAGAGATAGAAAATTCATAGGCTCGAATATCTCAGAAGTCTAGGAGTCAATCTCAAGTTCAAACTCAGCTGGAGTAGGATCCTGAACGATCAGGCCCTTTCTCCACCTGACCGCTGAATCTCGGACAAGCCACACACACTTAGGTCCAGATCAAGGCCTCCGTTTCCTTAGAGTCAGCACTCCCAGTCAAGAAGACATCACTTCCTCAGTAGTGCCAGCTAAAGCTCTGACAGGAATTAGGGTCATCCTGCCCATCCCCCCCAGGCATGGCTTGTGAATGGGGAGACTCCATCTGATCCACACGGGCGGAATATGGGGGAGAGTGAATTCCCCAAAGGAAAATGGAGGTTCCATAGCAAATACTGCCCACTGCCATTCAGCATACATTCCCCTCTTTTATGCACAGAATACTATCCATTCGGGTGGAATGGAGACCACTTGATCTTAGGGAGAGTTTCCTCTTATATTGGCCTCTAAGGTGAATTATGATTAGAAATCTTATTTCTTTAGTCCTATGATTGGTCTAGGAGTGGCCATGTGATTCACTTCCAACCAATGAGAAGTAAGCAGAAGTGTGCTGGGTGGAGCTTTTTGGAAAGATTTGCTCTCCTGGAAAAAAAAAGATCTGTCCTGGCTCTTTCGCTTCTTTGCCCTTTACCTTTCTTTCTACTTGAAATATGGATGTGATGCCAGGGATGCAGCAACCAACTTGTGACTAATGAGCCAACAAGCATGGTATGCACATCCCCACCCCAAGGCTGATAGACCAGAAAAGTAGAAATTGCCTGGATACTTGATTGCTCCAATGAGTCTCTCTACTAGCCTTGACTGCCAACTTCCAGACTTATTATGTGTCAAGAGAAACCGTTATTTGTTTAAGCTACTGTTAGTTGTGTTTCCAGTTACTTGCAGCCAAATACTTCTAACTGCTGCAAGTGCTATTACCCAAAGGATAGGGAATAGATGCCAGGCAGGCAAAAACAACCAAATTTCACTGGAGATGCTGAGATACTGATGATCTGAGGCTGTACTTTCCTACTTCTCCAAACAGATGCCAGGAAATCACTCCCTGAATAATGGAAGGAAAGAGCAAGAAGAGGTGGAAAGAGTATGCAGAAAGGAATATGAAAGGACTAATCTTTCTTTCTTCACTGAAAACAAATAAGGTGGTAAGTACTCTCCCATTCTACCAATTAAAGATGAGTCTGAATGAACAAATTAATGATGTTACTTGTTCTGGAAGTATGGAAGTACCATACTTGCAGAGAGGGCTACACCCAAAACAGTCGAAAGAAGATGGACTTTGGAACTGCGTTCACATTCTTTCTCTGCCACTTATTAGCTATGAGACCTAGAGCAAGTTATAGTTCACTGAGTCTCAATTTCCTCATGTAAAAGACAGGGATAATGACCTCTACCTTGTAAGATTGTTTTTTTTCCTCCCATGATTGCTTTTTCAAGGAAGTTTTAAGCTGGGCACAGTGGCTCACACCTGTATTCCTAGTGACTCAGAAGGTTGAAGCAAGAGGATCACTTGAGCCCAAGAATTCAAGATCAGACTGGGCAACATAATGAGAAAAAAATTAGCCAGGCACAGTGATGTGCACCTGTAGTCCCAGCTACTCTGGAGGCTGAGGCAGAAGGATCGCTTGAGCCCAGGAACTCGAGGCTGCAGTGAGCTATGATTATATCATTGCTAGGGCAAAAGAGTGAGAAAAAGTCTCTAAAAAAAAAGTGTTCTTAAAGTATAACATATGCACACATATATGTATATGTTATGTACCTCATGCTCCCTTCCTAGCCACCTCGCAGATATACCAAAAAGCATGGATGACTAAATAACCAACACTGGGGTACCCTTTACCCAACCAGTTTAAGAAATGAAAAAATATAGATACAAATGATGCCCCCCTTATATCCTGTTTCTAATACCAGATTTGATTCTTTCTAAGCCCAGTATAGACTTTTGAATATTTTCTACTGCATTATTTGTCTTTTATTTATTTATGAGAGTTGTTCAAATATTCCAAATATCAATCATTCATCGTTTAATGCATCTCTCTTTCTGCAGAGGAACTGAACTTTTATCATCGCCTGCATGTTTTTCTACTTTTACTACACCCAAAGAGTCTTCAAAATGTTCATGGAAAATGCATATTATGAAAAAACTATGCATGGATTTCAAAATTTCTTGCTATATTGCTCAGTTTGGTCTGTAACTCCTGACCTGAAGTGATCCTCCCTTCTTGGTCTCCCAAAGCACTAGGGTTACAGGTGTGAGCCACTGTGCCTGGTCTCCTCTTCAGTCTATCTAGATTCTTTGCCTATATTCTACTGGATTATTTGTCTTTTCCTAGATCATTTTAAGAGTTCTTCAAGAATTCTGAGTGTCAACCATTTATCATTTACTGCATTGCAAATATCTTCTTTCCGTATGTGATTTTTTTCCACTTTGTTTATGATATCTTACAAAAGTTTTTCATTTTAAAACAAATTTGTCAATTTTTTTTCTTTATGGTTGGTGCTTTGATTTTCACATTTAGATCTTTAATCCACATGGAATTTCTTTTAGTTTGTAGCTATGTGGTAGGAGTCAAAACATTTCTTTCTGTGTGGATAAACAATTAGGTCAGCATCATTTATTGACTGGTTCATTCTTTCCCCAATAATTCTAATGTCTCTTTATCATATGTCAAGTTTCTTTATATATATGGCTCAGTTTCTGGGTTCTCAATTCTGTTCCATTTGTCTGTCTGTCTCGGGGCAAAACTGGTATTGTCTTAATTACTACAGCTTTATAACAAGTCTTCATATCTAATAGGACAAGTACCACTATATTCTTCTTCAAAATTATCTTGATGATGGCCGGGCATGGTGGCTCATGCCTATAATCCTAGCACTCTGGGAGGCCAAGGTGGGGAGCTCACTCAAGGTCAGGAGTTCAAGACCAGCTGGAGCAAGAGTGAGACCCCGTCTCTACTAAAAAAAAATATATATATATATATAAATCATCTTGATGAATCTTGAATATTTGTTCTTCCATATGAATTTTCAAACTCCTCAAGATCTATGAAAAACCTTGCTGTAATTTTTATTATAATTACATTAAATTTATAAATCAGATGGAAAAAATTGACATTTTTATCATACAGAGTCTTCCCATTTATGAAAATGGCACATCTCTCATTTAGTTTAGGTCTTTATCTCTATCCATTTGTGCTGCTATAACAAAATACCTGAGACTGCGTAATTTATAAAGAACAGAAATACATTTCCTCACAGTTCTGGAGGCTGGGAAGTCCAAGATCAAAGCACCAGCAGGTTTGGTGTCTGGTGGGCGCCTGATCTCTGCATCCAAGATGGCACCTTGAATGCTATGTTCTCACATGGGGAAAGAGGAAAAGAGATGGAAAGAAAAAAGGGGCCTAAGCAAGTTCCCTCCAGACCCTTTACAAGGAAGGCACTAATCTATTCATGAAGGCAGAGCCCTCATGACTTAATCACTTCCCCAAAAAATCACTTCCCATAATGCCACTATCATGGGGATTCAACATGAATTTTGTAGGGGACACACATTCAAATCATAAAAGTCTTCTTTAATATCTTTTGAGAAGGGTCCATAATTTTTGTCATAAGGGTCTTCGACATTTTCTGCAAATTTTATTTCTGGATACATTTTGTCTTTTTTTGTGAAAAAGTAATGTTGAAACATGTTGAAATCTGTTTATTTTCTGAGGTTCACATGAGGCTAAAAATTGTGAAATAAAGAGAAGGATGCCGGCTGACTTTAGTCACCTGAAGAGAAGTGGTAACACACAGAAAATGACACGTATAACAGTTTAGCCTAGGTCATGTCAAATGGACACCATCCAAAGGTTTAGTCATTCTGAATTGCTGCATCTCTTTAAGACAACGTAATAGTCATGACCAGGCACCATGCTAAGCACATTACATATGTGATCTCATTTACTCCTTCCAACAATCATAAAAGATGGGTGTTATTACCTCTGTTTTACAGATGAAGAAATTAGGATTTAGAGAAGACAATTAATTGATGCAAGATCAATCATCTAGATAGTAAGTAGTATAGCCATGATTCAAACTCAGGTCTGTCCATCTCCTAGAAAAATGCTCTGAACCACTTTGCCACATTCCAAAGCCCCTGAATAGAAAATAGACCTGTACAGATGGGTGCAGAATCAGCCAGATCTTCTGTTCTTGAAGTAATCTTGATCCATGTGTCAGAGATGGCCAAGGGCCAAAGCTCAGATTATCATTCATAGACATCCAACACCACTGGCATCAGGCCCCCACCAGGAAAGAGACAGACGTTTTCCACTGACCAGCTGTTACTTTTTTTTTTGAGACTGGGTCTCGCTCTGTTGCCAGGGCTAGAGTTCAGTGGTGTCATCATAGCTCACAGCAACCTCACACTCCTGGGCTCAAGAGATCCTCCTGCTTCAGCCTCCCGGGTGGCTGGGATCATAGGCAAATACCACCACACCTAGCTAATTTTTCTATTTTTGTAGAGATGGGATCTCACTCTTGCTCAGGCTGGCCTAGAACTACAGACCAGGAAAACGAGTTTAGATAAGTGTATTAGTTTGCTAGGGCTGCCACAACAAAGTGTCACAGACTGGGTGGCTTAAACAACAGAAATATATTTTCTCAGTTCTAAAAGCTGAAAATTCAAGATGAAGGTATTGGCAGGGTTGGTTTCTTCTGAGGCCACTCTCCTTATCTTGTGAGTGGCCATCTTTTCCCTGTATCTTCACATGGTCTTCTCTTCGTACATATAATGTTCAGATTTCCTCTTCTTATAAGGACACCAGTCATGTTGGCTTAGATGCTCAGTGAAGTGTTGTTTACCGTGCAGTTACCCCATTCTTATGAGAAACTCCTGTGACATCTGATGAACTTTGCTGGTGTGATTATCTGTGCCTGGCTCTGCTAAGTTCTGACTCTAAATCTAGAATCTTCCCCCAGGGTGGATTCTCCCTGGGCACAGGTCAGTTGAGCAGTCCATTTCCTTTCCTTCATAGCCTCAAGATAGTTAAAAGTAGGTAGAGTACAAAACCTAAGCCTCAAGTTGAAACTTGAAGGAAAGAAAAACAGGTAAAGTAGAAAGAATTCACCAAACTATAGCCTAGTAAATAGAAGGTCTGGAAATAGCTCCTATATTAAGTATGAGGAAGATTTTTCAAAAGCAGTATGTCAGCAATGCAAATATGCTACAGCAAAGAATGCAGAAAAAAAAAGAGGTCAAAGATAAGATGGTAAAAAAGCAGAATGAGATGAAAAGAGAGAGGCTAAGGAAACAAATCGAGGGACAAAGTAATATGATTGAAGAACTATTAAATAAATAGAAACTACTAGGGAAATAATAGACATTTGCTTAAAATTGAATTAGTAATGCAAACAATAGGCTTCAGTTTTGCTTTTTAACAAATGCAAGGAAAAATGTAAAGACCTTAAAGTAAGTAAAGAGATGATAACTGAAATGGAAGATAGATAAAAACAATCCAACATAAAGATAACTGATGTCCCTGAGGTAGTAAACCCAACAAATCACACAGAATTTCTAAAATAAAAAAAAATGAAGAAAACATTAAATCTGCAGATTAAAAGTTCACACAAGTTACAAAGGAAAAAATGATATAGCACAAACAGTATTGAGATATTTTCTGATTGTAACTGAACTTTAAGCATAAACAATTCTTCAGTGATTCAAAAAGAAAAACAAGCTATTGATAAGAATTTTTTTTTTTTTTTTGGTAAGCCATACTGGCTTCAAACTCTCCCTGTGTTGCCAAATGCAGCTTTGGCTGCCCATTACCCAAGAATCAAACATGAGAGATGAGTGTTGGTGAAGGAAAGGTGATTTATTCAAGTACTGGCAGCATGAGGAGATGGCAGACTATTGTCTCAAAGACCATCTCATCATTCTCTGCTTACTGAGCAACTTATAAAGGGAAGGAGTAAAGGGGGTTGGTGGCAGAAAGCAAGCTTTGTGCAAGTCATCCTGACTTGCTCAATGGTTATCAGCAAACAGTAGGTTGTCTGGTGGATCTTGTCGTCCACAATCTGCTGGCCTATTCCAGACTCTTGATCTGTTTTTCTCAAGGTCGTTTTCTAATCTTGTGTCTGGCTGCTGTGTAAGCAAGCAGCAGATTAATTCAAAACTTTTAAGATAGAACAAGCTGAAAGCATACAGAAAGCAAAATGGCTCCCCTTTAGCTAGCCTAGCATTAGAGTCCAGACAGTCCGTGTGGTAGGTGCACTTACACCCCTGGTCTCATTCCATGCCAGAAGTAGTAGAACATGTCAATAAAGACAAGTTGCCATTCATTGATAAAGATAACAAGAAAACATCTCAAATACAAAAATAAACAAATGAAGGGGAAATAGCACACATAAACCTTTCATTTATGTCATCCATTGATGACTCAAACCAACACAAAGATAACTGGAAAAGCCATAGAAAAGACCAAGTTCTGCACCTTATTTCAAAAGACAATGGAGCAATAGCTAACAAATTCTGAGAGAATGAAATTGTGACTCAGGAATTTTATATCCAGCCAAGATATTTTTCAAGATAATGGAAAGACATTCTCAAGACTGCAAGTACTCAAGGACCACAACTACTATAAGCTCTTCTTGTGGGTGTATGTTGGGAAATGGGTGGAGGTAGCAGGAGGTTCCTTGATGATGAAATCCATACAAACCAGAGAGGAATTAAAGTAAAGAACTCAAGAATGGAGAAGACATAATAAGAGATTGGTGTAGATCCCTAAATCCATTTAAATATAGAATGAAGACTAACCAACTGTGGAAATTATGTTTGCAAAACAGAATGTAAGTATTTAAAAACCTTAACCAGGCCGGCCGCGGTGGCTCACGCCTGTCGTCCTAGCTTTCTGGGAGGCCGAGGTGGGCAGATAGCTGATGCTTCAGGGGTTCGACACCAGCCTGAGCACATCCTGAGCACAGTGAGACCCCGTCTCTAAATCTAAAAAAAAAAAAAAAAAAAAAAAAACCTTAACCATATAAAAATGAAATGAACCACCTAAACTCAGCAGAGGATAGGGGAGATGGAGAATGTTTAGTGTACTAATGTCCTCAGCTCTCCTAGGAATGCAGATACTCTCTACAAGTGCAACCTGAAAGTGGAAAAAAACTCACATGATTCAAAACTCACAAAGATTATTATAATTTTATCTTAATCTCAGGAGTATCTTTAAAGAACTAATATTCCTAGTGATAAATATGTATTTAAAATCCAGGAATTCTTTAAGTTTCATTATAGTTTAGTTTCTTTTTCTTTTGTCAAATTAAAATAGGATTAAATTTAATATAGTTACTTAAAATTAGCACATCTGGAATGATGCCATTTCTGTCCAGCAATCCTTTTCTCTGTATGTGCATGAGATGTCTGAGCAATGTTTTCTTTTAACAAGGGTTAATGGTAGGATTGGGTGTAAATTTTGGTGATTTTTTTACTTCTCTTCTCCAATCCTTTGCTTTCTTCTTCTTTGTCTTCTCCTCCTCCTCCTCCTCCTCTCCCTCTTCCTCTTCCTCCTCCTCTTCTTCTTCCAGTGATCCTGCATTTTCTTTACAAAAACAGCAATTTATATTCTAAAAAATAAAGATGAGCAGGGAAGAAAGTTGGTCAATGCACAGATTCTTTGCCTTGACTCACCTGGTTATGAACCCATAAAAATAACTTTACCCATTCTTAGTCACGTGATGATGTATGCATAGAAAACACAAGCTGGAGAGAAAACGCCAGGCAAGCAAGTGGAGACGATAATGTACAAACAGATGAGAGGACAACTTGAAGAAGTGGTGTAAGCTTCAGTTTGGCCATCAGAAGTCCTGAGTTCTTGTTCTTCTTTAGACACTTATTCTTGGTATCACTTTCCATAAATTATTGACTCTTTCTGAGCACCAACCCCAATACTGCAATATTTTCCCATTTTTCATGAAGAGCTGGGAATATGCATTTTAGATGAAATACCGTGATATTTAAATGCTGGCAACTAACCCAAAATATTTTAAACACTTATAGCCTGAGCAAAGCACATCTGGAGTTATATTTAGCCTGTGAGCTTACCAGTTGGTGAAAAACATTGCTCACATACCCTATCACTGGACAAAGTTGGACCTAGTGGAAGCTCTTCTATAGTCTGCTAAAGCCAGCTCATATGAGTTTACAAGAGCCAATTGTGTACATTCTTCCCAACTCTGTGTTTAATGACATTATATTGGTAGCTAGAAATCAGCCATGGTGGCAGTATTTATACCATGGAAATCAGTAAATGCTACAAACTGCTAACCTTGCCATCCTACCCACTTCATCTGGTTATAAAACATTTACTGGAATGCCATTGTAGCTATCTGTCCCAGCTGATCCTAGATTTATGGTACTGTGTATCAGAACTAGAAAAGATCTAAGATATTGTGCAAGAAACAGAAACTCAATCAAGCCAGCCAAGGCTAAAAGTAGAATTTAATTGAAAAAGGAGTTGAACTACCAAATCTTAAGGAAGCCAGAAATATGGTCCCCTGATTAAGACAAGAGGAAACATAGGACCTGAATGCCACCTAGAATCCCTTTCTCTCCATCACTAGTGTTGGCTTCTCTTTGGGTGTTAGCTTCATTGTCTCCTACAGCTTCTCCTCTGTGGCAAGGATCCAGACTAGGGGGCAGCAGATAGAAGCACTTGCTCCCCCCAGAACCCAAGTCTGCTGCTGGCACATGTGGCACCTTCTTCCTCTGGGTTGAGGAAGCCCTGCATTAAGGTGCACAGAAGCTTAGTGTGGGTCACAGGCTGGGTTTCAGCCCTCATTGGCCCCCATGTGTATGCTTGTGTGCAAAGCAGAAGCTGTACGGCCAAACACAATGGTCCCATATGAGCACTTTCTCCAAAAGTGGTGCTTTTTCAATAGGCTTTAGCTGAGATATGGATGTAATGGTGTTAAGAGTGTGACAAAAAGACAATATGGAAACAAGTCAGTTCCAAATAGAGCTGAAATATCTGTGGTTAATCTTAGAATATTTGAGAGAAGGAGGCACCCCTCCCGGCCTCCCTTTTTTAAAATAATTTTTTTATTTTGTAATAATTTTAGATTTAATAAAAATTGCAAAGATCGTTTAGAGAGCTCGCACCCCTAGAAATAGGATGGCCAGATGAAATGTTTTTGTAGCCTTCTCAAAACTTACAAAAGTATAAACAAATGGTTTTACTTTCTATTTAGCCCATTAGTAGAAAAGTGGGTGAAAGTCAGCTTTAAAGTTCAGAATCTTGTTCCAAGTTTGTTCAAAATTTGTTTTGAGGCCGAGCGTGGTGGCTCACGCCTGTAATCCTAGCACTCTGGGAGGCTGAGGCGGGCGGATCGCTCAAGGTCAGGAGTTCGAAACCAGCCTGAGCGAGACCCCCCGTCTCTACTAAAAATAGAAAGAAATTAATTGACCAACTAAAAATAAATACAGAAAAAATTAGCCGGGCATGGTGGCGCATGCCTGTAGTCCCAGCTACTCGGGAGGCTGAGGCAGTAGGATCGCTTGAGCCCAGGAGATTGAGGTTGCTGTGAGCTAGGCTGACACCACGGCACTCACTCTAGCCTGGGCCACAAAGTGAGACTCTGTCTCAAAAAAAAAAAAAAATTTTGTTTTGAAATATTCACCAAATGGGTATTTCCCCATACTCACCTTCCTATAGTATTTTATATTGAAAATAAAACCAGAGGGAGAAAAATGCTATTGATATTAATAATTGTGACAAGAGAATTCATTCATTGGCAAGGATTTCCAGAGCACCTTGACATGCCCTAAGCATAGGAGACAGAGGGCACAGAGTGATGTAGAAGACAGGCACCAGGCTTACCCTAATGGAACGTCTAGGTAGTGGGGGAGGCAGGTGAAGGATGCAAAGGCAGGAGGCAGGAAAGGGACCTAAGTTTGTGAAATGGTGTGATTTGTTGGAACTTGTGATAAACCAAGAAGAGGATATACTGATTAAAGTTCTTCAACATTAATAATAATAATAAAATACTGTGTGGGCCTTGGAATGCATCTTTAGACACATTAGTCCTAAACACCATCTGAAACCTCTACATTAAATGAATAATTGCACAAATAATTATGTAAGTGGAAATAAGGACTATAAAGAAAAGTCCACAATACCATGAGGAAGTCTAATAATGGCCCCTGACTGTAATTCCTGAGGAAGTTACACTTTATCAGAGACCCAAAAGATTAGTAGAGTTAGTTAGGCAGTGAGAACTGGGGAGAGAAGAATTAAAATGATTGTAATAGTAAAGGGCACAGGATATTTGAAGCTTCAAAGTAATTGGAGGTTGGGGAATGAGGGGGTAAATAGCAAGAGATGAGCTGAAGTTCCAGGAGCCAGATAATGCAAGATTGAATAGGCTGTGTTGAGAATTTTGAACTTATTCTAAAACTAATGGGAACTCATTAAAAGACTTTAAACAAGAGAGTGATTTGATCTTGTATGTATATTTATAAGAATATTCCAGTTGGAGTGTAGAGAATTGAATGGAGAGAGAGGTCAAGAAGGGATGTGGTGAGAAGAGCTAAGAGGCAGTTGCAGCAGTTCAGGTGAGATCGGTTGGGTGTGGACCGGGTGGTTGGTGGTTGAAATGGAGAGACATTTTATCATTTGGGATTAGGAATACCTGCAACAGAAAACTCCAAATTATAGCATCTTGGGCAGATAGATGTTTATTTCTCTCTCACATAATTGACATCTGCACATAGTCAGCCTAGAATGAGCTTGGGTGGGGGGGGGCCCTAAGAAGGAATCTTAGGGACCAGATTCCTTCCATCTTGTTTCTCAATGTGTGACTTCCACCTCCTGGTCAAAGTGGCTGCTCTAGTCCCAGCCATGTTGTTTTCATTCCAGCCAACATGCATGAGGAAGGGAGGAAAAGGGTATGTCCCCTCTTGCTGAGGGCATTTCTGGAAATTAAACGTGACACTTTTAGTTACAGCTTATTGGACAGAACTTAGTCACATGGCCCCAGCTGACTGCAAGGAAAGATAGGAAATAAAGTGGTTACTCTAGGTTACACGGGTCTAGCTGAAAACCAGGAGTTCTATGATTAAGGATGAAAGGAACAACCAGCATCTTCTTCAATGGAAGAAGAAAAAGCTGAGCTATGTCTTGGAGATAAAATTAGCAGGATTTGATGATTGATTTAATGGTGGGGGAGTGAGGAAAATATAAGGAACAAAACTGATTTGTACTTTTCTGATATAATCAACTGGATAAGTGATAGTACCTTTCTAGAAATGGAGAATTAAAAGGAGGGGCAGATTTGAGGCAAAGAAAAAGAATTAGCTGCTGAGATTATTTCTACTCAGCCCTCAAACTTATAAGGAAAGCAATTTATCAGCTTCCTTGTGTACCCTTCCAAAAATGCTCTATGCCCATACAGGTATGTGTGTGTGTGAATGTGTGTATGATCTATGTATATACATATATTTTTTTTAGAAAAATGATAGGGCTCAATTAAACCATTTATATCTTAAATTTTGTACTTTGTATGCCAACAATATAGATTTATAATCATGTTTTAGCATTTGTCTTTTAAATTATGTAGGAAATAAAAAGTGGAGTTACAAATAAAAATATTAATATTGGCTTTTATGTTTACTTGTGTAGTTACCTTTACCAGACATCTTTGTTTCTTTGGATGGCTTCAAGCTGGACTTGAATGACTCCTTTAACATTTCCTGTATGGCAGATCTACCATTAACAAGCTACCTCTTTATCATTATCTGGAATATCTTAATTTCTCCTTCATTTCTGAAAGATAGTTTTGCCAGATATAGAATTCTTGGTTATAGGGCTTTTTTTTTCTTTCTTTCAGCACTTTAGAAATGTCTTCCTACTGCCTTCTTGCCACCAAGGTTTCTGATTAGAAATTGGCTAATAATCTTATTGAGAATCCCTTGAATATGACAAGTTTCTTTTCTCTTGCTGCTTTCAGTATTTTCTCTTTTTTTATTGCCTTTTGACAATTTGAATATGATATATCTTGTTGTGGGTTGATTTGAGTGTATCATACTTGGAGTTTGCTGAACTTCTTGAATGTGTAGATTCATGCCTTTCATTAAATTTGGGGAGCTTTTGGTTATTATTTTTTTAAATACTCTCCCCATCCCTTTTTCTCTCTCTTCTCATTCTGAGGCTCCCAAAATGCAGATGTTCATCAGCTTGGTGGTGTCCCACAAGTCTCTTAGGCTCTGTTTACTTTTCTTTTTTTTTTTTTTTCTT
>VBSM01003143.1:22675352-22687332 GCA_008086735.1 Cheirogaleus medius
AGCCCAGGAGTTGGAGGTTGCTGTGAGCTAGGCTGACGTCACAGCACTCTAGCCGGGGCAACAGAGCAAGACTATGTCTCAAAAAAAAAGAGAGAAGACAAAATATAGCACATATTTTAAAGTTTGATAATCTCCATTGTTGATGCTAATGTGGGGAAATAGGCATTTTCATATACCATTTGTGGGAATATAAATGGTACAAGCTCTTTGGAAGGCAATTTGGCAAGAACTGTGAAAATTTAAAATGTGCATATCCTTCAGTCCAGGATTTCCACTTTCTGGCACACAGTTATACTGGTACATTTGTGCAAATGTGTACCACAAAGATTTTGTACTAATAAATGATCTAAAAGTTCATAAATAGTGAATTGGCTAAAAGTTTTGTACATTCATGAATTAGGATACTATACTGTCAAGAAAAATGTTGACAGTCTCAATACTGTTATTGTTATTATTAAGGATTATAATATCAACAAATATTAAATGCAAAATCACAGTGCTGGAATTAGTTATTTACTCAGATTTATCTGAGATTATGTTTTCTACCATCAGATAGAATGAAAGTTCAAAGTAATCATTAAGTTGAATTGTAGGAAAGAAAGATAAATTATATTTTTCTTGATCATGTAAACTCTGGAACCTAAACATTTTATTCCTGCTATATCTGTGTTTTCTAGAGGTCTTTCTGGAAGCAAAACACATTGAAGAGGGGCAAAGCTAGAAAGCCTCTCTTGCAAGGGCCTGGCACAAGATAGGCACCCACTAAATGCTTGTTATTATTATCTTTGCTAGTCAGAATAATTCAAACTAAAAGAGACGCAGACTAAACTAAGGAAGTGACAGCAGGAAAAAAAGAGAGAAAAAGAGCCACGTGATAGCTATTGAAGGACTTGGTGGCTGGAAGGGGCGGGAGGTGGCATGCTAGAGTGAGCCTCAGGATAATTTCCAGGGCACGCTGGAGGATCGAGGTGCAGAATGGAGCCGTTCTCTGAGCCTGGAAACTCAGGAGAAGGAACAGCTTAGAGGGAAAAAATCAATTCAGTCTGGGACATTATACATTCAAAGGGACCTCTACATATCCTCCAAATATGACCACTAGGTCACTGGATCTGTCCCTCCAGAACTCAGTGGGAGAGGACTGGGTCAGTGACTGTAAGGTGATATGTTAGTTAAAGCCATGAGTTAGGATGAAGTTTCTCAGAGGCCAATGATGGAATCAAGGGAAAGCAATGTTTAGAGGGTGTTATGCATTGAATTGTGTCCCCTAAAATTTTATAGGTGGAAGTGCTAACCCCTAGTACCTCAGAATGTGAGCTTATTTGGAAATAGAGTCAATGCAGATGTGATTAGTTAAGATGAGGTTATGGGAGGCCGGGCGCGGTGGCTCACGCCTGTAATCCTAGCACTCTGGGAGGCCAAGAGGGGAGGATCACTCTAGCTCAGGAGTTCAAGACCAGCCTAAGCAAGATCGAGACCCTGTCTCTACTAAAAATAGAAAGAATTTAGCCAAACAACTAAAAGTAGAAAAAATTAGCGGGGTATGGTGATGCATGCCTATAGTCCCAGCTACTTGGGAGGCTGAGGCAGAAGGATTGCTTAAGCCCAGGAGTTTGAGGTTGCTGTGAGCTAGGCTGACCCCACGGCACTCTAGGCCGGACAACAGAGCAAGACTCTGTCTCCAAAAAACAAAAAAAACAGATGAGGTTATGGGGGAGGGTGGCTAATCCAATATGACTGGCGACCTTATAAAAAGGGAAACCATGAACGCAGGAGCATATACACAGCGAAAACACCACGGGAAGATGAAGACATAGTCAGGGTGATGCTTTCATGAGTCCAGGAACCAATCCTGCCAGCACCTTGAGCTCTGACTCCCAGCCTCCAGGACTGTGAGACAATAAACTTCTGTTGTTTAAGCCTCATGGTTTGTATAACAGGACTTTCTTATGGCAGCCCTAGAAAATAAATACAGAAGGTAAACAGAGAATAGAAAGCCTACAAAGAACACCAAGAGGGTGATGTCCAAGAAAAGGGAAAGCCAGAAAAGTGAGGTTTCCCCAAGCCAGGAACAGAAGTTTCAAAGGGAAACCATAGTCATCAAAATCAAACGCTCCTGAGGTCAGGTAGCACAGAAAAGTTGACCCTGGCCAGGCAACGGAGAGGTCATTGGCGACCTCAGGAAGAGCAGTTCCAGGGGAGTGGAAGAGGTGGGTGCCAGACTGAAGTGAGGAAGAAAAACAAACTCTCCAGAAGTCTGAGGAAGGAAAGAAGAGGATAGAAAAGGAGTTAAAGGGGGATCATTGAGTCACATATTTTTGTTTTAACGGGAGAGATCTGATAAGCTATTTGCCGAGGGCAACTAGCCAGTGGAAGGAGACAGTTTGACGGAGAGAGTGAGAGAAAGAAATGACAGAGAGAGAGGAGAGAAAGAGAGAGAAGGGGGAAGGGGGAAGTCGAGCTGGAAGAGGGGAGGAGAGGGGAAGGAACGAAGGTGCCAAGACCACAGAGACGCCATTCTCATGGCTGGGTTGGCAGTGGTAGGGACAGCCACACCACATGTCCAGGTAGCAGTGGCAACAGGTCACGGGCAGAATCTGGGGTCTGTGACTAGGAATGGCCGTGGCAGAGAAAATGGCAGCATGAGGCACAATGAGGCATCCAGCGGTCAGAGGTGGCGGTGGCAGCAGCAGCGTCCTCGCCAGGCTTAGTTTACGGCACGATTTGACTCCGGCCCTGGCTGCCGCCCTTGTTCCTGTCTGTTTCCTGAGCCACTTCTCCAGCCTCGCTGGGGATTCTGGGAGCCGCCCATTGTATTTTTGATCCATTTTTTTTCTATTTCAATCCACCTGCGTCTGTTACTGTTGTTTACAGCTAAGAACTTTGTCTAATTCAATCACACACAGTGCTGAGCATTTTATAAGAGTAAGTGTTTTCAATCCTTGCAGCAAACTAAGTGGTAGACTTACGTTATCATCTCCGTCTTCCCAGTGAGGACACTGAGAGATAACGGGCTAAGTACCTTGCCCAATGTCACAAAGTTAGTAGATAGCACAGTCAGGCTCAAACCCAGGCCAGTTGCTTCCCAAGCACTTAACAACTGCACTCTGCTGTCCCTCACTTGGGCAAGCCCTGCCACCTCCAGTAAATGGCAATTGTGCACAGAGAGACTGCCTCCCTGTGTCCCAGCACAGGGCAAACACAACTGTCACTCTGCTCTGAGGAGCTTGTTTTATAAGCCTGTTATACCATTTCTCTGAGCTCTTGGGGAGCCTTAACACCAGCGTCCTCATCTACAAAATGACAGCCAAACTTTCACCTACCCCTTGGGCTATAATATCACATAAGCAATTCAGAAATTCTTTCCCAAATAGATTTGGGTCTCCCAGTGGGCAAAGTTATATTTCTCAAAGCCTGGGCTGGAAGGTCTTACAGGCTTGCCCACTAGCTCTACAAGTGGTCACCGTGACCGCATGCCCTCATTCCTATTGTGTCGTTTCATGGCCTCCAGGATGCGAAGGTGGAGGTAGGAGTGTGAGAGGGAGACACCTGTGGAAGGTGAAGGAGGAAGGCAGCAGCAAGATTGGACAGGGAGAGCCTCAGAAGACAATACAGATCTGACAAAGTGTCAGCCAACTCAACACGGAGCTTTAGAGCAAAGATCGCTCACTTGAGGAGTCCTGCATTAGACAGAAATAGTTGGGCCCACCCTCACCACGCTGTCATTGACTAGGGGCTGCCCTGGAAAAGCAGAGCTTCAGCTCAAAATATGGTGGATTCCCAAGGTGTTGCAGCTGGGTGTGGTGGTACACACCTGTAGTCCCAGTTACTCAGGAAACTGAGGCAAGAGGACCATTTAAGCCCAGGAGTTGGAGGCTGCAGTGAGCTATAATCATGCCATTGCACTCCAGCCTGGGCGACATAGGAAGATCCTGTCTCTAACAAACAGACAAACAAACAAAAAGATGCTGCAGCTAATTGCGCTCCTCAGCTGAATGTCATGTTCTTCCTTGAACGGACAGCTGCGTGATGCACCTCCAGGGCTGCAGCACCTAACACCCACCTTCTCTTCTCTTGGAATACCTGGGCTTTACAGAACCGCATTAAAGAACCCCATTCTGTTTCCCCTCCACCTCGGTTTGTGTGCCATGGCACCCATTCTCACTGAGTCTACTTTATCTTATTCACACAAGTGAGCCCAGGTCTTCAGAGGTTTATAAAGTAACTGCTCCTCCATGATAATTGTGTTAGAGGCCCCTATTATAAATATTCATTTATAATTCATTTATTATAAATATTCATTTATAATTCATTTATTATAAATATTCATTTATAATTCTAATTCACCAACAAAACTCAACTCTTATGAACCTCTGAGACCTCTTAATGTCTTCTGCTGGTTTTATGTCAACATCTAGAGGAATCCTTGCAGCCTCTATGTTGTGCGCATGGCTGAGCAACTTCCCAAAGTGGCCCAGCCACTTCCTGATGGAACAACGTATCAGAAGACACTAAAGCTGAACGAAGCCTCAAATGGCCATTCCTTGGTGTGACCGCTTCCATTGGTGACTGCCACTGTCTCGATGCTAGGGAATCCAAGTTTAGAAGAGAGAATAATCACTCCTTTTATAAATCACTATTAAGCACCTACTGTGTGTCAGGCACTGTACCACGTACTGAAGCTACAGTGGTTGTGGTGGTTTTAAAATATATCTAAAAATTCTTTTACAATTCTCTCTTCAATGATGGAACCTAATTCCCCCAGACTTAATAACTCACTTGTAACAAACAGAATGTGGCAGTAGTGACAATGTAGGACTTCTGAGACTAGGTTATAAAAAGCAACTCGTCGTCCTCCTTGCTCTCTCGGCTCACTCGCTCTGCGAGAAATCTGCTACTGTGCTGCGAGGACACTCAAGCAGCCCTATGGAAAGGTCCCGTGATAGGGAACTGGGGCCTCCTGCCAACAGCCATGTGAGCGCACCATCGTGGAAATGAATCCTCCAGTTTCAGTCAAGCCTTGGGTTTCCGAGTCCAGCTGCTGTAGTTTGAGCAGCATTATTTGAGCGACATGTGGTTGAGCATTGTCTTGTAAGAGGATTGGCCTGTCTCTACTGACCAATCTCAGCTGCTTAATCACAAGCATCCTCATCATTTCATCCAACTGGATGCAGTAGACATCCGCTGTAATCAGTTGACCAGGTTTCATGAAGGTGTAGTGGATAATACCAGTGCTGGATTACCAAACAGACACTATTAGCTTTTTTGATGAATATTCAGTCTGGGACTGTGTTTCAGCACTTCATCTTATCCAACCATTGTGTCAAATGCTTGTGATTGTCAAAAAGAATCCATTTTTTTCATCACACACAACAATACGGTGTAGAAATGGTTCGCCTTTATGTCGTGACAGCAAAGGAAGGCAAGCTTCTAGACGATTTCTCTTCTGAAGCTAGTTTAATTCATGCAGAACCCATCTATCCCGCTTCTTTACCTTGCCCATTTGTTTCAAATGGTACAGTATTGTTGGAATAGTAACGTCAAACCTTGCTGCTAAGTCACGCACAGGTCAAGATGGATTCGCTTCCACTACAGCTTTCAACTCATCATTATCCACCTTGGCCTCAGGACGCTCGCATGGCTCATTTTCAAGATTAAAATCACCAGAATGAAAGTTCTCAAACTATTGACATGCTGTGCATTCATGAGCCACATCCTTCTCAAACACTTTGTTGCTATTTCGAGCTGTCTGCACTGCATTGGTTCCACGATGGAACTTATATTAGAAAATAACACAAATTTTTTATTTATCCATGGTTTCACAAAAATTGCCCTAAAAAAATTGTGAAAGATAAGCACAACCCAAAATGTGTGATTGAAAGACTGAGGCTATACCTTCACCATAAAAATAAAACAAAAACTGTCCAAGTAAAATATCAGAGATAGCAACTGTCAAACTTAGTACTTAAGGAACTCAGACATTTCACACTTAATAACCTAATAGACTCTTCAGTGACTTCTCATTGATTTTAGATAAAGATCCAAATCCTTAATATAAACTGACCTCAGGGCCTAGCATCATCTGGCCCTGTCTACCTCTCCACCTAATTTTGGGCTACTTTCTTCTTTATTCTCAAGATTTCAGTCACAGGGGACAACTTTCAGTTCCTCAAAAGTGCCACGCTCTCTACAGCCTCGGGGCCTTCACACATGGTTTCTTCTCACTCCAGCCACCGCCTTTGCCTAATAAACCCCTCTTCACCCTTCCAGTCTCAGCTCAGACCTCAGCTCCTCAAAGAAGCCTCCAGAAGATCTGGTCCTTCAATTACATGCTCTCCTTATTCTCTGTCTTTCCTTCCATTGTATTTAGATTGTTTCATAACTATATATTTGTAACAATTATTCAAGGGCAGAAATCATGGCTGTTTTATTCTAGCACATAGATGTTATAGGAGCTCCTCAGAATTTGTTGAAAAAGGGAAAGAAGGGAGGAAGGAAAGAAAGAAAAAAGGGAGGAAGGAAGGAAGGGAGGGAAAGAGAAGGGAATGAAGGAAGGAAAAAAGGGAGGGAGGGAAGGAAGCAAAAGATTTAAGTAATCACGGACAAAAGCTGGATAGAACAAAACCTGGCAAAATATTTTTATGACCTGTTGCATTTGATTGCCAATATCTTTGAAATATGTTAAATTTTTCCTGAAGCCTAAAATTTTCACACTTTCTTCTATTTTTTAGTTTCATCAATTAGGGCTTCACTTGGCTGCAGATAGCCTGGCTGCAGATAAGCACAATGCTGAACCGAATAGGGTTTTTCTTTTTCTCTCATAAGACACACAGGAAGCAGTAAGGTCCCAGGCTCCTTCTAGCTCCTTCTCTGCCCCCGAGTGCCTGACTTTCCTCCTCAGAAGTGAAAGCTGGGCAGCTGCCGCTCCAGCATGGTGTCCAGACTCCAGGCAGAACGAAGGGGAAGAGTAAAAGGCAAAACACATGTGCCAATTGGACTCGTCCCTTTTCATCAGGAAAGCAATGGCTTTCCTGGAAGCCCCACTCAGGAAACTTCTATTGGTATCTTTTGAGTCAGACCTGGATTACGGACACTCCAGCTTCAAGGGCGTCTAGGGAGGTGTGTGTTCTTCACTGGTCACACCACTGCCCCAAACACACTACAGCCCCAGTAGCGAGGGGTAAGGGGACAGTGGAGATGGGGGGTCGGCCAGAAGGGCCTGTCACACACTGCAGCAAACAAATAGAGGGACTGAATTCCAAGGTTCCGACTCAATCTCAGAAGCCTAATCTTTTTTGAGTTTGGAATTTTGAGTAGAAAGATTCAGCCTCTAAAAAAATAAAAATGGTATTCATGTCTGCATTAATTAAAAAAAGAAAGAAAAATTAAGCTCTTCGTCTATGGTCTAAGCCATGCAAATGATAAGTGAAAAAGTCTAACAAATACTTAGTTGTTTTAGCCATATAATAGAATGCTAAATATATCTGCTTAAACCAAACATATGGAAGAATCTTTCCCCTTTGAAATGTTATCCTTGGCACTGTACACACTTCATTTTAAAGATAACTTTCAAGAAATTAACTCACTATCAAAATTTGAGGCTACAATTAAAGCATGTACTACTAGGTGTTCCTCCTTCAATCACATGTCCCTGTCCTCTTCCTCTTAGGTAACTCACTCAGCTCCCTAGTGGGGAGTACAAGTGAGATAGAGGCCAGGGGTGTTTTAGGAAAACCCCTTGACTTTGAAACAAAAAGTGAGCAAGAAGCACTTGCTGCCTAACAACCTCTATATGCAATATGGATTGCACAAGCATCCTTAATTCCACGTAAGAACTTGAAGGTACGTCAAATAGTAGTTAAGAGCCCAGGCTGGAGGCAGGCTGCTTGGTTTTGAATCCAGGCCCTGCCACCTTACTAGCTAAGTGGCTTTGAGCAAGTCATTTACCCTTGCTGAGCCTCTGTCTTTTGTTTTTAATTATTGTATATATTTAAGGTGTATGACATGATGTTTTGATACACTTATTTTGATATACATATAGTGAAGTGATTACTAGAGTCAAGTAAATTAACATACCCATTACAGTATAGCCCCCTTTCTTTCTTTCTTTTTTCTTTTTTTTTTTTTTTCCTATTTCTTTTTTTTATTTTGGGGTTTTTTTCTCTTTTTTTATGTCATTCTTTTCTTTTTTTTCTTTTTCTTTTTATGTTTATTTTTTCCCCTTTGTTTCTTTTGCGGTAAGGATATCTAAAA
Organism: Cheirogaleus medius; assembly: GCA_008086735.1. NCBI lineage: Eukaryota > Metazoa > Chordata > Mammalia > Primates > Cheirogaleidae > Cheirogaleus > Cheirogaleus medius. Next base: position 22,683,603 of record VBSM01003143.1, read on the forward strand.
TCTACTCTTTTGGCTTATATCAGTATACAACAGAACATTATTAACTACAGCTCTCATGTTGTACATTAGGGCCGTAGACTTGTTCATCCCATATAACTGCAACTTTGTGTTCTTTCTGAGCCACTCACTGTCTTGTCCTCTGTAAAACGCCAGTAATGATCGTGCCTCCCTCACAGGGTGGTTGTAAGGATTAAATGAAAGGTGTATAAAGTACTTAAAGAGTAAAGAGTAAGTGCAAAACAAAGGTGAGTTATTATTATGATGATGATGATTAATATAATATTATATTATGATTATCATTATCGATGACTTCATCTTACAAAAACCACAGCCTCCTTAGATTAAAAGGGGAAATACCATGCTAGCCAAGAACTGCAAGCCAATTATCTTGAACCCGAAGCAAAAAATAATTACAAGCAACTCCTGATCATACTTGTGATCTTAGGACCATGAAAACCATCTCTCAGTGCCACCACTTTGTGCTCCAACTTCCCACAGAATGACGTTCTTCGTCCTGTTAAACTGAAGTCTCTTTGATGCCCCCAAATTCCATGACACACAACTTCCTTGTGTTAGTTCTTTTAGATTACTGTTCTCTCTGATGGACAGCTGTGAGGAGATTGTCAAAGAGAGAAATCCTTATGAGATTTTTTTATGTTCTTATGTCAGTGCTTCTGCTAAGCCATGATACTGGCAGAGATTAAAGGCCCTGGCTGTTGTGAAACTTATGATATGAGGGTGAATTGTGGTTGTATTAACTAAGAAAGAGTGGTCATTTAGCTGCACCACCCAAGGAGGATTCCTGGTCATCAGTTATGCATAATTGCTGCATTTAAGAAAAGAAAAAACGGAGAAAGATTCCAACTTGGAGGAGGCCGGAAATATTTTAATAGAAGTCTGACATGCGTGCGGTGGGTGCCCCAGGCCAGGATAGAGACCTGTCAGAACAGAACCCCCTCCCAAAAGAGACATGCATGAGATGGTGGTTATATATGTGAGTTTTGAAATCAAAAGGCAGGGATTGGGTGATGGGCACACTTACAACTTTGACTCAAGCACTCGAGCACTCAAGCAGTACAAAAAGCAATCCATGTAACCAAAACATTTGCACCCCCATAATATTCTGAAATAAAAAAATTTTTTTAAACAGTAAAAATTAAAAGGCAAGGATTTAAGCCCTGCTTTTACCAATTCTTTGTTCTATGGCTTTGGGTAACTCAAATGTCAGTGTCCCTATGTATGAAAGTGAGATAATAATACCTACTTTATGGAGCTATGAAGAGAATTCAATAAAGCAATGTATATAAAATTCTCAGTACAATGCCCTGAACATATCTGTGCTTACTAAATGAAAGCTATTAATATTCCAATATACAATAATAAAAACAGTGAATGTACTCCATATGTAAAATCTCTGGGTTTATGCTGAGAGGGCTATGCAAGTGTTATTATTTTCTTCATCATTATGATAAGGGAATCCGTTTAACTCTAGAAATTAAGTCTAAGAAATAAACTGCCTGAGAAGTGTTACCAATTCTTCCCATTCTCTCCAGTTCCATGCTGGTAGGAAGTCTCTCAAGTCACAATATGTACCCTATAAGCTTATGCGTTTAACTGCCATGCATCTTTCCTATGTTGAACCAATGCTTACATTCCTACTACCATCAAAACCTTAAGACACTTCAAATTCCACCACCCAAGTCAATGGGAAACATGGAATGCGCCAATGGTAAATTTCACACGTAATCCAAAATTTCAATTTGACCCAGCAGTTTCAACTTTACATTCTTTTTCCAGCTCTACCAAGAAGGCTACCTTGAGCTCATGTGATGCCTTTCTAGCCCACAGCCCCATGGCTACAGTGGATCTGCAGTGTGAAGCTTGGTAGGAAGAAGGAGCCCCTTCCTCAAGGTTAGCAGAGCCCCAGGCCAGAGCCACAGTTTGGCAATTGGGGCATGGGCTGGATTTCAGCTCCGACCATCTCCTCAATCAGGTGTCTTTGTGCAGTGCACAAACTGCACAACTGTACACAGAAGCCTTGTTACCTATCACAGTAATTTTGAATTATATCTCTTTGCCCTTTCTCTCGTCAATCAGAGATGAGAGCAATAGTGCTCCAGAGTAGTCACGAAACAGAGGGCAAGAAAAACAAGTAGAGGAGAGTACCAGAGAAGAAACCTCTAAAGAGTGGAGTTGACTATTTTGAACCCTCAGCATCAGCTGCTCCAGCTTACTTCTCTCATTCTAAACCCACAGCCTCAGTTGAAAAGCCAAGAGTATATTTATACAGGGTGGATTTGACCACAAACTATCTGAATTAATGCTGGAGAACCTGACTCGACTCTGCTCCACGAGAGCAGGAGCAGTATTAATTATGCTCGCTATTGTTTCCCCAGTTCTTAGCATTGCACTTGATTTAAAAAATCAAAGAGGGGGTTAATAAAGATTTATCATTTAATTGATTTTTAATAGGGGAATAATAAAGCCATTTGCTGTTCTCCTTTTACAGTCATGAGAGCATTTACCTTGTAGCTTAGGCACGATAAAAATGCTTCAAACATTGAACTGACATTCTCCCCCCTGAAAAATGCATGAGGCTTATGAAAGCAGTCAGACTGCGGCTTGTACAAGAGGGTTGATTTTGTCCATTCTGCACTTGACTGTGGCCTTTCCTTTCCTCCCTCATCCCATCTTCTTCAGCCAATCATTTGATTACAATTTGCTTGAGACTTTCTTTGTGACCTGTAAGAAAATGGTTCACCCTATGTAAATACTGGATTTTGCTATGTGGTGAGATCATGGGTTATGTTTTTCTTTTTTCTTTTTTTGTTTCTAATTTTTTCTCCAGTAAACATGTTTACTTTTGTAGCATAGAAGGGCATGGGGAAATCGTTTTCAATGTTTGCATACAATTTTGCCACCAACAAATTGGAAACTACAACTTCATGCATTTTTATCAGAAATACAATGAGCAAACACAGGGTGAGGGCAGGTAAGGGATTAGTACCGCCAAGGCTTTGGACCTATGTCAGTACATTTTTTTCTCCCATGTTCTTCAAGGCTAAGAGATTCAACTTATTTCTCGATTCTCCAACCCTACATTCCCCACCCCCAACCTGTTCCCCCAACACCTGCTAGCTGGGGCACCCTCTTGAACCATATTCTTCACTTCAGCTGTCTTTATAAATTAACTTTCTAAACTGGGAAAGCAATACTCCACACCGCTAAGCAGAGGCAGTTTCGCTAAGACAGATGGAAACAAAGAAATGGGACCACATTCACTTGAAGATTTGCATAGGTCCAGACACTGAAAGCTGGGGCCTCTAGAATTCAGCCAAGTTGTTTTTACAGCTCCTGAAAAGTCACCTCTCCTCTTGGTCCCCAGCCTCAGTCAGTGACCCTCCACCCCTTTAGGACTGTAGCTGTATGATTAAGGGCTGAGTACCCAACCCCAGAATCAAGTTGCCTGGGTTCAAATCCTCATGCTAGCAGTTCAGCTCTGGGGACTTGAAAAAAATTACTTCACTCCACTCAACCTCTATTCCCTCATCTATAAAACGGGGACAGCATGGGAATGAAATAAAATAATGCACACACAGCACCTAGTGGATTAAGCATTTACTGGATGTGAGCTATTTTTAATTTCAGTAATTCTGCCACTTCCTGCTGCCTCTCACCTCTCAAATTTAAATTGCTCTCATTTACACATCTATTTTTTTATTTCTTTTTT
>VBSM01003143.1:22687362-22712922 GCA_008086735.1 Cheirogaleus medius
TTTAGAGATGGGGTCTCACTAGGTTGCTCAGGCTGATCTTGAACTTCTGGCCTCAAGTGATCTGCCTGCCTCAACCTCCCAAAGTGCTGGGATTACAGGCATGAGCCACCACACCTGGCCAAGATGTCTATTTTTATTCAAAGAATACTCATTTTATTTGGGGGTAATTTGGGCAGTTTTATCTGGATTGCCTCAGAGATGTCACAAACACAAGGGAGAAAGAATTGCCTGGTCAATTAGCAAGTTGTTATTGAACAGTTGCTCTGAACGGTGTTCTGTGTATGGAAGAAGAAGACAGAAGAGGAGAAAAAGAAGGAGGAGGAAGAGGAGGAGAAGGAGGAAGAGAGGAGACTGTAGACCAAAGTTCGCAGTGTAGAGAGGACAGGTGACAGAGCAGTCAGTGAGAAAGGGCCTCCTGGAATCACCAGAGAGTCATCGCAGGTCATTTGAAATTTAGAACTGCACATCTAGAACAGCCGTTCTCAACTGGGGTCAATTTGGTTCCCCAGGGAACATTTGGCAATGTCTAAAGATCTTTTTGGTAATTGCAACTGGGGGGGGAGAGGTGCTACTGGCACTTACTGGGTAGAGGCCAAACATCCTATAATGCATAGGACAGCTCCCCACAGCAAAGAATTATCCTGCCCCAAATGCCAATAGTGCCAAGGTTGAGAAACCTCGATCTAGGAGATTTCCACTTCTTGAGAGAAGTGCATCCTTGCCTTCCTTTGCCTTTTGATTTTTGTTTTTGTTTTTGTTTTTGTTTTTTTAACACAGAGTCTCATTCTGTTGTCCAGCTCTGTTGTCCCAGCTAGAGTGCAGAGTGCAGTGGTGTCATCATAGCTCAATGCAACCTCCAACTCCTAGGTTCAAGTGATCCTCCTGCCTCAGCCTCCCAAGTAGCTGGGACTACAGGGGTGCACCACCATACCCAGCTAATATTTCCTATTTTTAGTTGAGACAGGGTCTTACTCTTGACCAGGCTGGTCTCAAACTCCTGACCTCAAGTGATCCTCCTGCCTCGGCCTCCCAGAATGCTAGGATAACAGACATGAGCCACCATGCCCGGCCATTTCTTTTCCTTTAAAAGATGAGTGTTCACTGAAGTTATTATTGGTGTTTTCAAATATTTCTATTCCTGGCAATAAAGACTGTTTCCAGGCTCAGCTAGAAACAGTATCCTCTTTTCCTGTCACTGCCTCTGGGGCTCATCCACACCTACCTAACAGCCCACCCTACAAACACTTCCTTCGTTGCACCAAGAAAGGAATCAAAATGCAGGAAAGCAGTAGCCACTGTGTTAATGATTACATGATATCACAATAAAATTCCAGGCCTAGTAGCCTTCTCATCAATGCTTCTTTAGATAAGCCAGGACACTTCACCCGAATGGGCTGCTGTCCAAGCAGATTAAATTAAAAGAGCTTGTAGCACACTACAAAAAAACTTATCAACATGATTAATCAGAAAGAGTTTTACTGGCTGTTTGTTAATGCATTTCACCAATCAAACAACTGAGGAATGTGATTGCTGGCTGTTGACCCTGGTAACCCAACACCACGATGCTGTGTTAAATTGATAAATTGGTTTAAAAGAATGTTTACCTCCCTTTACTGTATGACTCTCTGCTTGGCGTCCTTTTATAAGAGGATGAGCCCAGATTCCAAGAGTCTAGTGTGGAAGGCAAAGACGGGCTGCGGGGGCTCACACAAAGAAAATGAACTGACCACGTGAGTGTATTGCCTCCTACTCAGGAAGGAACTCCAAAGCCCCTTGGGAGGCAAAAGGCCATATCCCTTCTTAGAAGCTGCCCCTCTACCCATGTCCACTAAAGGAGAAAAACAAAAGTCTGTCCATGAAGCCATGAGCCCTCTAGGGTGGGAACATTAGGACGTGCCCTGCAATCACGCCGCCTCTCAGAACCACTTGACTTTGGTAGCTAATTCGGGTCTGAGATGTACCAAGCAAACACACATGGCAGTCCAGACAATCAACCATCACTGAGCAGGAGTTTCAGTAAACCAATCGCTTATTGGCATGTGTAGGAGCCAGTGAAAGTGTGTAGTGAAGCCTAAGAGGTGGTTTGAGAACCGAGTGTTTGAAAAGAGCTGGCGCTGGGGTCAGACTGGATGACTCAATGGCTAACAGCAGTTGCTGCTGCTTCGTGAGTACTTACTATGGCCATTGTGCAAGGTGTTTTGTCTCCACTGGACCATTTATTTAGTCCTTGCAGCAGCCTGTGAGGCCAGTATTATTATACTTCCTTGATGTGTACATGAGGAAACAGAGGCTCGAGAGGCTAAGTGGCACAGTGTCAGCCTTCCTTGGAAGTCTTTGAGACAGGGTTTAGGAGGAATGCTCACAAAATCTGCTTCTGTGCAGACCTGAATGAGTGGCAGGGGAGGCAAGACACAAAGGCCCAAGAGACTTATAGAAGATCCTGGGAGAGAATGCACGACCCCAGATCTAACAAAGGAGGGGTGACTTGGGTATCTCAGTTAAGGCCAAGAAGACTGATTAGAAGACCATCTGCCAAGGTCCAGAGAGAGCTCCAAAGTGTAAGATGCAACTACTTGTAGTATAAGGGATCATTGTAGGCATAAGTAATAGTAAATCACTGAAAGAGGTTATTCGTCTTTAAGTTGTTCATTATTTGGATTAATTCAAGGGAAAAAAAATCTGAGTTTGGTGCTAATATGTTTTTAAAGTTTAACACTTGTTACTTCCTTTTTTTATTAACAAAAAGAAAGCAGGTTTCAGACTGAGATTCTTACTAGGGAATCCAGGTAGAATTTAGGAACATTGTTCTGTTTTCATTGTTTTTATTTGCATGGTTACCTTCTATACATGGCGACTAATACTGGTTTCCCACTGACGGTAATAATGTAAAGTTCTCTTTAAAGATGGATTTATTTTGTAAGTGATTGGATATAAAGAAAACTGGTTCAATGAAAGGAAGGGTGATACACGGATGTGGCAAAAAGCAAGAGAGTGGAACGGGAATGAGTGGCATTTGGCGGCACTGCAAGTGTCCAGGAGAGAGAGGTGCCTCCTTAGGGGAAACGAAGACTCTAAGGAAATCAAGGCCCATCAGGAGGACCGTGAAGGAAGAAGAGAAAGATTTGATAACGGCTTAGATATTCTCAGGGGAGGATAGAACAAAAGGAAAATTTCACCTTGAATGTGTATTTGTTTGACTCTGTGATCTTGTGTAAGCAAGTTAGCAAAAGTTCTCTTTGTCTAAGGCTATGCAATGCAACAATGGCTGGTTGGAAAGTGAAAATTCCAGTTGATTAATTGGCTATTTTGTTTACAGAAAGGCTTTTGTCCCCCTATGCAATGAATTGACAGGTTAAACACACAGACACACACACACACACAGATGCCTGAACTGAGCCATTGTCGTGACACCATTCTGGATTGCTCTGTGCAGGAACAGAACATCATAACATGGAAACAGGGTTGACCTTTCCACTACAACAAGGGAGCATCTTTGTACCTGGGGGAGTTTGAGGGATAGTGTATGACCTTCACCTTCCAACAAAATGTCCTCGCCACTCACAGGCATGGGTCTGACATGTATGACATTTGGTTTATAAGTAGAAGCAGAAATTGAACTTAAGCCACCATCAATTGTTAATACCTCTGGTCAAACTCGATGTAGTCTCATGACCAGACTGAGAACACTGGAAAAATGAGTCCTTGAGGAAGGGAGGCCTTGGGTCTAAGATTCATTATTCTAGTCACTTATTCAGAATAAGATTCACTATTTCCTGACACACTAATCAGAGAGCCTTCACAGTTCTTTAGAAATCATAATAATGTGGCCGGGCACAGTGGCTCATGCCTGTAATCCTAGCACTCTGGGAGGCCGAGGTGGGTGGATAGCTCAAGGTCAGGAGTTCAAAACCAGCCTGACCAAGAGCAAGACCCCGTCTCTACCAAAAAAAAATAGAAAGAAATTAATTGGCCAACTAAAAATATATAGAAAAAATTAGCCGGGCATGGTGGCACATGCCTGTAGTCCCAGCTACTCGGGAGGCTGAGGCAGGAGGATTGCTTGAGCCCAGGAGTTTGAGGTTGCTGTGAGCTAGGCTGATGCCACGGCACTCACTCTAGCCTGGGCAACAGAGTGAGACTCTGTCTCAAAAGAAATCATAATAATGTTAATGACAATAATTATAACAATAACTAACATTTATTCAATGTCATGGCTCACTCTGTGCCAGGCCTCTGCTAAGTGCCCTGCGGGCATCGTCCATTTTGCCTTCATGTAATAATACCATGGGGTCATCACTATGATTCCCATTTTAGAGACAAGATAATGGAGGCTTTGAGATGTTAAGACTCAACCATGAGCACAGCTGGAAAGAGCTGGGATTCCACCCACTGCTGACCCCCTGGAGCGTGGGGGGAGCTGATGTGCGTCACCAGCGGTTCTCCCCTTACCTCTGCTATCCCCCATGACCTAGACCAACGGAACCCCAAACCTAGCTGTGTATAAGAACCTCCTGGGGAGTTTGCTAAAAATCAAATGTCCAGGCCATTCACCTACTGAATCAGAGTGTTCTAGACTACATACAGTCCACAAATCTGTACTTAAAACCACCTGCCCAGGTGCTGCTGGTGCACACTGGGCTTGGGAACCTCTGTTTAAAGCTGTTGACTTTCCCAGCCTTCTAGAGCTGAAGAGTCCAGGCTGCAAGATTTCCTACCCTTCCTTTCCCTTCACGGTGGGCTGCTCGTGCAGGTTCGCTTTATATACGCGCGCCACGATTCCAATGAGAGCAAAGGTGCTGTGTGGGGGCAAGGGTCCTGCAAGAGGCCTGGCTGTCTAAGAAATTTCAGACATCTGGGCCCTCCTGCCACTTGCCTCCTGTCCAGAGGGAGAGTTGTCACATGTGAGGAGAGGCCAGGTGTCCCGGAGAGGGGGGAAGATGTAACCATCACCAGCTGCCCCACCCTTTCCTTTCCCTGTCTGACAGCTGGGGAGAAACAGTTCTTCCCTGTGTGTCTATCTACTCTTCTAGTCGGGTGGTGTCCAGCGGGGTCTGGGTCGGGAAGTCCACAACAGCTTGGTCAATTTTATTGAACTGGCTTCACAGCATCCCGGGGCGGGCAGAGCCATGGAAGGTTAGCCAGAGGAGGGACCACGAGGCCACCCGGTTATTCTACAGGTGGGAAACTGAGGTCCAGAGAGGGAAACAAAGGGGTGGTATCCGTATTTTGACACATGTTTATCTGTGAGAAGACTCAGGCTCAAAGAGATGTTAAGGGGCTTGCCCTAAGTCAAATAGCGTTAGTAGGCAAGTAGTTTAGTTAGTTAGTTAGTGAGTTATCTGTTGTAAGGAACAGAATGGCCCACTGGGGTTACCAAATTAGCTCTCTGACCTGTGAGAACCTCTTTCTCTGGTATGTACTGATTGGATAAATTTGAGAAACATGATACCTGTGTCAGTGGGGACACAGCCATTTGGAAAGTTGTTCTCGGAGAGCAGTATATATAATGCCTAAAACTTTTCCTTGCAAAAGTCTCCTGGCCATGTCCGGGCCTGGAACTGAGCAGACTGTTGACTCCAGGCCTGTGATGGGCCCAGGTCTTGCCAGTGCCTGGGCTGGGGCTTCTTAAATCCCTTCTCTCTCCATAGTCTTGTGTGACTGGTCACTGTTAAATGGTTTTTTGTTTTGTTTTGTTTTTTGTTTTTTTTGAGGCAGAGTCTCACTCTGTTTCCCCAGCTAGATTGCTGTGGCATCAGCTTAGCTCACAGCAACCTCAAACTCCTGGGCTCAAGCAATCCTTCTGCCTCAGCCTCCCAAGTAGCTGGGACTACAGGCATGTGCCACCATGCCCGGCTAATTTTTTCTATGTATTTTTAGTTGGCCAATTAATTTCTTTCTATTTTTAGTAGAGACGGGGTCTCACTCTTGCTCAGGCTGGTTTTGAACTCCTGATCTTGAGCGATCCACCCGCCTCGGCCTCCCAGAGTGCTAGGATTACAGGCGTGAGCCACCGTGCCCGGCCTGTTAAATGGTTCTTGAACTTTGTCAGTTCAGCTGTTACTCAATCAAATCAAATTTCCCCTTTTTTCAAATTTTAAAATTATAGACAATCAAGTGCCACAAAGTTTCTTGCCTGTGCTGTACAATCTCCAAACCTTTCAGGAAAGTAATAGCCAATGTTTGTTGAGCATTTTCTGTGTTATAAGGCACTGTTCTAGCACTCTCTAGCTTTCTCTTATTTGGTTTCTGCAATAACGTTTGGAGGTAGGTACTACTGTTATCCCTGCTTTGTACAGTGAGGAATCTGAAACCAAGAGACACTCCACAACTCTCCTGAGCTCAGACAGCTGGATTAACACCCAGTCCGGCTCACTGTAAGACCTGCCCCCTTGACTGTACTGTTCTTCATAATTCTGGAAATAGGATTTGAGATATTGAGAACTATCTACTTTATAAAGATTTTGATAAACATTCATTGACTGCCTTTGGTAGGGAAAGTCCTGCAGTGTATACAAAGGTGATTTAAGAGATAGTCCTTACTCTCGTGGGGAGTCGAACAGGTATTCAATTAATATATTAAAAGGCAGAATGTCCTAAGGACTACATTGAAGGCATCGATAAAGTGCAATAGAAGCATACAAGAAGGATAGTGAATGGCAGGCAATCAACAATGACTTCCTGGAGGAGGTGGCATATGTAACCTTCTTGAATGACAAATAACACACTGCTGGTAGAAATAGAGGATGGGCAGCCCCCAGCTGCCAGGCAGCGTGGAATACAGAGCGGGCTCAAATCCAGGTTCCATCACTTACTAGCTGTGCAGCTTCATCTCTGGGCCCAGCTTCCTCATCTGGCCAACTGGAGAATAGTTCTATGCCCCGTTCAGGGCTGTTGTGATTGCTGCAGGGATAACACATCTGACAGTCTCACGCAGTTGGGGCTCACTGATGCTCTGTTCCCCTTCGAGCTCACTGAGTCATTTCAGAACCCATTGCTCTGGGTCCACTGTCCAACAAAGCTTAGTCTGTGTTCCCCTGAGAAAGCACTCTCCAAATATTCACAAGCAGGCCACTTAAAGTCACAACGGGATTTGTGAAGGAAATGAGCACGGAGGCTTAACTTCAGTAGTGTGCCCAGGAGCTACTGTAACAGAACAAATGGATTGTTTATCAGCTTACTATCTGTCCCTAACAAAACCATGTGAAATGAGGCATTAAACCCTCGGTTTTTTAAAAAGATGACAAACACTGGCTAATTTACTGGAGTAGAACGTATTGAGCCAAATGTTTAGTTTTGCATTAAATCTATATCTAGCGTTTTCATTAAAAGGGGTAAAATGTAGCCTTTATGGATGCTTCAGTGCCCATTTCAGATTAATGCTTAACATTTAAAACTCCGCACGAAATTGCAAATGTATCAGCAAACACACAAGAAGGAGCAGACTAAGTGCTCTGTGCTTATTCATAGCCAGACGTTTCTGAGGCTGCCAGTGTTATTGTGGAGGTGATTTGCCTAGGCTGCGAATAGTTAATATCCCTGATTGCTTAGTTAAATATCCTTCTAGATGGAGAGAGACGACATGGATGAAATGGGGGGTCATATAATTTTTGTGTAATGAACAATTAAGTCATGATATACTTCTTGATTCATAGTTGATATTTCCAGAGTAACTAGGTTAGTATCCTTCTGAAAAAGCTGTTAGCTTCCATAACCATCATTCATGTCCACAATTTAGCCGAAGTAGTTAGGGAATAAAAAGGACTAAAGATCTTAGAGTAAAAAATAATCATTTTTCAAACAGAATTGAATTTTTGCCACCACCAAAACTAATAATAGGAAATGTTTCCTAATTATAAGATGAGAACTTTGATTTATTTTTTTATAAACTTAAATCTTGACTCAGATAGTGTCTTATATGTGGTTATCTAAATGGCTGGGGAGAAACTCTGTAGTATATTTCACTACTTAGAGCAATAAAAATTAAGCACAATGAAAAGGGATGCAATTTGGTAACAGGAAGCAAGCTAGTGCAATTTTTATAAAAGAGGGTTGTGGAGTCAGACTCCTTGGGTTCAAATTCCCGTGATTACTGATCATCAGCCCCATGTGAATATGGAATGGAGGAGGGTTAGTTCCTCAAAGGGAGGGAGGTGGTGTCCCAAGAGGAGAAATAAAAGGGATGCAAGGAGCTGAAAACAACAGATGTCTAGGCTACTTCAAAGGATGATACTGTACCTGAGAGGTGGAGGGCAGGGACCGGTGCTCACTCCCAAATTCTTGGACAGACCAGGGCCCAGAAGCCAAGGAAGTTAAATTTGAGGCTGAGGAATTGTTTAAAACTAGACCAAAGGTCCATAAAATAGGTTCTCATTAAGCCCCACTATATGGTAACAGCTCCATATTTAGGGTTTGCTGCAACCACAGCAGAGAGTGGTAACCACTAGCCATCAGAGCAAGCTGTATAAACACAGTGGCCAGGAGGAGATTTCTTAGTGGTTTTAGAGAGTGAGGTGAGGTGGGGTGTGTCAGAAAGGAGAGCCAATGGAATGATCTAGAGACTTCCAGAAGTTTTATTTTGACTTTGTGTTTTGTTCATTCAGGTATCCTCTCTAAAGTCAGAGCATGCAAGATGAAACACTGACTGCTGACCAAAGCCACTGCTGAGTGCCTCAGTGCCACCCAGCACCTTCACCAACCTTCAGGGTGGCTTTGGTTCTAGGAATACCCACAAAAATGATAAATGCTTGAGGTGATGGATACCCCAATTGCTCTGATTTGATTACTACACATTGGATTCCTGTATCAAAACATCACATGAACCCTATAAATATATGCAACTATTATGCACTCATAATAATTAAAAATTTAAAAATAAAAAATAAAAAAGAATTCTGGTACTATCTTGATGTATCTTGGCTTTCTGTTTTGGTCCCAGGTTCCCAGAGAATAAAGCGTCAGCACCTAGTCCTCGATTTCCCAAACTGTGTTCACAGAATATTAATTCTAAGGGAAATAACAAGTGCTACATAAGCAAAGAATTCTAGGATCAAACAAATTTTAGGGACACTTTGTTAAACGAAGTCAAATTATTTCTCTATTCTGCAAGATTTCTCAGAGTCTTTAAGATGCTCATGTGCCATGTAAATATCTGAAAGATTTGTCAAATTTCTCAAGTTTATTTGAACCTAGAATCCTTCCTTTCCCACATCTCACACTCTGTGAGGCAAGCATATACAAGAAAAAGATGGAAACCTACAAAATCTATAAAACCATAATTTCTGTGAGCCCATCAGAGAACTGAGCTACAAAGCAACCAAGGGAACTGAATTCCAAAGAATGACAAGCCCTTTCGAGGAGAGACAGGACACATCAACTGTCTCCTCTTTTGGCAGAGAATGGGAAGAATAGATGATCACTGTAAAACTGGATAAGAAGAAAACGAATTCTTACGGGCTAAGCATAGGCTAGTATGACAGTTTAGAAACCCTGAGCACTCCAGATGCAAGAAGAGTCCCCACCTGCTTGCCATCCTTTTCCACTGGCCTCTACCTGGTGCCCATGAGAAAGACCGGAAGTGAGACAGTAGACCTGAGAGACTCTACCTCCTTGTTGGTACAGTTCTGCAGCACCTGCCAAGGTTTTAGGTTTTAGAGCAGAAATACCTGGAGAAGCCCATTCATGCTCTGCGCCCTGGATGTGGGTGAGGTGGGGCTTGTCTGCCCCTGAGGGAAGGGCAAGAAACACGCTTGTGCCCAGATTCAACTCTGATATACAATAAATCAGGGGTCGGCTGCTGCTGGTGAGGGGACAGGAAACTCCTTTGGGCCCCAGATCCCCCACCAATACAAAGCAGGGTTCAGTGGCTATGGGAGATAGGGCGGGAGATCTCCCTGTGCTCTGGATCCAGAACTTAATAAGAAGCAGAGGTCATTCTGCCACTAGGGGAAGGGCTGAAATGCTGAAAAACCATCATCCCCATGAACTTATCCATGTCAATGAAAGATTCAAGGCAACAGACTGGCTGGTTGGGAGACCGGGGAGAAATAACAGGAAAGCGTACTGGTTACTGGGCTGAGCACTGAAGTCAGAAATCCTGGCCTAGGATCCAGGGCCTGAGACTTTGGACACATTATTCAAAGTCTCTGAGTCTTAGTTCCCTACGTAAAATAAGAGTGAGAGTAATAGAATTTTCTGCAAAGGATTGTTGGGGCAGCTGGAGTCATGTAAAACACTTGGCACAGTTTCTGGCTCATGGAAAGCAACCAATAAAAGGTAGCCGTTGCTTTGATCCCAGCAGTTGTTGGAAACTGCTAAAAAGCAGTTTTAAAAGGCACGTTTCCATTTGTAGAGGAAATTAGTTGTTTTTACCCAACAATCATTCAGTTCCTCTTCTTCTGTTAACATCTCCCTAGTTTTTTTTCTAGGAAGCCACTTATCCACTACCATTCACATGATTCCTGTGAGACTGACCCCTCCCCATCCCTACCTTTAGGAGTAGAGGTAGGACCATGGCCTGGCCAAACATCATATTCCATGTCCGGCTACAGTGGTCAGTTCAGGGATGAATGAGCACATACACCAGGGTGGTCCAATGAGAGAAAGTCCTGGGACTTTTGATGAAACTGCTGGGAAAGAGAAACTCTTCTGTCTCCTGAAATAGCTAAGCCTGGAGTTGCTAACCATGAAGGGAAACCCTGCCTGACATAGAAGCTTCTGTGTTCAGAAAAAGGAACAGCTGAGAGATGATGATGAAGTTCTGAAGACATACCCGGGCCCTCAACTAATTTAACTCAAGTAATCTCTTCATACTATTGAACAAATCCAAGCATTTTCTCCCAAACCAACTTGCTATTTGACCACATTCAATCTTTATTGTTTTAAAACCACATCAAGAGAAAATATTTGTGACCTTGGATTAGGCAAAGGGTTCTTAGATGCAACATCCCAAAAAAGAAAAAATTGATAATTGGACTGCATCAAAATGAAAAACTTCTGTTTTACAAAACCAAACCGAAACAAAACATTGTTAAGAGACATTGAAAAGACAAGCCACGGACTGGGAGGAAATATTTGCAAATCACACATCTGACAAAGGATTTGTATCCAGAATATATAAAGAAATTCCAAACTCAATAAAAAGAAGACAATTAAATTTTTCTGAAAATGGGCAAAAGATTTGAATAGACACTTCACCAAAGAAGATATACAAATGACAAATAAGTTATGCATTATGCTAAGTGAAAAAAAAACACACTCAAAAGCCTTCCCACTTTGTAATTTTATTTATATTATATCCTGAAACAGGCAAAACTATAGGGACAGAGAATGAGTGGTTACCAGGCACTGAGGAGAGAAGAGGGGTTGACCCCAAAGGGACAGCAAGAGGAGGAAGGCATTTCTTGGGGTGCGGGAGCTGTTCTGTATCCTGAGTGTGGGGGTAATTACACAACTCTATGCACATGTCAAAACTCATAGAACTGTACAGCAAAGAGTAAAGTTTACTGTGTGTAAATTATAAATAAATAAATAGAAACTACATCAAAGATATAGAAACAGCTTGCTGATATAACATGTATCGTATATTTACCTTTAATGTTATGCATACTTATGATGGCAAAATCTTCATTTGTGTATTTGCTTTGATACATCTAAGGAGGTCGAGACTTTTCAACAACAATAAAATTCAAAACACATTATTAAACATCACCCATGCTCAGTAGTTTCCCATCCAGTGCAGGAGACTGACGGGAGGTCACAGTATTGACAATGTGGAGGGCCTCTACAGGAACCGCTTTTGAGCTGTTGTGATAATAAATCAGATTTGTGTAGTTTCCTTAAAATAGAAAATAACCTCAGAACATCCATCCGAAGAAATAAGATCAAAAAGAGGAAGGCAGAGGAGGATGCAAAACTATCTGAGCCATCGCAAACCTTACAAAAATCAAGTACTAAATGTGAAAAGAAAAATGGGTTTCAGAATATCTATCAGCCCAACTGTGGGTTACCAATTAAGAAATGTTCACTAGTACAAACAGATTTTTAACCTTTTTGTTTACCTAACCTTTTGTAAAGCTAAAGTAAACATGTGATTAAGCTCCAGTGGTCCCTCATCTTTGACCAAGAGAGTATATATAATTCTGAAGAAAGTGGGCTCAGGAGTTAGAAAACTTTAATTATAATCCTAGATCTACCACCAGATCTGTAACTGTGGATAAATTGTATAACCCATAACATGGATTACATTATGGAATTATATGATTTAGAACAAAATTGTATAATCTTATTATATAATCTATTACATGAATTATATAACATAACATGTGTTAAGGTTTACAATAGTACCTGGCATATAAGCCCTCAGCCAAAATAGTCTAGAAAAAGAACAAACATGGAAGACTCACACATCCCAATTTCAAAAACTTACTCCAAAGCTAAAGTAACCAAAATAGTGTGGTACTAGCAAAAATACAGACATATAGACCAATGAAATAGAATTGAAAGTCCAGAAATAAACCCATGAATCTATAGCCAATTGGTCTTCAGCAAGGGTACCAAGACCATTCAATGAGGAAAGAATAATCTCTTTAAGTGGTATTAGGACAACTGGAATATCTACATATAAAAGAATGAAACTGCACCTCTATCTCACGCCATATCCAAAAAGTAACCCAAAATGGACCAACAACTCAAATGTAAGAGCTAAAATCATAAATCTCTTAGAAGAAAACATAGAAGTAAACCTTTATGACCTTGGATTTGGCAATGGATTCTTAGCTATGACACCGAAACCATGAGGAATAAAAGAAAAATAGATAAATTAGACTTCATCAAAATTAAAGACTTCTGTGCATCAAAGGGCCTTATCAAAAAAGTGAAAATGCAGTTATCAATAATTGTAAATTTCAAAATAGCTAGAAGAAAAGATTTGGAATGTTCTCAACACAAAGAACTGACAAATGTTTGAGGTGATGGATATTCCAATTACTCTGATTTGATCATTATACATTGTATGCATGTATCAAAATATCACAAGTATACCATAAATATGTACAATTATTGTGTACCAATTTTTTTAAATGTGAAAAGATAAGCTACAGAATGGGGAAAAAATTTGCAAATCATATATCTAATAAGGGTTTAGTACCTAGAATATGTAACAAACTCTTACAACTCCCTCCCAAAAAAATTCCAATTTAAAAATGGGCAAAGAAAAAAAATATTAAAAAAATAAATAAATAAAAATGGGCAAGGAACTCAAATAAACATTTCTCCAAAGAAGATACACAAATTGCAAATAAACACATAAAAGGTGTTCAACATCATTAGTCATTATGAAAATGCAAATCAAAACCACAATGAGATGCCACTTCATATGAATGAGGATAGCTATAATATTTTTTTAAAGGAAAATAACAATTATTGGTAAGGATGGAGAAATTAGAATCCTGTACACTGCTGATGAGAATGTGAAATGGTGCAGCCATGGTAGAAAACAGCAAGGTAGTTCCTTAAAAAGTTAAACACAGAATTACGATATGACCCAGGAATTTCACTCGTAGACATATACCCAAAATAATTGAAAACAGGCACTCAAATAAATACTTGTACACACATGTTCATAACAACACCATTCACAATAGCCAAAAATCCATTAACTAATAGCCAAATGTACATCAACTAACAAATGGATAAACAAACTGTGGTATATTTATACCATGAATTATATTATCTATCCATGAAGTACTGATACATGCTACAATGTGTGTGAGTGAGCCTCAAAAGCATTGTGCTAATGTTTTAGAAAGTAGACACAAAATATCACATATTGTATTATTCCATTTATGTAAAATATCCAGAATAGGTAAACTTACATAGAAAGCAGATTGGTGGTTGCCAGGGGCTAGGGGGAAGAGAGCATGGGAAGTGACTGCTTAGTGGGCACAGGGCTTCATTTTGGAGGGATGGAAATGTTTTGGAACAAGATAAAGGTGGTGGTTGCACAACATTGTGCAATTATTAAATGCCACTTAATTGTTTGCTTTAAAATGGTTAATTTTATGTTTTGTAAATTTCACCTCAATACATTTAAAAATTTTTAATAAATGTGTATTATACAAAGAAAATATTTAACTTTACTGAGGACATTAAAGCTTTCAAAAAATGGAAAAAATATAAGCCTCCAGCAAGTGTTAGCTATTTTTTTAATCTAAGATGTTTTGTGATACAACACTGAAGAAGTATACTGCAATCTAAAATATAAATGGCCTGCAGGGTATAAAGAAGATATTATTACATTTGACCACACAAAAATTTCCTGTTTTTCTGCATACGCATATTTTTAAATAACGTAGAAACATTTTTGCAATAAATAAGGCAAAAAGTTCATATCTTCCAACATAAATCGTTCATATAAATCCATAAGAAAAGAACTAAGACACAAAGCCAGGCATGGTGACATGTGCCTGTAGTCCCAGATACTCAGGAGGCTGAGGCAGGAGGATCCTTTGAGCCCAGGAGTTCGAGGTTGCAATGAGCTATAATTGAGCCACTGCACTCCAGCCTGGGCAACAAAGTAAGACCTTGTCTCATAAAAAAAATAAAAAGTTTCCTGAAAAATAAAATTGAAAAATCCACTTTTAAAAACAATTTCATTTATTAAAAAAATACGTATCTTGCAAACATGATGCTTTCAAAACACTTTTTGAAAAATAAAACATCATAATGTAATAAAATAAAATGTAAGTACATTTCAGAGTCCTGTGTTTAGACAGGATGAATAATACAGAATAATGGCTAAGAATCAGAACAATATATATCAGAAATGGCATGCTTAAATTCTCTGGTCACCATTAACATTGTGTTTTTCTTAATGCCTGAAATAACATCTAAACAAGGGGCAGCTGCTTCAGGCAAAATGGTATTTAGGTGATTTTAAAGACCTTAATGAGATCAGGTAATTGCTTGGTGAAGCTAAAAATTTTACCTTCAATTAACTAATCAACAGCACCATACATCATCATAACCATCTCACTCTCTTCCACCTACGTCCCATCAGGTCAATACATGGGAGGCAGGTGTCTAAGAAACCACTTCCTCTGGACGTCTGAACCTGCACTGAGGGGCCATTTTTTACACATTTATTGAATTAGGCTGGCCTAATCTACAATTAATAGAAAGTATGTAGTAATGCAGATTCCATAAGCAGCTAAGGAAAGCTAAAACTTTGAATCAGTCAGTATGTGAAACAAATACACTTTATGTTCCTTCTGCATTTGTTTCTTTGCAATTCATGAATCACTTTCAGAAATCATTTTAAAACATTTGGGTTTCCTGCTTCCATTTGCTAAATGGATGATGCTGATAAAAATAGTAATAATCACGGGCTGCACGGTGTCATTTTTTTTTTTCAGTAAACTAGGTACATTTTCAGTAAACTATGTATATTTTCTCAATTGAAATTGAGAAGTGTGAACTGGAAATTGAATGAAATTGCCAAGTCTGAAGGGGAAAATGGCCAATATAAACCACAGAAGCACTTCCTCTTCAAATTTATGTCGGTGAAAAGAAGGGGGAGAACATCTTCTTTGAGTGCTTGTTTAGGCTTAAACAGACCTAAACATGTCCTCCCCTCACCAGTGGCCCAGGCTGGCACTGACCCTCTCTCTCTAGCACTTGAGGCCCCTACCCACTGTGCTCTCTGCTACACAGAAGCTATGCTTCTGGCCGCCAAGGAATAGGAAATAAAATGAGAGCGCAGGGCTTGGGGAGAGAGGGAAATGTCTCTCCTGTCCTTTGGGGAGGGCACATGGCTTTCACTTTCATTCTGTAGTACAGTATTTATTACAAACTTACTGTATGCCAAACACAATGCTAGATGCTAGGGACCAACGCTAAGCCACTGCACTGCTATGCTCAGAGTCCCTTGTGGAACATGCATCAGTGGGTCAGACAAAAAATAAATACGATGATACGAAACAGTTGATATAATTGGGACATCAAATCACATGCACCAGAGGCAAACATTTTTTTAAACACCTTGAAAGATAGAACGTATATTTTATAATGCTCATTTCCCCAGAAAATTCAGGGAGAAATGGTGCCAAGTGAGTGTATTAGTTTTCTAGTATAATAGAATAATGTGGTACATGCACAGAAATTGCCTACTCTCTATATTATATGGTAATCCATTTGTGCTACATACATAGAAATTGCCTACCCCCTATATTGTATTATAATCCCTTCCAGATTTAATGCTAGACTTGAATTAAGGCAAAAGATTAAGATGAACAAAAAACCTCAAATCTCTTCTTATAGCTAGAATTAGACATAACTTGATAACTTCTCAAGGGTGCAACAGATGAAATGAGGAAGTACCCATTACAACATTGACTGGTATAGTAATTGAGGTCTTGGGTTTAACTTCTCCATGACAGTTTCCTTATCTGGAAAATGGAGCCAATAACATTATCTACCTTACAGGGTCACTGTGAGGATTAAATGATATAAAGCAGGTGAAAGACTTACATAATGTTTAGCACACAGTAAGCACTCAATAATATATGTTCATTTATTTATTTAACACATAGCTACTGAGCACCTAGTATGTGTCAGGCTGGAGATATACAGCAGCGACTAAAACAGACAAAAATCCCTACCCTCATGACATTAAGGGTCAATGAGAAGAGACAAATAATACATAAATCAGCAAAAGTATCATATCCAATTGTAATGAGTGAAATAGAGACCAGTAAATGCAGGCAGGGAGAGGGAAGTGGGAGTTGCATTGTAAATAGGATGGCTCAGGAAGGCCAAGCTTGACAGAGGAGAAGGAGGGAGCCATGAGATTATCTGGGGCAAAGAGAGTTCCAGATAGAGGAAACTGCCAACGCAAAAACAAAAAGCAGCAAAGAAACCTGTGTGCTGGATAAGGAGAATATAGGTCTACAATCCCTCCTCCAAAATTCTGAAATCCAAAACCTCTGAAGAGTCCGGTCATACTTATTCTCTGCCCTCATTCACCGGCAAGTCTGTGTACAGGATCATCCCTCCCGCGTGAGAGCATCCCATTGCCTTTTCTCTGGATAGAGTCCCTGGCCGACCCTACCATCGCCAAATCCTGTGCCCACCCTTGTCACAGCATCTCTGTCCGCTCCCACACGCCCCAGTGCAAGTTCCTGGACCCTAGAGACACCGGGATTATTACTCTTCTATTAATGTCATTATTATGGCTTAACTTGGTCAAAAACAAAAACCTGTCCCTAAAGGGATGGGACCAGTGTATTAGGACTCCAGCAAATCTCCCTCAAAAATTTCTATAAATTTGAAGAGAATCTTGGCCCCAATAGTGACATCTAACAAGTTGAGATTAGTCCTCTTCTGTTCTTAAAGGGAAGTAAACTGAATGAATGAGGATGAGGGATCCTGAGGGAAAAAGAGAAAGGGAATGAATAATAAGAAGGAAAAGTGGAGAGGAGAGGAAGGATGGAAGGGCATAAATCATAAAAGAAAAATATCCACGAGGTTATGGGCATCTCCCTTCCTGCAAGTATCTATGAATGGGAGGGAGGAGCTTCACCGTTAACTCTTCCCTGTTCTCGTTCATTTGAAAAGTAGTCTTTGGAGAGTGCTGAGATTTTTGAAGACTCAAGATTTTTCAATGATACCAAACTCCCTTCCAAATTAAAAAGGAATCTAATGAATGGTTGAAAATACTAACTAAAAAAATTTTTAAATGGAAAGCAGCCTCAATGGCGTTCATCTGGAAAATCGTCTGAAATAATTTGACAGTAATTTTTTTTTTTTTTTTTTTTAGTAGCTACACAGGAAAGTGTTCGGCCGCCTCGCGGCGACCTCCAGATGCTCCAAACTCAAGATCCTCGGCAGACAGGAAATGCCTTTGCCAGCTCCAAGGTCCCCTCTCCGCTGCCCTCTTTATTGTCTGGAGGGATTTGTGTGCATCTGATTGAAGAGGTTTCCCCGCCTGCAACTGCGAATCAAAGAGCTGTCTCGAAAGAAGGGACTCATTGGGACTTTCTAGACTTTCTGGCCAACACTTGGTGAGCCTCTCAGGTGAGCCTCCCGCCACCCTAGGAACCGAGGCTGAGTGGGAATGCACGTTTCGGTTTCCCGCGGCCCCCAACCAGCAAGGGAGGAGCAGGACATGCCATTTGCCTTACTGCCAGCCCTGCTCGCACTCACAACGGGGTAAATCTGTTGAGAGAGGGTTCCCCACAGCCACATCTGAAGAGGTAGCTGCTCTTCTGTAGACCTCAGATCTCAGATATTTGGGTGGGTGGGAGGAGTCTCCAAAGTGCTTCTCATTTGGATTTAAGAACAATACCAAAAAAAATGTATCAAAGGACAAAGTCTAATTAAACTTGCAAAGAGTCCAGCTGGGATGTCATAAAACCCCAATGGGGAATAAAAAGTAAATGTCAGTACAACATGTGATTATTCAGACTACAAGATACGGAACTCCTAACCATTTAGAAGCATCCTGGGGGACTGATGTTCCACCTTCTGTCCCATGTTGTCAGTAGTCACATAAATATCCCCTCAATCACAGATTAAAAGGATCATTGATTATTAGATCTTAAAGAAAAATCAAAAGGGTGAGCTTTTGAGTTCATCTCATCTGCCACTTGGCAACGGGAATTTTGGTAAGTGCATTCTGTCCCCCAGAAAAATGCATTCCCCCAAGTCCAAATAAGTTTTGCAGCCCTGTCCTGCCCCATTAACTAAGATGAATATTCACAGTAATGAAACCACAAAAAAAAAGCTTGTCAGAAATGTTGAAAGAGAATAGGTACTTTCACTATCAGAGATAGTTTCCTCTTTTCCCATAAGATGTCTTATCAGCTTTCACCCTGAGAAAACCATAAAAAGTCAGAAATGTTATGCAATAGTTCTCTAAATAAAATACTACAGAGCAGGCTAGTCATCCCTAAAATTGATGTTGTTTAAAGAGTCAAAGTACATCATCCAACAAAATCAATATCCTATTAAGTTAGAAAGGATTCTGAATATCAAAGACCAACGAACTGAATAACTTAAAGTATAAGTACATGACCCAGGGGATTAATCACACACTGTCATGGTGAAATTAGGGCAATTCTTCCAATCATTAACGTTTTGCTTACAAAAATGTGCTTTTCTGTTTGTCTTTCTGCTAAATGATAACCGTTTTCAAGTTGAATCTCCTGATAAAAAGAGTTAAAAACAAGACAGGAGTTGTGCTGTAAAGGTCATACATGCTGCTTCAACATGAAATAGCCAAAAGACAAACAAATGAAAAATGCCTGGATTGTAAGAAGAATTTGTAAATATTCATTGGCAATCTGCAATGGGACACTTTAGAAAAGTTAATGCCCGCCTGTGTCCTGAGAATACTGTACCTCCTCCAGTTAACATGCTCTTGATTCTTAAGGACATGTTTGGATATGGAATATGAGCCACTTGAAAAGAGTTAGGATAAGCTTTAAATTGGAAAACAGCCTCGTTTCAGGGAGCTGTCGACTTTAAAGGAAGATTTCATCCTTCAAGTTTTCTAATGTCAATCAATACATAAGCCTGTATTTCTCTGCTTAATAGTCATGATACAGTTACTCTCAAGAATAAACATTAACCAGGGGTTATCTCCAGAAGTGAAACACACACAGATTTCAGGATTACTTTGATTCAATATTAGGTCCACAAGCTATCTCATTCTCTAAAAATCTGAGAGAAGCAGTCCCATTTTCAGACGAGACTGATTATGACCTTTGAAGCCTTGATATAACCTGTTAGGCAGGGTCTGGAGCTTGGACCCTGCAGCTGATGGGAAGGGAAATTCTCCCACTGGATGGCCACTTTGGGCACCAACATAAGGAGACAGGTGGAGAAAGCAGATCAATAAAGACAGAGAGCATGAACTGAGCTGGGAATTTGGAAGCTGGAAGGGGCCATGGAGATAGATCAACTACTAGACCATCCTCATTGTACAGATGAGAGAATTGAGGCCAAGAACTAAAACTCCAATCCAAATCATCAAACTTCCAGGTCTATCCACACCTCTCTGCTTAAGGACCTCAGAAATCTAAATCCACCTGCAATTCCAGGGGCCTTCTTGGAATCTAAGGAAGTAGAATATGACAACCTCCTGAGCACAATGACTTTTCACTCCATGTTTGTCTGAGGAGCCACAGCCCTGGTCTGCCAGGCCAGGGGTAGAGTCATTCCTTTACAGGCCCTCCCTGGAATTAGAGGCCTCCCTGGAGGCCAAGGCAAGAGGGAGAGATTTCTGGCCTTTCCCCCACCCCAGGTCTCTGTCATTGTTTTCCTGGAATGTCAGAGACCTGATGGCTCAGCTAAGCAAGCAGTTGGATGCAGGTTGGCAATACCCCTCAGCCCCACACCAACCTCTCCTTCTACCCCTTCTTTGACCCTGCGCCCTTCTCTGCTCAGCCACCAGACCTCACTTCCTCCACCACCCTAGAGAGGCCCTGTCCCTCTGCTCTCCCTCCCTTTTCCTCCCTCTCAGCCCTGCACCCTTTGGCAGCCCCAGCCCCACACTGGCAGGAGTTACCTGGAGGGAAGCAGGTGGGGTAGGAGGGAGGAGTGCTGGTCCCACCTGCTTCTCCCACACAAGAGCACTTAGTTCACTGTTTCTCACAGCACTGGTCGCCGGGCCAGCCGCTTTGGCGTCGCCTCAGCACTTGTTCGAAATGCAAATTCCCTGTCCCAGCCCAGACCTACCAAAATCCGAACTCTAGGAATGGGGCCTGCAACGATTTCAACAAGCCCTGCAGGTGATTCTGAAGCTCGCTGAGTTCGAGAACCACTGCCTCAGGGCGAACTATCTCCCCGCTCCTCCCCGCCAGGGTCTCCCATCCCCCCCGTGCGGATCCCCCCGGCCCGGGCCCCGCCGCGCGGAGCCGGCTCCTGAGCCTCGGCCACCGAGGTATGACGCGCTGTTGACTCACGCCGGTCAAGGACGGCGGCCCCGGCCAGCGCGGCGGCCGAGGCGAATCGATGGGGCCCTGGCGGCCCCGAGCTCTGCGGCGCAGCCGGCCTCCGCCCGGGCTCCTCCCGCCGCCTGGCACGCCCGGGACTCGAACCTGCCCGGCTCGGGGTCCGCCCCCCAGCCCCACACCCAGCCCCACCCCGGCTAAGGCCCCAGTCCACGTTGCAGCCGCCCACCCGCCGGCCGCGCCCGGAACCGGGCTCCCGGGGCGCCGAGAGCCAGAGCCCCAGCGAGCCCCAGCGCCCAGCACCGCGCCAGGCACCCAGGAGGCGCTTTAGGAAAAGATGTGTCCAGGTTTTTAAAAATCAAAGAATGAGACGTCCGACGAGGAGGTCAGTCGTCCCACGGACGGATTTATTTTATAGACAAGTTACTCATTTAAAAAAAATGGCCATTTATTTTTACAGGGAACAATTCTATTTACACACGTTATAAACATTGAGATACAGCACAATATCTACACTCTGCTTGCATTTAATTAGCCTGCGACTTCGGGTTCATCTGAGATTAATTTTAGTCACCGATGAGTCAGTTTCTCTGCTTGGACTGTACTATCCCCTTAACACCTTGGTCAAACAGGTACTAAGTGACAGTGCAAAACAAGCATTTAAGAGTCTTATCATATCTCTCGACGCCGCCCCCCCCATCTATCCCTCTGACAAAAAGGATAGTAGCCCCAATTCAAGAGCTCTGAAATGGTTTTGGATTTAAGGCAACAGTGTCAGAGTGTCATATAAAACTAAAGAATGTTTCCTTTTAAAATATTCCCAGGCTGCCTGAAATGCGGGGCCCTTTTCCAAGGCATACCTCTGGATTTGGGGTGCCCCGTTGTTTTTCCATTAAGTGAGATGTAGATACAGATTATAGAAAAGTCATTTGAGAAGATCCTATTAAAACCTTTAAAGTTATAATTTAAAATTTAACAACACAGTTCAAAATTACTTTTTATAAATAGAAATAACAACTTACTTTTTTAAAAGGGGGGTGAATCTAACCACTGTGAATAAAAGTCACTTTATTCAAGTGACACAGAGGCTTTGTTCAAAAAAAAAAAGTCACTTTATCAAAACAACCTAAAGTCAAAATTCAGGTTTCAATGTGGGTTTCTTAATTACCCAGTACACCAAATATTTTAAGTTTCCAGAACATCAGAAAATTAGTTCCCTTTCTCATATAGCTTTCCAGTTCTTCTATGAAGATTTTCTGTAGCAAAATGTCATTTGCAAGTCCATGCCAATGCCAGTGGTCATCATCCAGCATTAAAATAGCCTTTATCGCCTTCAATGTCCACTTCCTGATCTGAATCCTCTGAAATCTCTGATTCAAGGTCTTCCTGGGAGGCAGGGGAGGGCGAACATTGAGAGCTATCCAAAGAAGCACCTTTATTCTGCTCACTGGGCAAGTCTTGCCTCTGGTCGCAGGGATTGTCCAAACTTTCCAGTTCTTCTTTTTTATTGCTTTGAGGGTTCTCCTGAATAAAATAAATGAAAATGGAGATTGGTAGGATCATGAAATACACAGAGGTAAGAGGCACAAATCAAAATGTCTTTTCATCCTGCACTATCCTTTTAATTTTTAGCTTATCAAGTGTTTTCAGCTATAATCTTTTTATTCAGAAAATATATACTTGTGCTTCTTTCTCACTTTGGAAAAAGAGAAAAGTTCCTATCACATCAGAGAAAGATTACACGCTTGCCAGATAAGAATCAGTCATGAGAATAAGTGTAAATATATTATATCAATTGAACACCAATTCAGGTTATTTAACACAGACCCATTGTTTCAATATTCTTAAAAGTTTAAGGGGGAAAGAAAATCTGATCAGTACAGATAAATCCTATCTTCATTCTTTAAATATTTTAAACCTTGCCAGCTAATGGGTCTTCTAGACATTTTAAGAATAAGAATGCTAAATGGTGAATTAAAAAGAAAGTTTTCAAAATTATTAGAGTATATCCTTTTTCATTCATTTTCTGGAGTAAATTTATAAACATCTACATGCAAAATCACTGCAAAGAAAAAATGCAGAACTGGAATAATGTTGCCAACTGAGAAGGAAGACAATTAACTACAATTTATATAAAATCTGGGGTAAATTTCTAGAAAATATTCCCATAGTACATAGAAACCACTATTTTAAAAGTCCCAGTTTACATAAACTAAAGTCAAGCCTTTGACCAAGAACCAAATGAATCAGTGAATTTTTGATCCTGTGCTTGCCTAAACTGGACAGAGACACTACTTAGAAACATTACAATATACTAAGATATTTTAAAAAACAAGACTATAGAATAATATATTCACTAAGCATATAATTATGTAACAAATAGATGTATAAGGTCAGAAATGGACAGGGAATCTGCAAATATTAAATTTTGTCACAGTAATGAAATTATAGGAATTTTATTTTCTGTTTCAAAATGTTCTTTCTTTAGGATACCATCTTATTTTTAATGAAAAACTAATCCTCAATAAATTTTAAAATCTACATTGCTTTAAATTTCCCCACTCATTGTTTTAAAATATGTTATTATAAAATATATACATTGGCAAATGACAATTTAGAAACTGTCAGAAAACTTTGGAGAACCATGTTCAGAGTAGGACATCAAAAATGCATTAGCTTTACGTCAATAGAGCTTCTTTAAAAGCTGAATTATTGTTAGCCTTTACTTTTTATCACATATTGCGTAACAAGGTCATTGGAAGAAAGACTGTTAGAAAGTTTAAGCTACTTTCCAAACAGGCTTGGATATTTTCTCACATGTTTTATATTTCATTTTAGGAACTAGCATTAGATAGAAAATAATTTTTAAACTCTTTGATATTTAATTCTTCTAAAAAACAGTGCAAACAAGACTTAAAGGTGTTTGTTTCCTTATATTTACCCTTGAGTACTGCCTGGTTTTATAATGGCTGTGTAAATAAAAGAAACAATTTTCTCCCAAAGATAACTGCTTAAGTCATTTACTGTCAATTACTTTATCTTTCCTGCGTTAATTAGATAAACAACATATGGGATTTATAAAACAATTAGCTAGAAGTTTTACTAGCCAGTGTGTGAAAACCCAAGCATAATTGATGTAGGGACTGCATTAGGTGCTTTTAGCATTACTGCCACCTGAACAACTCATCCTGAATTTCAGCAAGACTATTTGCCTTTTTAATCAAGGTGAAGAGGTTAAATAGTCTCTCAAATGACTTTTGCATACAACCCATAACAGCCTCGCATTGAGATAACATGATAAAAATATTTATTTCCATAGAAACAGAACCATGTCCATACCTGTTTCAGTCGTCTCCATTTAGCACGTCGATTCTGAAACCAGGTTTTCACCTGCAGAAAAGAGAGGAAGAAAATTTGCCACGAGCCTAGAATCCCGAGGACTTGGGGATGAGGGGAGAAGCGGATGGGGGCTGTGGAGTCAAACAGTTCTTCACCGGCGGGACAGCTCGGTGGTTCCTCCTCTCTCTTCGGCCTGGCGACCCCTGCCCCAGAAGCCTTTCCCCGGAAGAGGCCCCGGCCCCACGGGGAGCGCCCACCTGTCTCTCACTGAGCTGCAGCATCTTGGCCAGACGCTTCCTCTCGGGCGGGGAGAGGTATTTCTGGGTCTCGAACTTTTTCTCCAGCTCGATGGTCTGGTCGTTGGAGAACCTCACCTGGCCGCCTTTCCTCTTATGCAGAGGCCTCTGCAAGAAGGGGCTCCAAAGCAGGGGTTTGCCTGCGGGCAGGAAAAGCGGAGGTTAACCCTGGCGCTGGGGTGGCCTGGCCAGACCCCAGACCTGCCTGGCCCCGGGGTGATACAGGGGGAGAGGGCATGCAGGAGGCCACCCAACCAGACACGTTCACACACACTGATCAACACATGGACCCAGCACGCTCCCACCAATACACACACATACCTGGAGACACAACACACACAAACACCCAAAGCCACACACCTACCTACACTGCATATGCACGCAGACCACCCTTGCACTTACTGACACACACAAAATCATCACACCTATAGCTATTTGCAAACGCGCGAATCTTCTCATCCCCAAAAGAAGGCCCACTACAGGCTGGGCTTAAACTACCATGACGCTCTTTCACCAGCTCTCGAATTTATACACAACTTTTTGCACCCCTAGGTCTTCCAAATACCCTGGCGTGTGCGTGCTGGGGAGGAGCGGGCCGTTACCCAGCCAAGGCCTCGCTCCTCGGGAAGCACTTGGGCCTGGGCGCCCCCGCGAAGAGCCTCCAATCCTGGCCGGAGGGCGCTGCGGCCTCCTCTGATTTCACACCCGGCCCGCGGGGGCGGCCAGTTAAAGCCACCCCGTGGGCTATGGCAACATTTCCGTCAATGTGTTTCCTGTTGGTCTATCTCGAAAAACCCTTTGCTTCCTCCTGCGCGGTCCCAGCAGTAACCCAAGGAAACCCAGGGCGCACTCTGTGAAAACGTTCGCCCCAGGCCCGGCTCGGCAGAGGGTCCCGCTCCAGCCCCAATGGGCGATCAGAGTCATGCTGGGGCCGCTTGCAACAAGAAACCCTCGAGGCTGGAATAAAACATATAACT
>VBSM01003143.1:22718347-22741762 GCA_008086735.1 Cheirogaleus medius
CCTGGCTAATTTTTTCTGTTTTTAGTTGTTTGGCTAATTTTCTTTCTATTTATAGTGGAGACAGGTCTCCCTCTTGCTCAGGCTGGTCTTGAACTCCTGAGCTCAAGCAATCCTCCCGCCTCAGCCTCCAAGAGTGCTAGGATTACAGGCGTGAGAAACTGCGCCCGGCCCCATTCAAATTTTTATCACGAGATTACAGCAATTCAGTCACATCTTCAGGACCTACTCCTAGTTCTCTCACTATTTCCACCACATCTGCAGTTACTTCTTCCAGTGAAGGATTGAACCCCACAGAACCACCTATGAGGGTTAGAATCAACTTCTTCCAAACTCCTGCTAATGATGATATTGTGACCTCCTTCCATGAATCGTGAATGTTCTAGAGTGCCATTCTAATCGTGAATGGCATCTAAAATGGTGAATTTTTTTCCGGAAGGTTTTCAATTGACTTTGCCCACATCCGTCAGAGGAATCACTATCTATGGTAGCTACAGCCTTACAAAATGTATTTCTAAGACTTGAAAGTCAAAATTACTCCTTGATCCATGGGCTGCAGAATGAATAGTGTATTATTAGGCATGAAAACAATATTCATTTCCTTGTACATCTCCATCAGAGCTCTTGGGTGATCAGGTGCATTGTCAATGAGCAGTAATATTTTAAAAGGAATCTCTTTTTCTGAGCAGTAGGTCTCAACAGTGGGCTTAAATGATTCAGTGAACCTTGCTGTAAACAAATGTGCGGTCATCCCGGCTTTGTTGTTCCATTTGTAGAGCACAGGCAGAGTAGATTTAGCATAACTCTTAAGGGACCTAGGATTTGGGGAGTGGTCAGTGAGCATTGGCTTCAACTTAAAGTCACCATCTGGATTGGCACTTAACCAGAGAGTCAGCCTGCCCTTTGAGGCTTTGAAGCCAGGCTCTATCTGTGAAAATATTAGATAGCATTTTCTTCCAATAGAAGGCTGTTTCATCTACATTGAGAATCTGTCGTTTAGCGTCGCCACCTTCATCAGTGATCTTAGATCTTCTGGGTAACTTGCTGCAGCTTCTCCATCAGCAGTTGCTGCTTCACCTTGCACTATTATGTTATGGAGATGGCTTCTTTCCTTAAACCTCATGAACCAACCTCTGCTAGCATCCATCACTTCTCCCGCAGCTTCCTCACCTCTCTCAGCCTTCACAGAATTGAAGAGAGTCGGGGCAGTCCTTGCTCAGGATTACGCTTTGGCTTAAGGCACTGTTGTGGCTTGTTTGATCTTCTATCCAGCCTGCTTTCTCCATAAGAGCAATAAGGTTGTTTCACTTTCTTATTCCTGTGTTCACTGGAGTAGCACTTTTAATTTCCTTCAAGAACTTTTCCTTTGCATTCACAGCTTGGCTAACTGTTGGCCCAAGATGCCTAGCTTTCACCCTATCTCAGCTTTCAGTGTATGTTCACTAAGCTTAATGATTTCTAACTTTTGACTGAAAAAATGAGAGAACTGCGACTCTTCCTTTCACTTGAACAATTAGAGGCTATTGTATGGTTGCTAATTGGCCTGATTTCAATATTGTCAGGTCTCAGGGAATAGGAAGTCCCAAGGAGAGGGAGAAAGACAGAGAACAGCCAGTCCGTGGAGCAGTCAGAACACACACATTACTGATGAAGGTTGCTGTCTTGCGTGGGCAGCTTGTGGTGCCCCAAAACAATTACAACAGTAACATCAAACATCCCTGGTCACAGATCACCATAGCAGATATAATACTAATGAAAAAGTTTGAAATAGCGTGAGAATTACCAAAATGAGTCACAGAGACATGAAGTGAGCACATGCTGTTCAAAAAAATGGTGCTGATAGACTTACTCAACGCCAGTCACCACACACCTTCAATTTGTAAAAAACACAGTATCTCCGAAGCACAATAAAGGGAAGTGCAATAAAACAAGATGTGCCTATACAGAAAATCGAGTTTAGGTGAAAAATATACAGGTGTTCATTGTACTATAGTTCCAGCTTTTCTATAGGTTTAGAATTTGTCAATATAAAAACAGGGATAAATATGATTTTACATGTTAAACAAAAGCACTGCTTTATTTTTTTATAAAAAGCAAAATTTTTGAATTTTTTCTTAAGTCTCCACGCAATTCCAGGTAGTGCCTTGCCCCTGGGAACCACCTGTGGAGCGTGGTTTGGGAGTCACTGGTCCCTCCGTGAGTCAATTCTGACATTGTGCCGATTCCACTGGTCATGATTCTCATCACTGGTCTGATGAATTCAGTGTGTTCCAAGGCCAGGCTCTGGAGACAAGGAAAGGATGGTTATTATCTGAAATTCAAATGTGACTTCAAAAGTTGTTATTGGGTCTTCGAAGACCGGGATCTTAGTGAACTAAGCAGATAACTTTGCTTATTATTTTTCTCACAAAATGTTTCCCTCTCATTTTTGTTTTTCTCCTTTTTCCTGCCCCCTCCACCTAGCAAGTAATGGAGATACTTACTCTAATTCATTTAACACCCCCACAGTAAATCACTAGCCTGCCTTCATTCCCCATCTTCAGAAATACTACGGGTTTATGGTACTGGTTTACTCTGTGTGTGACTCAGCCACCAGCCAAAAAGATCTAAATCTATAAAACTTCTAAAAATAAATATTAAAATGCTAGGGAAATAATCACTAATATAGAATTATTAAGTGATCACTAATAAAGGAAGCATCATCCCTTTCTTTGATTTAACCACAGACGCTAGGAAGCGAATGGAGATCTTAAAAGGCATTGACACAACATTCCAACTCAGCTACATAATCCTCACCAGCAAACTGAAGCACTTAATTCTGTTAAGCTATGTAACACTACCTTTTCTAAATCCAATCCTCAGATCCATGTTCACTTCGCTATAGTTAAAGAAAAATTACAACCACATTTGTGAATGTCACATTTATTGAACTACATAATTTTTAATATCACTTGTGTAGCTTTTATAGTTTGTTTTATTGTTTTAAAAGTCATTTGGGGCCCGAAAAGAACTAGATTTTTCCAAAGTTGTCCTTATGATTTTTTTTCACACAGTCAGAACTAATAAAACAAAACTGTTGTAGCTATTTAATTCAAAATCTCTTGGAGTTTCAATATTTTTTCTCTGCTGGATACTAAAACCAATAAAGCTACATGAGATTTTAATTATATTCTGAATTAAACAAGACTTTCTCCAAAAATTTGGCACCATTTATTTTAGTCGTCACTATTGTGCAAAAGACCAGATTTTGTAAGAAGAGAAGGTGGTTCTCACCTCTAATTTATCTACTAGGAATTTAAGTAAATTTTTGAAACTTCTTTTTAATATTTAAGTATCTTTAGAGGTAAAATTTGAAATTAGCTGTAGCTTGAAAGCATCAATGGATTTTATTGTAACAACTTGGTTTTATTTTTACTTACACTAAAAGTTTTATTACCTTCAACTGTTGGGATGACTGAATCATTTATTAAATTATATACCAAGTCATTTTATTATATTTTATTTAATCTTTGACAAAATCTAATTAATTAGTGTTTAGTGCTTTACTAACTTACAAAATACTAATCTGATGAAATAGACATTCCTTGTCCATGTTATGCCTGGGATCAGAGCCCTGAAATACATGGGCAATAGGCACCAAAACATCACTTTACGGATGTTTTCTTTCCACATTTTACATACTACCGTGTGCATAATGTAACACTGTAAAATGAGTGAATTTTACTGATCATGGAGCTTTAGGTAAAGCTTATGATATTTATTTGCTCAATTTAAAAAGTCATGAAGAACTCAATAATAAAAAAGAGCACACAACTCTTTAAACAGGCAAAAAGATCTGAATAGACATTTCTCCAAAGAAGATATAAAGATGGCTAATAAGCACATGAAAAGATGTTCAACATCATTAGCCATCAGGGAAATGCAAATCAAAACCACAATGAGATACCACTTCACACCCACTAGGATAGCTATAATACATTTTTTTAGAGTGTTGATGAGGCTATGAAGATTTGGAACACTCCTACTTCGCTGCTGGCAATGTAAAATGAAGCAGCAGCTTTGAAAAACAGTCTGACAGTTCTTAAAAAGGTTAGATATAGAGTACCATCTCACCCAGTAATTCCACTTCTAGGAATATACCCAAGAAATAAAAATACACGTTCACACAAAACGTGTTCACAAATGTTCACAGCAGAATTATTCATAATAGCTGAAGTGGAACAACCCAAATGTTCATCAGGTGGATAGGATGGATAGGTAAAATGTGGTATATCCATCCATACAATGGAATATTATTTGGTAATAAAAAGGAATGAAGTTCTTCTACATGCCACAACAGGGATGAACTTTGAAAACATTTGTTTTCAAAAGAAACTAGACACAAAAGACCACATATTGTATGACTCAATACCTTATTTCATTAAGTTCAGCCCCCTCAAATCAACGCAGGCACTCACCCTCTTCTCCTTTCCTCCTTTAAGCTACTCCCACTTCAAGCATTCCATCCCTTCTTCCCTTTGCTTTCCCCCTTGCCTGTCTCCAATGTGGCTCTTCCCTTTTTAGCTTGAGTGATTGAGAGTGGTTGGAGATACCAATAATCAAGACAGGAAACCCAGAAGGAAGAACCCATTGGAACCATCTTTTCTAAACTAGCAAAGATTTAGCCGCTGCTGTCAATTTTTGTTTTTCCCCCCACATAAGTCATGCACAATAGTATTCTGCTGTTTTTGTTTGCTTCATGTTGCTAAAACAGAATATCACAGACTGGTAATTTATAAAAAGAAATTTATTTAGCTCACAGTTCTGGAGCTTGGGAAATCCCATACCAAGGTGCCAGCATCCAGCAAGGGCTTTCTTGCTACATCATCCATCCCATGGGAGAAGGGAGAGGGTGAGAGAGGGCTGAACTTGTTGTTATAACAAGCCCACTTTCACGATAATGAACCCACTCCTGAAATAATATTAATCCATTTGTGAAGATAGAGCCCTTATGATCTAAATCACCTCTTCAGGTCCCACCTCTCAACACTATGCACTGAGCATTAAGTTTCCAACCCATGAATTTTGTAGAACTCATTGAATTCATGGCATTTGCATAATTTATGAAGTTAAAAAAAAAATCAACCAAAAATTGTTTGCCTTTCAACTTGGGAGAAGGAAAGATTTTTACAGCTGTTTTTCTAGACCAGGCAAAATTTATTCTCCTCCCCTCAAATAGAAGGAAGTTGAGAACTTACTGGGCCAGGCATGGTACTAAAAATGATAAAGGCAGTAGTACATTTATCTTCACAACCATATGATATATTAATAGGTGTGATTATTAGCCTGGCTTTTTTTGTTTTTTTCAAAACAAAACAACAATAAAAAACAAGGCTAGGCATGGTGGCTCACGCCTGTAATCCTAGCCCTCTGGGAGGCCGAGGCTGGCCGATTGCTCAAGGTCAGGAGTTCAAAACCAGCCTGAGCAAGAGCGAGATCCCATCTCTACTAAAAATAGAAAGAAAATTAATTGGCCAACTAAAAATATATAGAAAAAATTAGCCAGACACAGTGGTGCATGCCTGTAGTCCCAGCTACTGGGGAGGCTGAGGCAGGAGGATTGCTCGGGCCCAGGAGTTTGAGGTTGTTGTGAGCTAGGCTGACGCCACGGCACTCTAGCCCGGGCAACAGAGTGAGACTCTGTCTCAAAAAAAAAACAACAAAAAAAAACAAAGGCTAAGAAAGAATAAATGCCTTGCCCAAGGTCATAGAGTTACAAAGTATCAAAGAAAAGACCATGCTAAGAGAGAGGGTAGGAGGCTGAAAGCCCAACCGTGAGTATAAGGGGCTTTCTGGGTTTCTAGGGAGAAAGAGTCAGTTCTGTTTCTCTGAATGATAAGGCAAACATCTGGGAGGAGCGGAATATGTAAGAATTCCCCAGAGGGGGAATATGGACAAAGAATATGGACAGGAACAAGAATAATCACGGTGTTTACTGTGGCGTTGCTATGGTGACAGCAACAGCAGTAGTGATGGTGTCAGGATGAAAAGCAGCATCTCCCAAACTTTAATGGCTCATGGCACTGAGCCAGAGTTTGTTTGTGTGACTCTTCTCTTTCAGAGTCTTCAGGAGCAATGATTGTGGAGGTAGAAAGGATGTCACATAAAGAGTTCCAGCCTTGGAGCAGATGGAAGACCAGCCACAGAATGACTGTAGGCTCATTATTTTCAACCTTGTTGTACCCTCAAGGCTGGAACACTAAGAACCTTTGGCTACATTTTGAGAGTCCAGCAGCTAGATAAGAACTCCATTTTACAGGTGAGGAAATAGGCCCATAGAGGTTAAACAACTTGTCCAAAGGCCCAGAGCTAATAAATAGCAAAGCAAGGATTTAATCTCAGGTATGATTCTTAAACAAGTAAAGACTTTTTGTGGTTCCACAAAGTCTTTGCCATTGAGTCAGCAATGGTAACATGGGCAAGAGCCTATTTGTAAACCAGAAGCCCATACCTATCACTTTATTCCTTGGGTGTGCACCTTGCTTGTCTAAGATATTAAGGTGAAAATAAGCAGTCTTCACAATAGAAAAAGAAAAAAACAAAACAGTAAAGTTACTTTATTAAATCAAAATATATATACAGGTATATGTTGCCTATTATAATCAAGCACATAAGTATACACATTATATAAATATAGCATATGTAAAATGATTAATCATTTAGTACCATGTTAAATTTGATTTCTACCCCCTTTATTTGAAAAGGTATAAAACTTACGCTATGAGTTATTTCAGGCTCCACTTATTAAAATATTTCAGCTATCCAATACTTTATTTTAAATAAGTGATTGATAATATTTCCATACAAAGGGTATGAAATAGGCCCATTATTTGTCTTTACAGAAAAGTCAAGAAAAGATTATTAGCTTTTTCAATTCATGGTCTAGTCCCGTTGATAAAAAGAAATATCAGAGTGGTTCTAAAAGAATAGCTTGATTTTATTTTTACTATCCTAATTTTAAGTTATACAGCCAGCTAAGTGATCTTTAATTCAGTGAAAGAAGGACAACAGCCATTTAAAATAATATTTTTAATAGAACATTTATAAAATGGTTCTACCAGTTTCTCTTCTCTCTCTTTCTCTTTAGGAGAAAAGTGTTCCAAGTGAGACCTGCTGCTGATGTTCCTGCTGAACAAAAGCCACTTGCTTCCTTAGTTAATCTGCCAAACCAAGGCATAACAGCAAGGTTTAAGTTTCCTTCAAAACAAAAGCTATTGAATAAGGTTAGGTTAGACCTACCAGGATATCAAATCAAATACTTATTTTCGTAGGTCCTTTCAAGTACACATTGGGGAAGTATACTTGGAAGAAATGGAAAGTGACCATAAAGGCTGGGAAAGACTTTTAGCTGGCAAAGGGCTGGAAGATATGGTGAATAGACAAATACCAATTTTTGTCTAAGAAAAGTGAAATAGGAACAAAATAGATGCACATTTGGAAAGAATCTCTCTTCAAAGTAGTTCCGCCGTATATCTAACAAGTTAGAAAATGGTAATGATAGGCCATGCTGATTTCACTCCCACCTGGGATGCAGAAAGCTGAAAAGAGCATTGTTTCCACCCAACAAGAAAAAACTAGATAAACTACACAGTCATAACTTTTTTTTTTTTTTGAGACAGAGTCTCGCTCTGTTGCCCGGGCTAGAGTGCCGTGGCATCAGCCTAGCTCACAGCAACCTCAAACTCCTGGGCTCAAGCAATCCTCCTGCCTCAGCCTCCCGAGTAGCTGGGACTACAGGCATGTGCCACCATGCCCAGCTAATATTTTCTATATATTTTTAGTTGTCCAGCCAATTTCTTTGTATTTTTAGTAGAGCAAGGTCTCGCTCTTGCTCAGGCTGGTCTCGAACTCCTGAGCTCAAATGATCCACCCGCCTCAGCCTCCCAGAGTGCTAGGATTACAGGCATGAGCCACCACACCTGGCCAACAGTCATAACTTTTCTTGAACCCATTGAGAGCTAAGGCGTCAGAACAGCCATGTACTCTAAGGAAAGATAAGCCCTTCCAAAGAGGGACAGAATGAGCAGTGGCTGACATGGCAGAGCTTGGGAGGAGGAGACCAGCTACCAGGTAAGCAGGTAAGAATTCTGCTGAGATTTTTAACCAGTTGCCAAAGGCTCCATGCGAACTAGCATGAAAAGTATAGACTCCCTGGAAGCTGCAGAAATTGTTTCTTCAAATATTCTTGCTGTCACTTTCTCTCCTCTTCTCGTAGGACTCTCATTATATGTATGTTGGTATACTTAATAATGTTCCACAGGTTCCTGGTGCTCTCTATTCCTTTTTTTTGTGTTTTGTCTTTCTGTTCTTCAGACTAGATAATCTCAATTGGTCTATCTTCAAGTGGCTGATTGTTTTGCTTGATCAAATATGATCTTGAGTCCCTCTAG
This sequence comes from Cheirogaleus medius, assembly GCA_008086735.1. NCBI lineage: Eukaryota > Metazoa > Chordata > Mammalia > Primates > Cheirogaleidae > Cheirogaleus > Cheirogaleus medius. The sequence continues at coordinate 22,726,774 of VBSM01003143.1, forward strand.
TGAATTTTTTATTTCACTTATATTTTTCTTTTCTTTTTTTTTGAGACAGAGTCTCATTGTGTTGCCCAGACTAGAGTGCCATGACGTCAGCCTAGCTCACAGCAACCTCAAACTCCTGGGATCAAGCAATCCTTCTGCCTCCCGAGTAGCTGGGACTACAGGCATGTGCCACCATGCCGGCCAATTTTTTCTATATGTTTTTAGTTGGCCAATTAATTTCTTTCTATTTTTAGTAAAGATGAGGTCTCGCTCTTGCTCAGGCTGGTTTCGAACTCCTGACCTTGAGCGATCCTCCCACCGTGGCCTCCCAGAGTGCTAGGATTACAGGAGTGAGCCACCACACCCGGCCTCAGTTATTATATTTTTCAACTCTGAAATTTCTGTCTGGTTCTTTATCATTTCCATTTCTTTATTGTTATTCTCTATTTGGTGAGACATTGCTCTCATGCTTTTCTTATTCAAACATGGTTTTCTTTAGCTCTTTGAACACATTTAAAATAATTGATTTAAATTCTCTGTCTAGTAAGTCTAAGATCTAGATTTCCTCAAGGACAGTTTCTGGAGATTGCTATTTTCCTGTACAAGGACCATACTTTCTTTCTTTGCTTTTGTCATAATTTTTTATACGAAATTTGGCATTTCTAATAATACAATATGGCAACTCTGGAAATCACATTCTTCTCCCTCCTCAGGACTTGTTGATGTTGTTTGTTCAGTGACTTTTCTGAACTACTCTGTAAAGTCTGTATTCTTTTTCATATGTGACCACTGAAGTCTCTGTTTGGTTAGTTTAGTGGTCAACTAATGATTAGATATTTAAATGGCTGAATCTAATAAGTCTCCCAGCTACTGCCAAAAAGCTGTGTGTGTGTGTGTGTGTGTGTGTATTGGGCACACCTTCACACTCATGCAGGCAATTAAAAATGGTAGCTTAATCTTCACTGTTTTTTCAGTGCCTCAAAGTCAGCCAGATGTGAGAATTTAGGACCTTCTTAGGTCTTTCCTGGGCATGTGCATGAATTTGGGCATGCACATAGGCCCATGCATGTGCATGGCCTTCTAGATGCCCATGAATATGTCAGCAATTTGGGAAGCCTCCTGTGGACATCTCATTCCTCAGCTCTTCTTTTGATGTGTTTTTGGTCATTTTATTCTTTTCCTCAACTTTTATCACTGCCTAAGGAAGCTGTAATGCAAACCATTGCTACAATTATTATTTTTTAATTATTTTTACTTTTATAAGAAAAATGATCTCACTCCGTCACCCAGGCTGGAGTTCAGTGGCATGATCATAGCTCACTGCAGCCTGCAACTTCTGGGCCCAAGAAATCCTCCCACTTCAGCCTCCCAAGTAGGTGGGACTATAGGTACAAGCCACAACTCAGCTGATTATTATGATTATTATTATTTTTTTCTTTTGGTAGAGATGAGGTCTTGCTATTTTGCCTAGACTGGTCTCGAACTCCTGGCCTCCTAAAGAGGTGGGATTACAGGCATAAGCCACCATACCTGGCCACTACTATTTCAACAAATGTCTCCAGGTAAAAGGCTGTTCTCACTGAGCAAGGTCTAAATCAGGTCAAATAAACATACGTTTTGTCAGCGGAGGCTTCCTGGGAATTATCAGACCAAATAATGACAGTTCTCAAAGAATGCTGTTTTGGGGGGCTCTCCAAACTCATTGTGTTTTAGCAAGTGGCTGCTAGGCTACAAGTTTTCATTGCTATGGAACTGTTGGTTTTCAAGGCTAATGAGGAGTTGAGGAGAGTGAAGAGAATAGGGCAAGTTAAAACACTGCAAAGCTGATCATTCTTACTAAGATACAGCCTTTTGTTTTTTAAATAAATGCTCCTTAGATTATTGCAAACCCTTTGTTAATTTCCAGAATTCTGAAAAATTTGATTTTGACAAGTTATCTCAGTGATCTCACTGCCTTTGTGGAGGAACAGGTTTTTAGAGGACCTTACTCCACTATTGTCACCGACATAGCCTCATTCAGTAATTTGAAGTTACCATTGCATTATCTGCTTCCATCTTTCTACTGCAAAGTCAGCTTAATTGTTGTCTCTATGAAAATTATCTTTTTTACTCTGGTTACTTTTAAGATATTTATCTTTGGTTTTTAGCAGTTTGTCTATGATATACCTAGGTGTGACTTTGTAATTGTCCTGCTTGGGGTTTATATAGTGCTATAGACTGAATTGTGTCCCCTGAAATTCACATGTTGAAGCTCTAACCCCCAGTGACTGTATTTAGACATAGGGACTATAAGGAGGAAATTAAAGTTAATGAGGTCATAAGGATGAGGCTCTAATATGATGGGATTAGTGTCCGTACAAGAAAGACAGTATAAGTGTGCCCCCGCTTCCCACCCTGCCAAGTGAAAACACAGCCAGAAAGCACCATCTGTAAGCCAGGAAGTGAGCTCTCACCAAAACCCAATCATGCTGGCACCCTGATCTGACTTCCAGACCCCACAACTGTGAGGAAATAAATTTCAGTTGTTTAAGCAACCCATCCTAGGGCATTTTGTTATGGCAGCACAAGCTAATTCATAGGGATTTAATCTCATTCTTTTTCCTTCTTGAGACTCCAATTACATGTATGTTAGACCTCTTCACATAACCTGTTTATGTTTCTCATCCTTTTGCCCACCCATGCATTAGTATACAGTTGACCCTTGAACAACACAGGGGTTAGGGGTGCCAACCCCCCTACACAGTCAAAAATCCATATATAACTTGACTCCCAAAAAACTTAATAGTGTACTGTTGACTAGAAGACTTACTGATAATGTAAACAGTCGATTAACACATATTTTATATATGTATTGTATACTGTATTCTCATAACAAAGCTAGAGAAAAGAAAATGTTATTAAGAAAATGATAAGGAGAAGAAAATATATTTTCTATTCATTAAGTGGAAGTGGATCATCATAAAGGTCACCATCTTTGACATCTACATGCTGAGAAAGCTGAGGCAGAGGAGGAGGACAGATTGGTCTTGTTGTCTCAGGGGTGGCAGAGGTGGAAGGAATTCTATGTGCAAGTGGACCTGTGCTGTTCAAGGCCATGTTTCTTGAGGGTCAGCTATAACTGTTTTCTAACTTGTCATCCATTCCCCTTTTCAAACTGTGACTACTCAGCAACTAAACCCATCCATGTTGACAATTTATTGTATTTTTCAATTCTAGAATTTCCATCTGATTCCTTTTTATGGTTTCCAGTTTTCAGTCCAAATATTCCATCTTGTCTTTAAAATTTTTGAATATTCAATTTTTTAAAATCTTATTTGGCAATTCCCTTAGCTGTATTTTCTATGATTTTTCTATTGTCTGTTTCTTCTCTCAGTTTTTTATCAAGGTCTAGTTCCTTGTATACCATGGGTTTTGTTGTTGTTTGTTTAAGGAGAGAAAACACCTGTTTTATGGGCACACAATGTATACATTTTTTTAAATTGTGGCATTTAAGAAATTTTTTTGTATCCGCTAATTAATTCTACCAACAATATTGATACCTCTTTTCTAATAGGACACCCTTTGAATGGCTTTAAAGTGAAATTCACATAACATAAAGTCAACCATTTTAAAATATAAAATTCATTTAGCATATTCACCATGTTGTGCAACCACTGCCTCTTATCTAGTTCCAACACATTTCCAACACCCCAAAAGAAAACCCCATACCCATTAAGCCACCATTTCCCATTCCTTCATTCAACCCAGACTTGGCAACCACCTATCTGCTGTTTCTATAAAATTATGTATTCTGGATACTTCAGAAAAGTGGAATCATATGATATATGAACTTTTGTGTTTGACTTCTTTCACTTAGCATATTTTTGAGGTTCATTTACATATTAGCATGTATCAGTACTTCATTTTTATGGCTGAGTGATCCATCATATGTATATACAATTTTGAAAAATATATATACCATATTTGGTTTATCTATTCTTACATTGATGAACATTTGGGTTGTTTACAACATATGGCCTTTGTGAATAGTGCCGCTATAAACATTTGTGTACATATTTTTGTGTGGATGTGTTTTCTGTTGGGTAGACACCTAGGAGTGTAATTGCTGGGCCATATGGTAATTTTGTTTAACCTTTTTATTTATTTATTTTTTTAGTTTTTGAGACAGGGCCTCACTCTGTCACCCAGGCTGGAGTGCAGTGGTGTGGGGTGATCATAGCTCACTGCAGCCTCAAACTCCTGGGCTCAATGCTATCCTTCCACCTCAGCCTCCTGAGTACCTGAGACTACAGGCACACACCACCATGCCAGGCTTTTTTTGTTTGTTTGTTTGGTAGAGAGACAGGGTCTCACTTTGTTGCCCAGACTGGTTTCAAATTCCTAGCCTCAAGCAATCCTCCTGCCTTGGCCTCCCAAAATGCTGAGATTACAAATATGAGCCACCATGCCCAGCCTATGTTTAAGCATTTTAGGAACCACCAAACTCTTTTTCCACAGCAGCTGAACCATGTTACATTCTCACCGGCAATGTATAAGGGTTCCCGTTTCCCAACTTCCCCACCAACACTTGTCATTTTCTGTACTTTTTGTTTATCCATCTTTATGGATATAAAGTGGTATGTCATCATGGTTTTGATTTGCATTTCTGATGGTTACTCTCTTGATGCTTTCGTCTTCAGCTTTGGACAGTTTGATTTTATGTGTCTCGCCATGGAGCTCTTCTGAGTTTATCCTATTTGGAGTTCCATAAACTTCTTGGGTGTGTAATTTCAAGTATTTTAACAAATTTGAAGTGTTTGTAGCCATTATTTCTTTAAATATTCTTTCTGCGTCTTCCTCTCTTCTGAAATTCCCATTTTGCAAATTTTTTTTTTTTTTTTGAGACAGAGTCTCACTTTGTTGCCCAGGCTAGAGTGAGTGCCGTGGCGTCAGCCTAGCTCACAGCAACCTCAAACTCCTGGGCTCAAGCGATCCTCCTGCCTCAGCCTCCCGAGTAGCTGGGACTACAGGCATGTGCCACCATGCCCCGCTAATTTTTTCTATATATTTTTAGTTGGCCAATTAATTTCTTTCTATTTTTATTAGAGACAGGGTCTTGGTCTTGCTCAGGCTGGTCTTGAACTCCTGACCTTGAGCGATCCGCCCGCCTCTGCCTCCCAGAGAGCTAGGATTACAGGCGTGAGCCACCACGCCCGGCCCCATTTTGCAAATGTTGATATGCTTGGTGGGACTCCATGGGTCTCTTAAGCTCTGTTTATTTTCCTTCATTTTTTTCTTGCTGCTCCCCAGATTGAATAATTTCAGTTGACTTACCTTCAGCCTCACTGATTCTTTCTACTGCCTGCTCTTATCTGCTGTTAGAACCCTTCAGTGATAGTTTTCCCCTTTGTTATTGTACTTTTCGGCCCCTAATTTGTATAGTTCCTTTTTATAGTTTCTTTATTGATAATTCTGTTGCTTTCCTGATTTCCTTTCACTCTTTAAGCATATTTGAGACAGTTGGTTTAAAAACTTTGTCTGGGGCAAGGTGCAGTGAGTGGCTCGCTCATGCCTATAATCCCAGCCCTCTGGGAAGTGGAGACAGGAGGATCACTTGAGGCTAGGAGTTTGAAACCAGCCTGGGCAATGTAGAAAGATCCTGACTCTAAAAAATAAAAATAAAAAAATTAGCCAGGTGTGGTGGCATGTACCTGTAGTCTTAACTACTTGGGAGCCTGAGTTGGAGGCTGTAGTGAACTATGACGGTGCCACTGTTCTCCAGCTTAGGGCAAGAGAGTGAGACCCTGTCTCAAAAAAAAAAAAAAAAAAAATTTTCTTTAAGTTCAATGTCTGTGCTTCTGCAGTTTATGCTAATTTTTTCTATGTACAAGCTATACTTTGTATGCATGCATGCTTCATAGTTTTCTTGTTAAAAACTAAATATTATTTTGAATATTATAATATGGTAACTCTGGAAACCAAATCCTTCATTCCTTAGGGTTTGTTTTTGTTGCTTGTCATGGACTGTATGGATTTTTTAGTGGCTTTTCTAAACTGTTTTTGTAACGTCTCTGTTGTTTGACTTATGTGGTCTCTAATGTCTCTTCCTTTTACTTGTGTTCAACTAGTGTGTTTGGAGAGGTTCCCTGGAATACCAGTTGCCAATAAAATAAGCAAATAAAACAAAGAAAGAAAAACCCTCTCAGTTTTTGCTGATTGGCTGTGTTGGGACATACCTTCAATGCTTAGCCAGGCCATTTAAAAACTGCCTTTACTTCCTGCTTGTAATGAGTCTAGAGATCAGTTAAAGCTTAGGGCCTTTTCAGGTCTTCTCTGAACGTGCACCTTGACCTGGGCATGTTCATGGCTTTCTAAATTCCCCAGAATACACAGTGCTTTTGAATGACCTAATTTCCCTAAGAAATTCTCTCCACTGCTTTTCCTCTCAGGCTTTAGGCACTCCTTTGTTTACCCAGACTGTAATTTTTCTGCCCCACGTGTCAGCAGTTGTTCATTTGCCTGATGAGAAATGCCCTCTGCTTTTCCACCCTGATTGAGTTATAAGTTAGATGAAACAAAAGCAAGTGTCTTGTGTAAGTCCTTCAGGTTGCCCCAGACAGGTTGAAACAGATATAATCTTCCAAGAATAAGATCTCTCTTTTTCCTAGGAACCAGGGACTAGGTCCCATGCTGAAAATGCGGGCTGCTGTCTTCAAGACTGCTGTAGAACTAAAGAAGAGAATGGGGAGAGGGCAAGTAAATCACAGAGAAGCTTGTCTTCTGTTTTCAGATTGCTTTTTTTTTTTTTTTTTTTGAGACAGAGTCTCACTCTGTTGCCCAGGCTAGAGTGCCGTGGTGTCAGCCTAGCTCACAGTAACCTCAAACTCCTGCGCTCAAGCGATCCTCCTGCCTCAGCCTCCCGAGTAGCTGGGACTACAGGCATGTGCCACCATGCCCGGCTAATTTTTTCTATATATTTTCAGTTGGCCAATTAATTTGTTTCTATTTTTAGTAGAGACAGGGTCTCACTCTTGCTCAGGCTGGTTTCGAACTCCTGACCTCGAGTGATCCACCTGCCTCGGCCTCCCAGAGTGCTAGGATTACAGGCGTGAGCCACCACGCAAGGCCTAGATTGCCTTTTTCTTGATTCCGCATGTGCTTAGTGGCTATAAACCTTTGTTTTCCAGAGGTTCTGTCAAAGTTGTTTCTGAATGTTTTTGCTTGATTTTTCAATGTTTCTGTGGAGGAACAGGTCCTTGAAACTACCTACTTTGCCATTTTTGCTGATGCCACTCAGTTATTTTTTGAGGGCCTGACACTGTATATGAAAATCCATAGAGCTAATTTATGGCTCGGGTTGTTAAAATTCTTTTGCTTTGTCAGGCAGTTAAATTAGTTGCATTAACATTCTTTTTAAAACAGTCATGGAACAAGATGATTTAAAGCTGGACTTCAGGCCATGTGTGGACCAATCTATTTCTGATTAATCTTCCACCTAACGTGCAGCCCATTGGAGTGTGACTAAAACCTTGCAATGTTTACCAGGGCCCTTCTTCCATGGTGGTACCTGTGTAGAAGTTTATTTTAGGAAAGTTAGTACAGCTTGCATAACTCATTGCCAGATATAAAATTATGGAGGAAACAAGTAGAATTGCTGAAACTAAATTTATTAATGGATTTACCAAGGGGGGTAGTTTATTAGATATTATCCATAGCTTATATTGACATCTGATTTTGCAGAGAAATTATGTCCATTATTTTTACTAAGATAATTAATTAATACTTCTGCAAGGTAAATTTAGTTCCTATAAGTAGTATATTTTTTAATTCTCTAATAAGGTTTGGTTTTACTTAGCTATTAAAGTCAAATGTTTCTAAAATTTATACACTAAACTTGATTTGGGCACAAAATTTATTCTTTGGACATATTCCCTCTAAGTGCTCTAGTTCTTCATACTGAAACATCTCAACCTCCAAAAATATGGTTGCCAGATCAAAAATGCCAAGGCCCTTCTAAGGGTTAAGATCTCAAGAGAAAAATATATATACACGTATTTTATTATATACGAACAAGGAACAACAAAAAGTTTCATCAGGTAAACAAAAGAATATAAATTATAGACATAAATAGTTTCAAAAAGTCCTTAAATCATTGTGACCTTCTCCAAAAGACACAGGCCTTAGAGTGGGGCTGTATAACCATTAATCAGAGCTCTAGGTACTTCTCCCATAATAGCAATTTATATTCTGGAGAAGTGGGCTTTTTGTGAATTCTGTGGGGCTAATATGTTAGGCCTCATAACAAAAAATGAAATGCTTTCTTATCTATGGGAAACAAAAATATTGAAGGAAGGGATACTTCTAGGGTTATGTTTATTGTTGACAGTGATTTTAGATAACCACTAAAAAGTGTTAAAGATTTCTTCATAAAATTCTGGCTATCTCTCATAACAAGGATACCTTTTGTAGCTATACAAATGGTTTGGTGAAAAATAAAAAGGGAGAAATTGAGCTGAGGGAAGTCTAGGGAGGAGGCAAGGCAAGCAAACACAGACTTAATTAAATCACAGCGAGAAAAGAAATGAGATGGTTCTTTCCAAGGCCAAGTGTTGATATTTACCTATGTAAGTTCAAGCGCAGAAGACCAATACAATTCCTATATATTCCCCATTTAATAATGTACAATTTTTTTCATTTTTTATAAAAAAGCTACATTATATGAAAAGCTAGAAATATATATTTACTAAATGCAAATTCCAAATGAAACCCAACTTAATACACAGTGAACTTTAGGATGACAGAAAAATGGGTAGATATTAAGTTCAATAAAGTTTACAGTACTATCTTGACTTAATCAATTCTTTAAAAATCTATGTACAAGGCTCAAGTTCTGGGGTTTCAGATTTTAGTCTTAATGTTTCTTTAAAATAAAATCTCTGACCCTCAAGTTAACTAAAGATTTATCTGGGCCCGTAGAGGTAATCTGCTCTTTGTAGCAGAGTGCTCTGTAGTTTCTTCCACTTTAGACCTCTCCACTGGATTAATACCTCTGTTTTCTTTGTCTTTTCCATGTGATTTTTTATGCTGTGGATATAAGGAGAGAAATTAAATCAATATAAAGTAACATTTGATACACATTAGCTATACTCTAACTTCAAAAAAATTTCAGCACAAGTTTGAGCCAACAATTTATTTGGCAAGTAGAGGTGCATGTCCTTCCTCCTTTTTTTTATTTTATTTATTTAATTTTTTTGTTTGTTTAGAGACAGGGTCTCACTCTTGTCACCCAGGCTAGAATACAATGGTATGATTACAGCTCACTGCAGCCTCAAACTCCTGGGCTCAAACAATCCCCTGACCTAGCCTCCTGAGTTGCTCAGGTGCACGCCACCATACCAGCTAATTTTTTTATAGAGGTGAGGTCTCACTATGTTGCCCAGGCTGGTTTGTAACTCCTGTCCTCAAGTGATCCTCCCACTTTAAGTTTCCCAAAGTGCTGGGATTACAGGCATGAGCCACCACACCCAGCCAGATGCCTTCTTTATTTTACCACTAATGAAAGAAGTAGGGTGAAAGAAATACTAATTTTTTGCATTATTTCTTAAGTCATAATTACAGATTTAGTGGTTCTTATCAGGGAGTGATTTTGCCTCTCAGGGAACATTTTAGTTGTTACAACTAGGGAGTGCTACTAAGTAGGTGCCAAGGATGCAGCTATACATAGTACAATCCACATGAAAGTCCACCACAACAAAGAATTATCTAGTTTAACATATCAACAGTGCTGCCCTTGAGGAACCCTGCTCTAGGGAAACAAAGATTTGCCATCATGCAAAAAAGCAAATTCTACTTTAAGCAGAGATGCTGGTATATGGGCTACCTTAAGACACTTTTGCTTATCTTATTTTTTTAATTGTATTTTATCTTTTTAAAAACTTAATTCCTATTCCTTATTTGGGAGTTATATTTTGCTGGAATTCTCCTCTTTGCCTATAGAAAGCATTAAGACTGGTGACATTCACTGTACACTCAATTATCAATGCTGAGACAAGTCATAAACCAACTTTTAAAGTTTTAAACCCAGAATAACTCCCTTATCAGACTGCTATCAGAGAAAAGGTCATTTCTGGACTTCAGCTGAAGGTCTAAAACTCAATCCCAAATCTTTTCTGGTACTGTAGGGATTTCCTTGCTCTAGGCTGAATCACTAAGGCCAGCCTTCAAAATGCCACAAATGATAATAATGAAAGGATTTCTGACCAGGTATTAAGTGGTCGCTAAGGTTCTTTTATCTTTCCCTTTTTTCCTAACTTTATAAGATTGAAGAGAGGGATGAAAAACTGAAAGAAATATATTCACTGTTCTATAATAGTAAAGAATAAAGCAAAAGGTAGGGAGAATTTTGGGATAAAATTGCCCAGAGATAGACATAGAGGAATTTAAAAGAATCTAAAGTGAACTTTGAAGAGTTGAAATTAGGGATAGAGAGAATTTTCAGATCTTATGGGAAAGACCTATAAGTCTATTAAAAACAGGTACATATCAGAAGTGGCACTTCAACTGTAAAATGTAGATATCAATGTCCTTCATAAGGAAATTCTTACTTCACACACTCTGCCTTGGCTTGTATCAAATTAGAGGGAAACACGCTAGGCAATTTATAGTGCCGTGCTCCCAACAGTGTTAAAAGTGGGGTGGGAATAGTTCACAGGATTTAATTGCATAGGATCAGAGCAGGCAAGAAGCTCAGGAAGTTTAGGGGAACAGTTAACAAGAGAAGAGTCTCGGGCAAGAGAAATCACTAATAGAATCTAAGAGGCCTCCAGTCTCTCAATCTTTTAAACCTCTTACCCTTCAAAGTCTGATTGTGGGCAGAGATGGGCTCCAGGACTTCTGTGTCAAACGTAGAGGGAAGATAGAAATGACTGCTCTCAGTATCCATTCTGAGTATATAGGCAGCAGAATGGGGATAATTATAATAGCTAAAGATAACTAGCTAAGGATATAGATTAAGTAAAATTTTGCCTTTATTCTATAGAAGCCCCCTTATCAATATTAGATTTGTGTAAGTAATTTAAATTGGAAAAGTTAACAAGCCATCCCTAAGGAATGACTGAAAAGTTTTGTTGTTCTACTCACGAAGAGTATTGCCTTTATACTGAGTAGTAAGCGAATGATTTATATCAGATATGGGTTATCTGATATGATATAATCAGGTACCTGGAAAAATGGAACTCCACCAATTGATGAACAATCCACACTAGCATCTACAGATGGCTCTTGACTTAGAGCTTCTTCAACGTATTGCCTCAGAACTGCCTTTTCTACATCCATGTCCTAAAATAAGAAGCTGGATAAGTGACAAAGTCCAAGGGCTTAAAAATCATCGTGAAAGTGAAGGCAGTTTTTTTCTTTAAATTTAACACAGTGCTTGTTGTATAAAAGTTAAACCTCAACAAAATTAGCAGAAAGTCTACAAATAATAATCCCTCTACTCTATATCTTTTATATAGAGTAGAGGTTCCTATACTAAAATGTTAATAAACACAATATAAATATGATTATAATTATCTACTAGTCTAGTAATTGAAAACTGATAAGATTAGAAGAAACAAGCTTAAGGGACAGGCAACTATCATTAATGAGAGGCAGGGTAAAATTGAAGGGCACACAATAAAATTCTTCACATGAAGTTAACCACATCAAGAGTTTACAGGAGAGTTCTAAACTTATGCTGCTTTAAATTTTACCTGACTGGTCTCTTCTTTATTATTTCCTGAACAGTTTACCATCATGAACAGCTCAGGCTGTTTCCTTTCCAACTGATCAAGAAGATGTTCACGTGGTTCAGTTCTCACCAGTGTTGATGGGTATAAGTAATTTTTTCTCTGTGGTGTCATACCTTTAGTGGACATTAAGTAAGTAGGAACAATTATTCTGGGATATAAATACAATTATTTTTAAAATGCTAAAACTTATATCTAAATGAGTCTTGTCTTCCAAAAATATTATACAATTGCCATACATGAGAATCACTCTTGTTACCTATCAGGCACACATTGGTTGCAACTAATAATACTTTCTAGTTTGACAACTGACCTTAAATAGACTTGATTATTTTCAAGATCCACCCTACTCTCAAAATATGAAGTTTTCCATCTCTGAGGATGTACAAATGATGTGTTGTAGACTCTAAAAGGAGTTATAGAGTGTTCTGAGAAATGGCAGCATAATTGGAATAAGAGTACAGATTTCCCAACATGATCACTTTGATAGGAGTAATCATTTCACTATAAATGTGGTTTGGTGGTTAAATATTAACCAGTTACATTTCTTTAAAATGAGCTCATGCTTTCATAACCTACAAACGCATTTGCCATTTCACTCAATATTTACATTCCCAATTTCATTGAAAAATGAACAATTAAATCTTACAGGTCTTTGGGGGAAAAAATAAACCAACATTCTGTAGCACGATCTCTTTTTATAATTGCTTTAAAAAAAACAGCTTTAAGGTATAATTTACACGCCATAAAATTCACTCATTTAAAGTGTACGATTCAATGATTTTTAGTGAATTTACAGGGTATGCAACTATCACCACAATCCAGTGAAGAACCCAGTTCTTCATTCTGTGTAAAACAGCTTGTTACACCTCTTCCATGAAGGCCTCACTGAATCATGGCCTACACTGATCTTTGCCATGTCTGATCTTTCAAAATGGTGATTTTTAAATGCCATGACAAAATGGGATACAACAAAATGCACAATGTGGTGAACTTTGCATTAAACTAGATTTAGTCAATTATATCCTTCCAATATTTTGGGCACTAAAACGTCCTCTTACAGATAGTGCTAGGTAGATGGTCAGTTTTTGTTTTGCAAATGTTCTCTCTTTACAAAGTGAGTTCCTGAATGTTTGTGAAATTTTACTGAATTGCAATGTCCAAATTTCTAGGAGTACATTATCACCTATATCATGACAACTCATGCTTGATTAAAATGATTTGGGGGTTCTAGTTTTTTCATATTTGAGTTGATTATCGTGAGATGGCAAATTCCCATCAAGCAATGACAGGACCTAATTTTTCTGAATATCTGACACTGTACCGGGTTAAGTTAAACTTCAAAAAATTTAACAATTCTATTTCCCTTTTAAAGTACCTGTTGGGATATCCAGTTTCAGCTCCTGTTGCAGAAAGCAATTAAGCTTAGTCAAACCAACTTTTATAGTTTCATTAAGTTCTAGATTTTGTGCTATCAATTTTTCTTCATCAATAGTTATCTGATCAAGAAAAACGTTATGCTGGTTCTCATTAGTTGCTTTATGTCCACGAAATTTTTCAGTGATCTCTGAATTTGAAGCCTCACAAGATTGGTTTACAACCTGTAAATGATGCAAATAAGTTTTCTCATTACTAAAATTAAAGTTGTCAGTGCTTCATTCACTATGTCATTTTTCCTTACCTTGAAATTTTCCTTAATAAAAGTTCTAAAAACACATACAAAAATAGAGAAAACAGTATAAGTAATCCCTTGTATTCATTACCTAGCACATAGGATACAAATGAAACAAGATTAGCCACTTCCTCCTCAGACCCAGGATTATTTTGAAGCAAATCCTGTATCGTTTCATCCATTTACTTCAGCATATATCTCTTCAAGTTAAGAGCATTTTAAGACCATTATCACATCTAAAAAGTTTAACATTAATTCCTTCATATCAAAATGTCTAGTCAGTGTTCAAATTTTACCTATTGTCTCGAACGTGTGTCAAAATTGGTTTGTTTGAACCAGAATTCATCACTAGATTTGGTTGTTAGGTCTCCAATAGTTGACTAATTTATTGTCCAAACTGGGACACTTTTTAGAGTGAAAGAGCCCATTCTTATTAATTACCCCAACACAACAAGGACTGTCTCAGGCAAACTAGGACTTAAGGCCCTCTAGAGTCTTAAGTCTCTTTTGATCTACAGTTATCCTTTCTTATATTTTTTTTCTCTTGAAAAAAATGTTTATTGTTGAAGAAACCAGGTCTCTATTGAATATCTCAAATTCTGGAATTGACCAACTGATCTATGCTTTATTTTCTTATTCCTGTGTTTTTGAGACAGGGCCTCACTCTGTTGCCTAGGCTGGAATACAATGACATGATCATAGCTCACTGTAGCCTCAAATTCCTGGGCTCAAGTGGTCATGCTTCAGCCTCCTGAATAGCCTGGACTACAGGCATATGCCATTGCACCTGGCCTTGTATTTTCTATAAACTGGTTATTAAATCTAAAGGCTTGATCTAATTCAGGTTTAATTTTTTGGCAAGAATATTTCATAGGTGGTACTGAAAGCACATGTCTAGTTGTGTCACTCATGTTAAGATTAATCAGTGGGGCCGGGCGTGGTGGCTCATGCCTGTAATCCTAGCACTCTGGGAGGCCGAGGCGGGCGGATCGCTCAAGGTCAGGAGTTCGAAACCAGCCTGAGCAAGAGTGAGACCCTGTCTCTACTAAAAATAGAAAGAAATTAATTGGCCAACTAAAAATATATAGAAAAAATTAGCCAGGCATGGTGGCGCATGCCTGTAGTCCCAGCTACTAGGGAGGCTAAGGCAGGAGGTTGCTTGAGCCCAAAAGTTTGAGGTTGCTGTGAGCTAGGCTGACACCACAGCACTCACTCTAGCCTGGGCAACAGAGTGAGACTCTGTCTCAAAAAAAAAAGATTAATCAGTGGGTTCAGGTATGGTTACCCTATTAATTATAAAGTTTGCCATCAGCTTTAGATCAAATGGTTTAAGCAGCCATTAATGTCCACAGGGGTTATTTCATTAGGAGTTGCAAAATGGTGATATATTAATTCTATCATTTCTTCTCCACTTTATTATTTGAGAATCTACAAAATACTTTTCTTCATTAATTACCCTGTTGAACCAAGATATGGTTCTTTCAGGAAAGACAGATGGATGCTATATTGTTTTGTTTTGTTTATGAGACAGAGTCTCACTCTGTTGCCCGGGCTAGAGTGCCATGGCGTCAGC
>VBSM01003143.1:22741862-22759627 GCA_008086735.1 Cheirogaleus medius
GCCTCGGCCTCCCAGAGTGCTAGGATTACAGGCGTGAGCCACCTCGCCCAGCCGCTATATTGTTTCTTTATTGACAAGTTTTCAGAGTAATGCATTGCTTCCCTAGAATGATCCAAAGGGGCCCATGAAATGTGTATGAATTTATGAGCTTTAATATATTTGATGTTTTAAATCCACTATAGCCATTATTCTTTTTGATGCTCAAATTATATGACCTTTGAACAGGGGGAGGTTAGCTACTAAGTCCTTTTGACCCAGTGATCTTTAATAGCTTCCTTACTTTCTGATATGATAAGATCTCTAGGCTCATTTCTTACACATTTTCTGCTTTAAACTTGAAGTCAGCTATTTCTCCATGAACTCTGGTTCCTTTTAGGGAAAATAGCTTATACAGCTTAAAATACTTACTTATTCTTTATACCTAGTTCCTGAGAATGTTAGTAAAATCCTTCTATTGCACAGAAAGAAAAAACTAAGTCACAAAGGGCTCATGCAAGTGTTAAGTTCAAGCAAACCCACAAACCTATCAAGTATCCTTTGAGCCACCAGAACAATATCCTAAACACTTAAAGCAATAATAGGTCTGAATGTACCTGGAGAAGAGTAAAAATCATATATAAGTGGAAGGTATTATATATCAAAAGACAGGGTGCCCCCTTCCCTGAGGAAACTAATAAGTCAAAAATCAAAGATAGATACAAGACAGAAACTGGACAAATGTTAAATTAACGTCAAGATTTAGAAGACTGGAGACATGATTTAATGTTTAAATGTAAAAAAGAAAAAGAAAAAGATTTAGAAGATATTATATCAAGCATGAAACAAGATTATGTATAAGCACACCAAGTATTATACTTAGAAGTTTTAAATCATCATATCTTAAAATATCATTTGTTTTGAAACTAGTTCTTAGCCAGGAAATTTAATTTTCTGGTTATTACTATTCTCCCCAAAATAGGTTCCAATTTACCTCCAGTAAATTCTGAAGTTCCTGTTCCTTTTTATTTAAGCAAGATATCCACTGTTCAGAAAAATGAAATGTGCTTGTATTCAGAGACTCACATCTCTGATCAGTCTCTTGAGATATTTTTTCCAGGTTTCTACTGAGTTTATCACAGTGCTTCACAGACTCTTCAACCAATGTTGTACCTTCTTGGTTAAAATGTCTGAGTTCCTGTGACAAGCCATCAGAATCAGCACAAAACTTTTTGCTGTGAAAAGTTGTTTCGTTGATTATATCCTTAGATTTCCTACAAGAAAAGAGAATGACACTGTTGAAACTGAAAACTAAGACTCAAAGGATATATAGTTTCTGAAGATCACACAGTCCTAAGATAGATTTGAATGCAGGCTGTCTAGCTCCAGGGCCCAAAGTCTTAAGGAATCTTCTACACTGATGATGGATGCTTTGGCCAGTGTCTTTTCACAGCAGATTGATATCACATCTGCCATTAAATGACCTTTGAAAAGATCATCTTTCCTCATGAAACCTTTCCCAGCCCTCCAAATTTGATGCTTTCCTTTGGACCTTTTATAGTATTATACAGTTACTAAAATGAAATTTGTCTACTTGTTTTATTCTTCCTACTAAACTGTTACTCCAGGGCATCTCTGACAGCCTCTGGTCTAGTCCCTAAATTGCCCAATCAGTCCGTTATTCTGTTATGAAGCAGTTTCCCTTGACTAGTACATAAAATAAATCATAAACATTATAAAAGTTATTTTACAAAGTCGACTATAAACCTTTCTAATAATTAAAAGAAATCATATCTGGGTATGACAAATTATACATATAGTACACACAGAAAAATGTGACAGAAACTTGATATAAAACTAACGTCAGTTAAAATATACACTTAAAATTCATTGATGATTTCCTCCTCTCAGTATGTTTCCCTATAGCATTCAAAGCCATCTCACAGGACCACAGAGTTAAACCCTAGGGAATGAAAGTTACCCTCTATTACCACTAGATGGTACACCATGTGGGTAAACTAAGTAAGTAAACAAAGATGTTCAAAACCAAACCTACAAATTAAGTGGAAGTGACTGAAAAAGGAAAAGAAATTCAAGTGGTAAATTTGGAGACTATCAACATAAATCACTCCCCACAAGGAACTTACAACCTAGTGGGAAGATGAGATTTAGTCAAAAGTGGCTACAAACCATGACAATCAATGCCAAAGGTTCAGCGTACATAAACATCACCTAGATTCATGGGTGATTTTAGACAGAGCTCCTAGCCACCACACTGATAAACACTGATGTGGACAATTAATGTCAGTAAGACAGGAAAAATGACTTGCATAGGCCTTAAGAATGTATGTCATAGCTAACCTTCCCACTTCAATCCTGCTCTAGTATTCCCTCTAAAGCTATGAAATGAGCCAGAAATCCATTGGCCTAGACACAGGGATAAAAAGTAGGAAATACTTTCTAGATTCAGAATCTACAAAGAGTTCACAATAGAATATGCTATACTGAATAGGATCAACAACAGGGCTGAAAAACAGTTGACAGACATTAGGTAGTGATATATAAGTGATGGCTAGAATTCCAAAGCAACACTGCTTAATAGAAATATAATGTGAGCCACATATATAATTTCAAATTTTCTAGTAGACATATTAAAAAAGAAAATAGGCCGGGCACGGTGGCTCATGCTTGTAATCCTAGGTACTCTGGGAAGCCAAGGCAGGAGGATTGCTTAAGCTCAGGGATTTGAGACCAGCCTGAGCAAGAGCAAGGCCTGTCTCTACCAAAAATAGAAAAAAATTGGCCAGGTGAGGTGGTGTACACCTATAGTCCCAGCTCCACAGGAGGCTGAGGCAGGAGGATCACTTGAGCCCAGGAGTTGGAGTTTACAGTGAGCTATGATGATGCCACTGCACTCTAGCCCAGGCAACAGAGTGAGACCTTATCTCAAAAAAAAAAATATTGTAAATCCTAGAAAAAACACAAAAAAAGGTAATAAAGTATAAACAAGTAAATGGAAGAGATAAAATGAAAACATAAAAATGCTTAATTTAAATTATGAAAGGCAAAAAGATGAAAAAAGAAATAAAGAACAAATAATGCAACAAATAGAAATAAAGACTTAGGTCAAAAGTAGAGATGGAGGATATATCATGCAAATAGCAATCAAAGGAAAGCTGGAGTACCTGTCCTACATTAATTTCAGACAAAGTAGACTTCAGAACAAGAAAGATTATCAGGAACAAAAAGGGATATTACATAATGATAAAGGGGTCAATTCTCTAAGGAGACATAACAATCCTAAATGTATGTGCAGCCAACAACAGAGTATCAAAAATACCTGAGGCAAAAACTGATAGAACTAACAAGAGAAATAAAAAACATCTACAATTATGGTTGGAGATTTCAACACTCCTATCTTAGTAATTGATAGAACAAGTAGGCAGAAACTCAGTAAGGTTATAGATGAATAGCACTATCAATCAACTTGACCTAAATGACATGTATAGAACACTTCATCCAACAAAAGAGAATACAAATTTTTCTCATGTGGGTAAGCACACAAAGCATACCAGAATAACACACATGGGCTCTGAAAATTATATTGTCAATGGAGCCACAGCCCACAAAAGTGAGCCAGGACCTGTACACTAAACCTAAACAAGGTGAATGTCTGCTAAAAAAGAAGACTTAAATGGGATCCTGAATCTCCTAACATAATACCCAAAATGTTCAAGATACAATCGAAAATCACTCATCATATATCAAGAACCAGGAAAATCACAAGTTGAATGAAAAAAGACAATCAACAGATGCCAACAATGAGAAAACTCAGATATTAAAGGATTTTAAAGCAGCCATCTTAAAAATGCTTCAACAGGCAATTAAAACTTTCCTGAAAAATAAAATACTTCATTGAACAGGCTCAACAGTAGGTTAGAGATGACCGAGGAAGACTCAGTGAACATGAAGACAGATCAATAGAATTTACCTAATCTGAACAACAAAGAGGGAAAAAATTATATATATATGAGAAATATATATATATATATGTATGTGTGTGTGTGTGTGTGTGTGTATATATATATATCTCCCCCATCAGGGACCATAATAAAAGATCTAACATTTGTGTCATCAAAGTCATAGGTGCAGAGAGGGGAAAGAGTATGGGGCTGAAAAATATTCAAAAATTAATAGATGAAAATTTCCCAACTTTGGTGAAAGGCACAATAAGCCTACAGATTCAAGAAGTGGGACAAACCCCAAACAAAATAAACTCAAAGAAATACATAAGTATATACAATATAATCATAATTCTAAACACTAAAGACAGAAAAAATCTTGAAAGCAGCTGCAGAGAAATTGCCTATAGGGGAAGAATTACTTGAATGACAATGGATTTCTCATCTTGTAGAGACCACAAGGAGATGGAAAAAAATATCTCAAATACTTAAGAAAAAAAAAAAAGAAATGTCAACCCTGAATTCTATATTCAGTGAAAACAGCTTTCAGGAATGAAGGAGAAATCAGGACATTCTCAGACAAAAGAAAACAGAATTTGTGGCTAGCAAGACCTACGTTTAAAGATTAAAAGTTCTCCACAGCAAAGGAAGCTTGGAACTTCAGGAAGGAACAATGACATGGGCAAAAATAGAGGTAAATATAATAGAATAGCTTTCTCCTCATGAGTTTAGAATATTCACAGGCAAAAAAATTGAACCTTGACAAATATCATGTTATATAAAAATTTTAGATGGATCATGGATTTAAATGTAAAACATAAAATTATAAAACTCCTAAAAGAAAATATAGGTCTGAATGGAGGTATGGTAAGTACATAGGACTGGCAAGCAGTGAGGTTCTGAAAGCAACATTAAACTCTAGGTTGGGAATCATTTTCTTTAAAAATGCAGGATAGCAAATATTTTAGGCTTATGGTGCAATGACTTTGATGCAATGACTTAACTCTGCCATTGAGGTGTAAAGGCAGCCAAAGACAACCAAAGGGAACGCGTAAATAAATGGGCATGGTTGTTTCCAATAAAGTTATTTACAATAACTAACAGGCATCCAACCTGCCAGCCATAGTTTACCAAATCCTGCTCTAGTTAGTAAATATATTTTTTACCAGTGATACAGGTTAGAAATTGTGAAATTACTTAATGTGTATGCTGAGATTGAGGAAGTAAGAAAATAGATTCAGGATGAGAGCCAGAATCTGTCTGAAAAGGGAGCACAAATGGAATAGAAAGAAATATATGTGCATGTATACATACACACACACACACACACACATAATAAAATAGCAACAAATGAGAAATTTGGTTGAAAGTATAAAAAGGAGTTAATTGTAGTACTGAAAACTTTTTCTTCTGAAATAACTGTTGACTTACAGAAGAGTTTAAAAGAATTTAAAAATAGCTTACTGCTGTATATTTTCTTGGATACCACCAAGTGGTTTCTGGATATTTTCACACTTTTCCTCCAAAGCACAGAATCTCTCTGTCCAGAGATTGATTAACTGGCAAAGTTCCTATAAGAAAGGTATGGGAAGGAGAAGAGACTTAAAATTATGACACTTGAACATTTTTTCTATATATGACTTATGATAAGGAATATTCTCTCTAGGTGAAATTACACAACTCCTTGACAAGAGATCTTTAATTCCATCTCTCTCCCACAGAGGAAAATAGTGGAAGTGATATCGAAAGGATAATATAGGGATTTTGGGGTTTTTTTTACAATACATGAGGGGGGGATATAGGGATTTTTAAAAAAGTAAACATTTAGCAAATATTTCTATTTTAACTATTAGTAACAAATTACTTTCAGTATACCTCAAAAGTAATTAAGCAAACCTGGATGTCATAGTATGTTTAAGAACTTTAACAGATACAGTTGATTTTTGACTGATAACACTACTAGAAGGGAAAATTAATGCTGATAACCTAATGGGTCAAGTAATCCAAAAGAATTATTGATTACTGGAGATGAATAATTTTACAGAACCTAGTTGTATCATATTAATAAAATGTAAATAGTCTTATCTTTGCTCACATTTGACATCTTTAAAAACAAGCTCTTATAGGCACACAACATGCTACATTGCAAAATGAAGAAGCTACACTAAAGACCAAGGAAGAGCTGAAAATGTATCTAGCATTCTTGTTCACTGATCAGTTTGTTGGTTGGCCAATATCTCTGAATAACACATCAGCTAACAATAAATGTCTAACATTTTGATTATGAATAAAGGCTATCAGTATTTTTACTAGTCTCAAAGTAGGGGGTAATGTAGGTATTATCAGATTTATCTACATGTCAATGTGTTCAAGTTTTTACATAATTGTTTTATTAGTGTTCATTTCTAGTTTTAGAAAAACCTAAGAAATAGCTCACTTAATGAACTTGCTTCCTTACAGCCAGGAAGTCATTACATACTTTTCAGATCAGGGTTTTTGTTTTGATTTCTTAATCAGTTGTCTACCAATTTTAAGCATTTCAAAACAGCTAATTTATAAAAAGCATATCAGCCTTAGAATATATACCTAAAAAGTTCTCGACAGGTTTAAGGTAAATACCCCATGCATAGGTATGAGAAACTACTGCAATTTTAAATTGCCAAGAAACATACAGAACAACTCAAAAATGGATGCCTTTCAGGCAATATAATCACCATTACCATCTACAAGATGATGTAAATTTATTAGATGCTCATAAGTTCTGTTTCCTCTCTAGAAAATTGAGCTAGTAATAGAATATATGAATATATACATATGTGTGTGTGTGTGTGTGTGTGTGTGTAGGCAGGAGGAATAAACACATAGTAATTTGCTCGATAAATATTAACTATTACTTTTACTATTTTTTGATATTAATCCTCTCCATTTCATGCTTATCAACTAGAAAATTAACAATCTTATTTTAAAGTTGCTTTAGGCCGGGGTGCCGGTGACTCACGCTTGTAATCCTAGCACTCTGGGAGGCCGAGGCAGGCGGATCGTTTGAGCTCAGGAGTTGGATACCAGCCTGAGCAAGAGCGAGAACCTGTCTCTACTAAAAATAGAAAGAAATTAATTGGCCAACTAAAAATATATAGAAAAAAATTAGCCAGGCATGGTGGCGCATGCCTGTAGTCCCAGCTACTCGGGAGGCTGAGGCAGGAGGATCGCTTGAGCCAGGAGTTTGAGGTTGCTGTGAGCTAGGCTGACACCATGGCACTCTAGCCCAGGTAATAGAGACTCTGTCTCAGAAAAAATAAATAAAGTTGCTTTAACTCTCACCTAAAAGGGTTGGATGTGTTTTCTTCTCTCCTTTTGAGTGACATGGATATGAATTCCTTCCCTATCATTTTCCAAAGAAAAAGAACTCTACTCCTAAGTCATGTCAACAGTTTTATTGACCAAAGGGTTCTGCCATATCATAATAGGCTCATTTCATACAACTTTAGATGTTCATTAATTACTAAAATTTTAAGAATACCAGAAGTTGTTTTCCATATACCTAATATTTATAGATTATGGTTTGGAGGTTTGATTTGAGTTAAAGCTTCATATACTAAGGAGGATAAATCATGAATTACATTTATAACCAGTCAATAAAAATTAAAATTATATTAATTTACTACACTTCAAATGTCATCGATGAGATAGACATAATAAGAGAAAGCAGTTCTTGGTTTATGAAAAGTAATAATTATCTATGCCATCCTAGAAAAACAACTTATCAAGTTATAATGTAGCTACATGTTCACTTTAAATGTTATAACCATTTTCCTCTAAGGGTATGTTTCTCCAGATTCACCTTTCACCTTGATGTGAGGAAAGGACTGTTTTGTTTATCATGCAGTGCTTCAGCATAGGGTTCTACATGTAGCAAATCCTTAAACATTAACTGATCAAAAGAAGTATTCTCAATTATTTTACATTGATAACTGTTATAAGCAATAGTGGTTATGGTATTTTCAGGTTTCTAAATTAGTTTTACAACATTCAGATTGTAACATAGATTATTAAAGTCATATCAAGTCATCATAAAACTTTCTTTTATATTCCCCAAGTGAGCTAAACAAGATACCTGTGAATGGGTTTGCTTTATTGTCTTCAGGTCTTCAGTTAAGTTTCTACATTGTTTCTGTGATTCCACCAAGGAAGAAATTGTATTTTCTTGTAGTTCATGTAGATTGTTACAAAGTATACTGAGAAAACCATCTAATTCCTTTTTCTGATCTTCTATCTTGGAAGAAAAAAGGAAAATTAGTTTCCTTCTTAAACAACATCAATTTTGAGATATTAAGAATATAACATTTTTTACCTTATCAGCCACAGTCAATGAGGTCTTAAAAATATGCTTTAGTTGACTATTGATTTTCAATATAGACACCACAGTGGGGGATAAAATCATTTCCAGTGAACTTAGAAGGTCAGTCTTAAGTACATTCTGGTTTAAAAAAACAAACAAATAGATCATTAAAAAGAATATTTTCACTTCTATAAACTTGGCAGGTTAAATGGTAATATCTTAAATACTTTGGTAACTATACATGCACATTAAAATTCTAAGTCTCCATTCTCTATTCTTTATAGCCCAGAGAGATAGATCTGTATATCTAGAGTTTATATTCAGAATAAGCCCCTTAGTCCTGCCACTAGTAATTAAGAAAATGGTCACTTAGTGTAGAATAATTTCTTAACTATCTAATGAAACAGAAGTCAGAAGAATTCAGAAGAGTGAAAAATGACAGTTAATTGATAAGATTTCAGTATTCCACCAGGCGTGGTGGCTCGCGCCTGTAATCCTAGCACTCTGAGAGGCTGAGGTGGGAGGATCGCTCAGGGTCAGGAGTTTGAGACCAGCATGAGCAAGAGTCAGACCTATCTCTACTAAAAATAGAAAAATTAGCTGGGCATGGTGGCATGCACCTGTAATCCCAGCTCCTTTGGAGGCTGAAGCAGGAGGATTGCTTGAACTCAGAAGTTTGAGGTTGCTGTGAGCTAGGCTGACGCCACAGCACTTTAGCCTAGGCGGCAGAGCAAGACTCTGTCTCAAAAAAAAAAAAAAAGAAGATTTCGGCATTCCAAACTCTGGGTAAAATGCTATCAAACAGCATCACAGACTACTTTCATGAAAGAAAGAGCAATCAATGCAGCAAAATCCATTGTTGTCTCCTTTTAAGAAATTGCCACAGCCACCCTGATTAGTGAGCACATCAACACTGAGGCAAGACCCTCCACCAGCAAAAAGATTATGACTTGCTCACGGCTTAGATGAGCACTTGCATTTTTTACTAATAAAGTAATTTTTAATTAAGGTATATATATTGTTTAAGACATAATGCTATTGTACACTTAAATAGACTGCAGTGTAGTATAAACTTTTATATGTAGTGAGAAACCAAAAAATTTTTGCTCACTGTATTACAATTTTTACTTTACTGTGGTGGTCTGAAACTGAACCTGCAATGTCTCTAAGGTAAAGCCTGTGTATACAGACCACCATTTAGTGAATGAAATCAGTTTTTGAAAAGTTAGTACTGACAGAATATCTTTTAACGTTGTTGAATTTTGGTGATTAAACAAACTTATCAAATAGTATCATATAAGCATTGAATCGAGGCAGGGGTCAGCTAACATTTGTAGTATTTACTTGGAAAATGTTTAATAAATATTGTTAAATGGCCGGGTGCAGTGGCTCACGCCTGTAATCCTAGCACTCTGGGAGGCCAAGGCAGGAGGATTGTTTGAGCTCAGGAGTTCGAGACCAGCCTGAGCAAGAGCGAGACCCCATCTCTACTAAAAAACAGAAAAAATTAGCCAGGCATGGTAGCACATGTTTGTAGTCCCAGCTTCTTGGGAGGCTGAGGCAAGAGGATCACCTGAGCCCAGGAGTTTGAGGTTGCTGTGAGCTAGGCTGATGCCTTGGCACTCTAACCCAGGCAACAGAGTGAAACTCTGTCTCTGTCTCAATCAATATTGTTAAACCCAAAAAAGGAGACAGAGAGCTGGTGCAAATAAAAATAAGTGATATGGCCTAGACAAACCATACAATTACAAAATAAAGAATACATATAAGACAGGTATGAAGGAGGTAATATTAAGTGTAATTAGATGAATGACTTCCATACAACTGTGGAAAAAAGCTTTACAGTTAAGGCCCCGAAGGGCCTGGCCACAGAGATCTAACCCAAGAATTGTTATGTTCCTAGAATTCTAAAAGTTCTTTTTCTTGCATCACCATTATATATCACTATCATATATTACTGTAGTTTTAAAATTAAGTATCCAATATCCCCTTTTGGTTGGGTCCAGGACCTTTGGAGAAAGGATGACTTATCAATTTCTAGGCCACCTAACAAGTCATGGGTCCCCTGAAATCACGTGGTGCTAAACCTGCCCTTTAGTCATTAGAAGGCTCACTAATAACGCCTACTTCTAAAGTTATAAGATATGAGTGAAAAAAGTTTCAAATATTAATTATATACATTTGGAAATCAATCTTTCCAGGAGGAAAAAAAAAGAAATTTGTCTTTAAACATATAAACATATTCTCTCATAGTGATATGTCTATCACTGTCTAGCAAAGCTTAAGATGAAAGAATGGCAGTTAACATTGTTTTTGAAGACTTATCAAATGTAATTCTTCAAAAATATTTTAAAAGAGGTACTAACAATCAATTCTTGCAGTACGGTTTTACTTTCTGCTGCTAATGATTGTTCTTTTAATATCATATTCAAAATCTGAGAAACAAGAGTAGACACATTTTCTGGAATAGATGTGAGAGATCCAAGTGCTGTTGTAGTAATGGTATCTAGTGCAGAGACACTGGAAGACAGCAGATTACCTATAACAACAACAACAAAAAAAAGAGGTAAACTTTGACATAAATATATTTAAATACAGTTCAAACCATTCTGAAGAGGTTGGCAAAATTATATCCTTGTGGAATTTGTAATAACAAATAAGCTTAAAAGAACTGGTTCACTATATAAGAAAGGAAATATTTTAAATATACATTATATATGTTCTATAGTGTTCTGTAAGATGACATATTTGTAAATGTACCAGACCCATAACTATAACTCCTAATAAACCAAGAATTAGAATATTCTAAAATTAATCTCTAACTAAAAATAATATACAGTACTATGGTAGGAAAATAGTTCATAGAAGAAAAGAGAAACTAGAAATCAATACCAAAATTTATAGTGGTTGGCTTAGTGTGACTAGAGCCTTGGTGATTTTTTTATTTTTACATTTTAGGATCTCTAATTTTCTATAAGGAGGATAGTATTTCATAATAAATAAACTAGTATCGAAGAGTTTTCTTCTATAGGGAGATAAAAATGGAATGGTTACAAATAATGATACACACACATACTCTGACAATGTAACAAACCTTCAAGATATATATTCCCAAAAGAAAGAAAAGTTATAGAATGTTTATGCACAGAAAACATCTAAAAAGAGACCCAGGAAATCTAACAGTAATATCTATGGGGAATAAACAAGGATCAGGGATAAAGAGGACTTTTATAAATATATTCTTATTTAATAAATACAACATTTTATAGAAAACGGGGGGAAAACCCTAAGATTTGTTGTAATTCCAAGACAGTAAAAGCATTAATCTCTGGTCTAAACATATAGCATGTGCATTGGGGAAGGTATTAGTGGCACTATCACCTGAGTTTACAAAATTAAATTATCAGTTTTGAAATCAGCCTCACACTAAATACATAAACACTAGAATATAAAAGCTTTAACTTACCAAACAAGGTCTTGTGAACTTCTAGCATGGCCTTTTGTTTTGAGCTGCCATCCTTAATTAATTCTTCCATATTACTAAACAGACTATTTAGGTTTTTGCCAAAAACATCCTGAGCTTCTGCATTGTGTTGGTCAATTGCTTTCTTACGATCCAGTTTGGAATGGAGACCAGATACAT
The DNA here is from genome assembly GCA_008086735.1 of Cheirogaleus medius. Lineage (NCBI taxonomy): Eukaryota > Metazoa > Chordata > Mammalia > Primates > Cheirogaleidae > Cheirogaleus > Cheirogaleus medius. The sequence goes on from VBSM01003143.1 coordinate 22,753,783, forward strand.
CTTTTGTAGTTTCTTCAACTGTGCTAAGCAACTATATGATATTTTTAAAAATAAATGTTAAGATAGATATGACAAAAGCAATCTAATGCAAATATCCGTGCTATTAATACATAAGGATTTCCCCTGACAAGAACTAGTAAGTTTTAGACATTGTATCAGAAGACATGCTTAATCTCATGCTAATTTATCCAGATGCCCAGGAATGTTTATTTCCCCTCCACTGGCCATCTACATAAGCAAGGAAAAGTGATTTTGCCAATTTATTGCAATAATTATGCTTCCTCGAAAATTTTTTTCCTATTATGTTCTATTACATTCTCAAAAGTACACCTAATAAGAAATTAAAGATTTTCAACATCTTCCATCATTAGAAGGTACTGAATTCTTAATGACTAATTAGGTTCAATCATCACCACAAAGAAAAAGCATCACAACATCATTATTCTAAACATCCACAAAATACATTATGAAGTTCATGTTCTATTTTCAAAACTCCAGGAGTAGTTTTTTCTTAAGTCAGTATCTCCAGGAAGAAAAATACGGATGGGCCTGGTACGGTGGCTCATGCCTCTAATCTTAGCACTCCGGGAGGCCGAGCTGGGTGTATCACTCAAGGGCAGGAGTTGGAGACCAGCCTGAGCAAGAGCGAGACCCTGTGTCTACTATAAATAGAAAGAAATTAATTGGCCAACTAAAAATATATAGAGAAAAAATTAGCTGGGCATGGTGGCACATGCCTGTAGTCCCAGCTACTTGGGAGGCTGAGGCAGAAGGATTGCTTGAGCTCAGGAGTTTGAGGTTGCTGTGAGCTAGGCTGACGCCATGGCACTCTAGCCCAGGCAACACAGTAAAGACTCTGTCTCAAAACAAAAAGAAAACAAAGCAAGAAAAATATGGATGAAATAGTAAAATAATGTTTTTTAAATTGACAGAAATATCATTTGGGGTAAAGAAATAGAATCTCACAATTAACGCTTAAGCACAGAAAGTTAATTTTCTAATTTCTTTAATGCGAGCACAAATCAAAACAAAGGACAAACCTTGCTAGCAGTATCATGAAGTTTCTCTTCGGTAGTTTCCAAAGCTGATGTGAAATATTCTTCTTTAACAAGTTGTAATTTAGTTTCTTGCAAATGTTTTTGAGTGGTTTCAAGTTCCTGTGTCTTATTTTCCAGGTCGGATTTACACTGGTCAAGTTCATTTTTTTTATCCATAAACAACTCTGTAACCTAAATATATTAAACATTTCTTAACAATTAAAAAATGCTTGTAATCCTGGCACTCTGGGAGGCCGAGGCGGGTGGATCGGTCAAGGTCAGGAGTTCGAAACCAGCCTGAGCAAGAGGGAGACCCCATCTCTACTAAAAATAGAAAGAAATTAATTGGCCAACTGAAAATATATAGAAAAAATTAGCCGGGCATGGTGGCACATGCCTGTAGTCCCAGTTACTCGGGAGGCTGAGGCAGGAGGATCACCTGAGCCCAGGAGTTTGAGGTTGCTGTGAGCTAGGCTGATGCCATGGCACTCTAGCCTGGGCAACGGAGTGAGACTCTGTCTCAAAAAAAATAAATAAATAAATAAATAATGCTGATCTGGTTGTTGAGATACCTGGCTAGCCCATAATATATTAGAATAATAAAACAAATTACTTCCATATAAAAATTATAACAAGTTACCAACTAGGTTAGCACATTTTATATGGCACCTGGCTTCTTCCTTCAAAATTTTGAGAATAAATAACTGGTCTGGTGTAGTGATATCAATTCTTCAGGTTCCCTCCAACACTGTCAATGGATTTGAATATAAAGGTGTTAATGTAAGGGAAGCATCAAAGGGTCAGGTCTCTTGTCTAATTTACTTATTACTTTTATTTAATATCCAGTCTCTCCCAATATCTGTATCCCTTCATCTGATAACCATGTCAACAAAAATGCCTTAGCATTCACCATTTTGTAGCTTTACAACAAAATCACATAATTCAGTTAATTTCTTATAATGTTGCATTAATATTGGCATTTTCATTATCACTGATGATAGTAAAATCATGATACAACTTACTTTCAGTATAAGGATCAGCAAAAAAATCTTAAAGAAGGAAAATATATCAGGTCCTTCACATTCTAAAAGTTTCTTTTAATGTTTGCTTTCTGTGTAATGTTGAATGTTTTCTTGAATGCTTACCCTATTTAGCTCCTCCTCAACAGCACCAATTTTTTCAATCAATTCTACAATCTGTTCTTCTTGAACGGTTAATTTTCCACTCATGGCTCTAAAATAAAGTTTAATATAAGTTTAACAGTTTTTTTCCTAACTCTTATAAAACTTATTCTATTAATAACACAATTAGAGCAGTTACACAAACTCATCTCCACCATTCATCACCATCATAATAATGATGCCTAAGTGTAGATACCAATAAATACAAATTGCAAAGAACAAATGTATTCCTTGTCTTTGTGTTATATTTTTCTTTTGACTTCCATTCTGAAACTAAGAAATCCTATATATGAGGGGAAAAGCACATGTGTATCAAATCTGAAAAGCTAGAAAGCTAGCTAACAGAGGACTATAACTCAAAGTAGAGATGGAGGGAATACAACCTAAGTGTCTGTAATCAGGGATATGGAATATAAGTATGCCCCACAGAATGCTGGGAAAACTTGGGATTTGAAGGCATCAAGTATCATATGAGAAAGGGTAAGAGAAAGGGCTAAAAATTGGAGGACTAAATTAAACTATGTATACAGAATAATTATAAGCCCGACCCCTGCACATGCACCAACACATATACCACTATCACACCACTACATAAGATCAAGGGATTATTCTCTAGAGCAGAGTTTCTCAGCCTCAGCACTGACATTTTAAACCAGAATTTCTTTGTTGTGGGGATGTCCTGTGCATTTCAGGATGTTTTGAAGCATCCCAGTTAAGACAATCAAATATTGTCTCTGACACTGCCAAATGTCCTCTGGAGGGCAAAACTATCCACCACCACCACCACCACCCCCAATCTTCCCAACCCCACTGAGAGCCACTAGTCTACAGGAACTGCAGTGGAACTTCCAGCTTTACTTTCACTAAACACAGTGCGAGTGGGAATAAGGTTTAGGGGCTACAAACAGGCATTTTCAGTATAAATCTACATATTAAATGGTGGGATACTCAGTCCCTCACACCCACTCTTATCCAAGAACATCAGCAGCCAGAATAATCTCTAAGTGGAAAACTGGGCAAGTCTTCTCTGGAAAGACTGAAAGGTCTTATCCAAAAGAAAAAACTCAACAAAGAATGACATTTGATGGAAGTCCATACTTAACACTGAGGTCACCACTTTTTCACCCTACAGTGAACTCAGAGGTCCACAAGCCTCACCCATGTACAAAGTTTCTAATCCATTTTCACTGCCAGCCAAAAATCACTAGACATTTGAAGAAAATAAACACAAATAACAGATATCACAATGAACAGGGGGAGAAAAGGGATCCCAAAAGAAAGCAGAAAAGAAAAAAAAAACACTTCAATAACATTAACAAATTTTCCAAGATAAGGAATACACTGTATTTATAAAAGAACAGGATATTAGATTGTTTTAAAAAGGAGGGGCAAGTAGGATGGAGAACAAGAATTTTTAAAAACTAAAAATTTGACAGCAGAAATAAAATACAACAGAAATATTAGAAGATAAAGTCAAAGACAAAGAAGTTGTAAAAAGTAGGATCAAGTCAGAGCAATGCTTTTGTAGAGCACAAAGCTCACAAGCCTTCTAGACCTACTTTAATGGGTCTCTCTGATTTCTTCAGAAGTGAATGCTTTTCCTTTTGCTTATTTAGTTTCTTCATCACTACCAACAATTTTCTACTCCATGTTACGCTTACATGACAAAAAAATCTTCTGCAAATGCGAATTCCCTCAACATATTACTAGAGATATTATCCATTAAAAGAAAAGCTAGAACAGAGGTATAAGAGGAGAGTTAATTCTAACAGTCTTTTCATTAAATATTTTAGCTCTTTCTTAGAACTAGGTCTTTTATGTAAAATGGTATATTTGAAATGTTTTTCTTATATTGAATGCTATTGTATGGATGAGATGGTTTTCATATATTAATAGTTTTAAAATGCCTATTAAGCATGGGGTAAATAGAGCATTACCCTGTTTTAAATGTTGGCTATAGCCTTTGTGGCCTTTCTCTGACTTAAAGAGTGTAATAATTCCAAGAGGTTTTTCAGAAAGAACTTTGTTTCAGATAATGCCTCATGTCTATTAGAGCACACTGTCTTTTCAATCATGAGATTGACAAACTAAAGCTAAAGTTGTTTCTTAAGCTAAAAAAATCAAAAAGATGAAAGCCAATAAACTTTATCATTTCTAAAGATTACAGCCAAGACTGAGTGCCTTGTCAACTATTTTTTACTCTTAAAACACCAACAAAACCTCGTTCAGTCATGGTAAACTGTTACATAGCCTACAATTTTATATTGTTTCTTATTCTAGGGCATCTTAAGCATTCATAGATAAACTTTGAGTATTTTGTAAAGCCCATAAAATTGTTTCCAAAAAGTAAAACAACACCTCAAAGAGATAGATAGCAAAGATAAGAAAATGAGACAGTCCACAAAGTCCAATATTTGACTGCTAATAGGAAATCGAGGAGCAGAAGTACTTGTAGAAGACATTCATTGGTTGCCTACCAATCATCCATTTCCAGCGTCCGGATTTGCCTTGGGAAATGACCATCTCCCCCGACTGTGCTGACCAGGCTGTTCGGGTGGGCCTGACCCTATTCCCAGATCCAGGGACAAAGCCTGACTGGCTGAAGACAATCAGGTAAATCTCAACTCCCTTGGCAGTTATTGGTTAATATATGGACAATTCAGACCTAAACTCATCAATAAGTGATGTTCACCTTCTCATCCACACTGGAGATGAATAAGATAGCATGAAGCTGCTATGCTGCTGGCCGCAATCCCTGATGAAAAGCAGCCCTAGGAGAAATCCACCAATCAGGACAGCAGTGGGAAGAGACAGAAACCGGACCCTTGAATTACTAGATCAAATAACCTTGAAGTTCACTCTCTCTGGACTTTCCACATTTATGAACCAATAAACCCCTTGCTGTTTTAACACAGTTTAAGTTGGGTATTCTAGAAACCAAGAGCATTCTGATACCAAACTGAAAATATTCTTTCCCTTTTATTTTTAGTTGACATGTGATAGTTGTACATATTTAAGGGATAAAGAGTAATATTTCCATACATGTATACAATGTATAATAATCATATCAGGGTAATTAGCATATCCATCTCCTCAAACATTTTTCAATTGTTTGTGAACATTCAAAATCCTCTCATCTAGCTTTTTAAAAATATACAGTAAGTTAAAGCTAAACATATTCACCCTAAAGTGCTGCAGAACAGCAGAACTCATTCCTCCTATCTAGCTGTAATTTTCAAACTTAAAATATAAAGAGTTTATTAAATAAAAATAAAAGTATAAAAAATATAAAAGTGGTAGAGATAAGGACATTGTTAAAAATGAAACAATTGAAAAATATAATGAAACACTGTAGATATACTATGAAGAAGTATATCTGAAAACCACAAATAGAAAAAAAAGAATAGAATAAAAATATGAAGTTTATGAATTAAAATTAAATTAATTAATTTTTTGCAAAGAAAGTTTTTGCCATCGGCCAGGCACGGTGGCTCACACCTGTAATCCTAGCTCTCTGGGAGGCTGAGCCGGGAGGATCGCTCAAGGTCATGAGTTCAAAACCAGCCTGAGCAGGAGCCAGACCCCGTCTCTACTAAAAATAGAAAGAAATTAATTGGCCAACTAAAA
>VBSM01003143.1:22812485-22824723 GCA_008086735.1 Cheirogaleus medius
TGAAGCAGAAGGAACAGATGAAACTAACTGGTTGTGATCAGTTAGTTGTAAACACCACTGCACTTGGACCAGCCAGCATGCTTTAATAACTTTGTTGACTTTTGCTGTCTTTAAATGGGCCTTCTATTTTTTGTGGCCAGGATTGCATCAACGGAAATAATTGTTTCAGGACACACCCAAGTAGGCAGGCTTCTTAGTTTAGCACCTGTTTGGTATGGATAGCTACTTCCTAGTATTCAAGTGGTAATATTTCTAGGATGACTTGTGGTGGTTGATATTTATAATATTAGCAATTCATGTATCTTCTTCCTCCTTTTATTTTACAGTGTTTTTTGATCTTTTCAAAAACTCTATTTTTAAGAACTTTTTATTGAAATATAATGTAAATATTCAGCTTGATACAGTTTTACAAACTGAACATACCTGTATAACTAGCACATGACCAGAAGCCTCCCTCATTCTCCTTTCTAATCACTACCCCTACCAAGGGTACTGACTATCCTGACATAAAGGCATAGCTTGATTTTACTTGTTCTTGTATTTTATATAAATGGAAGGATACAGTATTTTCTTTTTTGTGTCTAGCTTCTTTCACTTAATCTTGTATTAGTGAGATTCTTCCTTATTGTTGTGCTTTGTTCTATATTCCTTTTCACTGTTGTATACTATTCCACTGTGTGAATATACGATTCATTTATAAGCATTTTTTTAAAATGTTTTCTTTAGAGACAGGATCTCACTTTGTCACCCAGGCCCAGTCATAACTCACTGTGGCCTCAAACTCCTGGGCTCAGGTGGTCTTCCTCCCTCCTCATCTTGAGTAGCTAGGACTACTGCCACATTCCACCATGCCTGGCTGATTTTTAAATTTTTTTTTGTAGAGACAGGGTCTCACTATGTTGCACAGGCTGGTCTCAAACTCCTGGCCTCAAGTGATCCTCTGGCCTTGGCTTTCCAAAGTGCTGGGATGGATTATGGGCAAGAGCCAGTGAACCTGGCCTCTTTTTACTGTTCATAGGCATTTGATCATTTCTAGTTTGGGTTATTTCAAATAGTGTTGCTATGAACATAATAAATGCATTTGTGGTATATATCTAATACTAGAATCAGTAGGTCATATTGTGAGCTTTAGTGTATAGTGCCAGTTTTTAAAAATGGTTCTATTTCTGCAGCAGTGTATGAGAGTTTGAGCTCACACCTGTAATCCCAGTGACTTGGAAGCCTGAGGTAGGAGGATGCTTGAGCCTAGGAGTTCAAAGCTGGACTGAGCTGTGAACATGCCACTGCACTCCAGCTTGGGTAACAGAGTGAGACCCTGTCTCTTAAAAAAGAGAGAGTTTGGATTGCCCTATAACTTCTCTGTCACTTGGTATTTGCCACCTCCCCCTCCCTCCCTCCCTCCCTCTCTCTCTCTCTCTCTCTCTCTCTCTCTTTTTTTTTCCCCACTTTAGCCATTCTGGTGGATATGTAGTAGTATCTCAGAAAATCTCCTGTGGGGAAAATTAGCTGACAATTTGGAGCCTTTTGGGGCTTTAATCTGTCACACCAATCTCATGCTACCACCAAATTAGAGTTCCTCTGCTTGGGCCAAGTATGATCTTCAGTCTGGACTCAGAAGTAGCAAATATTCCTAGAAAAGAAAATGGGTGATGATCCATCAGCTCAACTCACAGGGATCTCTCCTGTCTGGAATTCCAGTTTATCCAGTCCTCACTGCTTCCACAACTCTCCAACATCTTTGACAATGTTGTAATTCTTCCAGTTGTTGAAGTTGAATCAGTTTGCCATGACCCTACTACATCCTACCCAGGAATGGAAGTTATCAGTATATTCTTGAGATTTTCTGTGTACACATATTGCCTGTGAATCATGTTAGTTGTCTTCTTCCTTCCTTTCCAAACATCTTTATGTGTTTTGTTTCTTTTTCTTGCTTTATTGGATTGGTTAGAACTACCAGTGCGGTGTTGAATAGATTTGGTACTGGCATCCTGTTCATGGGGCAGTGGGGGTGTTTACATTATTTCACTATTGAGTATGATACTTGCTATAATTTTTGTAGATATTATTTTTAAGATGAAGAAATTTCTTCCCTTTTGAGTATAGTTTGCTGACTTCAAAAAAAATGCAAATGGTTGTCGAATTTAAATACTTTCCTGCATCTACCAAGAGGATTATGATTTTTTTCCTTTTTTTCCTGTTTATGTGGTTTAATGTATACGTTGAAAAATAAGTCCCCCTTAAACCCACCGTGTCTACTGTAGTAATTATTTTCATATTCCCTTTCACACATGAAACAGTTGTGTATAATCTTTCTCTTTATACCTATTAGACATTTAATCCTGCCATATGTTTTCCTTTTTATGGACAATGTATAGTGAGATAATATGGTTCTCAGCTCAGGACTCCTTTGGCAGATTAGAAGCATTCTTCCAGGTTCCTTCCACTACCACTGTTTTATATGGGGAGGAAGGAGTAAAAAACTGAAAACTCTCCTTAGAGCATTTATTTTGACCTACTTTAATTTTTGTTTCCTGGTTTTTGTGACTTGGGATTGTAAGGGAAGATGAATGGAGTCAGGAAAGGACTGTGAGGGTGGTAACCAGGAGCTGGAAGAAAGCCATCTATGATTTCTTTCAGCACCACCTTCTGCTCCTCCCCTTCCCACGCTTCCTCTTTCTGTAGTTCCAGTTTTGCCACAAATCAGTTGTGTGGCTGTGCAAGTCATTTAGCCACTGAGCTTTTGTTTCTCATCTGGGGTTGAGGAGAATGACCATGAACAGCTGCTGTGACCCACCACTTAGGGAGAATGGAAAGATTAAATAAGCAGGTTATAAAGCATATGACACTTTGAAAAAAAAATGTGAATGATCGTTAGGATTAATTTCGTACAATGGCATCTATCCCACATTTTCTAACAGCCTAAAAACTCCATCTCAAACACCTCTGATCCCCAAGCTACAGCTGTAAGAAACTGTGATTCACTATATGGCAAGAGGTATAAAATGGAGGTTTCGTTAGTTTGAGTAAACCTTAAAAAGTCTCTATAAAGTATTCTGTCTTAAACTTGTCACTTTTGGAATTAACAACCATTGATATGTGTGCACCAAAACTAAAACAAAATTTGCAAAAGTAAAGGGATTCCTTTACATTGCCTCCACTCTATTTCATTTAAAGGTTCATTTCTTGATCATAAACTTCCTTTCAGAGGTCCAGGAGATAGTGTTGGAACTGCTGACATTCTGCTTGAAACAAAGGCAAAGCATTGCATCATGGGCAAATAAAATTCACCTGACAAGATTTTATTTTATACCCACTTTTCTGATCTAGCTGGTGTATGAAGTGAGGTATACCTGTCCCTATAACTGAAGGGCCATGGTTAGATGCTTCCCTGACACATGTCGTTATTTTTTAGTTCAAGTAACATTAATTAATAGTACTTGGGAATATGTAGTCTTAAACATTGTTACTTGCTATACTGAGGCATCCTAGGGCTTATACCATCACTACCTTGACACTTTTATTTACTTCTGCCTTCTATGGGGGAAATGGGGATGTTTTGTGGTGAGGTTCTGATTCCAGGCATTTTCTCTCTGGGTACTTCCTCCACATGCAGGAGTGCCATAGGCCTTGACTTCCACCTATGGTTTTGAGAGTGGGTGTGTGGATTCCACACAAGGGAGGTTTTGATTTGTAATTCTCTATTAGCATGATCACACACCTGTTCAGGTTTACAGGTTATCATTTCTAAATCAGGTCTAATTTTAAATTTGTGAGGGGGATGGGAGAGGCGAGGGAGAGAAAGGCAAAGTAAAATTTTACAATCTGCTGTTACATAGGCTGTGAAACACACAAAGAGCTATTTGCTTAATTTTTTTTTTTTGAGACAGAGTCTCACTCTGTTGCCTGGACTAGAGTGCCGTGGCATCAGCCTAGCTCACAGCAACCTCAAACTCCTGGGCTCAAGCAATCCTTCTGCCTCAGCCTCCCAAGTAGCTGGGACTACAGGCATGTGCCACTATCCCCGGCTAATTTTTTCTATATATTTTTTAGTTGTCTAGCTAATTTCTTTCTATTTTTTAGTAGAGATGGGGTCTCGCTCTTGCTCAGGCTGGTCTTAAACTCCTGAGCTCAAACGATCCGCCCACCTCAGCCTCCCAAAGTGCTAGGATTACAGGCGTGAGCCACCCTGCCTGGCCTAATTGCTAGACCTTGATCAGGTATTTCCTTCTACTTTGTGCCCTTGCCTTTTAATTTGGCATGCTTCTACTCACCCTCTCCCCTCCTAGACAGGCTTAGGTGCACCCCTTTCATAACTCCTGTAGTGCCCCAGGGACATTTTTGTCAGTACACTTAAAATGTAATGACCTGTTGTCATCTCTGACTCTGTCACTAGTCTAAGTTCCTAAACAGGGGTTCTTATCTCTTTAGTCAACGTGCATAGTACAGTGTCTGGACCTTAATAGGACTCCTTAAATGTTTATTCGGATATGGAGGGCGAAGCTGGACACAGGACTAGGAGTTATGACTTTATGTGGCATGATCTTGGGCAACTGATTTAAGCTCCATAAGCTTCAGTTTCCTTGTAGGTAAGACAATGGGACTAGCTCACCTGGATGTCTTGTTAAAATGCAGATTATGGATAGATAAGTCTCTGGTGGGTTCTGATATTTTACATTTTTAACAAGCTCCTGGGGGAGCCAGTGCTGCCAGTCCATGAACTACAAAGGACTGGGTAACATAAAATGACTCTTCCAGCTTTTACTTCCTGACATTATAGTTGTTTTAAATTCTGAACAAAATCACAAAATATGTTGTAGTTACTAAACATCTCTCCAGTTTATCAGAATGCTGAGAACAGTTCTGTGCTGCCTTATGAAGTTTCCAATGTATGATAATGTCCCTAAAATTGAAGGTAATTTTATTGCTCCTAAAATTTTGATTTGACAGGTTAAAAATATCAAATAAATGTCTGGGAAAGCATTCGAGTTAGCACTAGCTTGTCATCTAAAATGTCAGAATGCTTGCTTATTGGAGAACATTTGCAGTAAATAAAATTACTGAAGGATTTATGCTAATGAGGGAGCTGAGGTGGATAGACAAGTGATCTTATGAGTATAAATACAGAGACAGGCAAGCTGTTGATGAATTCATCAGAGGAGGAGGAGGAGGAGTTCCCAGTCATTTCTGTCAGTTCTCCAGAAGGTGAGAATCAAATTGTTGTAGCAAGTGTTGGGAGATATGCTATAGGTAAAGCCCGACTGCCTGTGGATTCCTGGGAATGGGTCTTGTGTGAAAATGTTGCTACTGTTTCTTTTGGCATTTACTTCCTCAAGAAGTCATTTTTGATTTGGGAGCATTGCCAGCTTGGAAATCTATAGCTGTTCTTGATCCCTTGTACAAATGTCTAAAAGTAGTTGATTTAATTTTTATATGTGACTTATAGAATAAATTCATCTCTTTCAGCCACACCAAGGATATTAATCAGGCACAGCTTTCGTTTCCAAATAAGTTATTATATATCCATGCCTGTGGTGGACTCTGGTCATTTATAAATGGTTCTTACTGGGCTGGAAATTCTCAATCTCTTGCTATTCTGTCTACCTACATCTTATTCTCTGTTTTACAATCAATATTTTTTGTCTAAGAAAATTAAAATCTAGATAAAGGAAGTTGAAACTCTCAAAAAAGTACAGAATGTCGCCTTTAGTTGAGGTGGTTATCTTTATATTATAGATTTTAACCTCCCACAAAACAAGACAGTTTACACTACTAAAGTGAACTATATTTCATCTCCCTACTGCAGTTGTGGTTAGGACCGAAGTTAAAGTATCATCGTCATTATTACATTTTAATCATTTGTAATCCTTGGTTCCCCTGAATCAAACTTGCAGGTGCAAGCACAGTAAAGGGAGTTGGTTATAAACAGTGGCAATGGAACCAAGGTAGCCTTTGGCTTTTGCTCCCACCTAGTGGAATCCATCAGTAGAAGCCCAACCCCCTTGCCCCTCTAGTAGAGCCTTGCAGAGAGTGAGTTTAGGCATTCTCTTTGGAGCCCACTGAGTTCTTACTGCCACCTTTTAATGCTGCCCTTCTTACTGGAGGTCTTGCTGGAGGCTACCTCATGGCTTATTTAGTGTTATATTTTTGCTGGGTTGGGACTCATTTTTTAAAAACTCAATTTATATTAAACTTAAATGAAGGTTTCTGAAACAAACTGTGTACATGCTGAAGGCATTTGCTATAGTCTACACGGATTATCCTTTGGGAAATATCTTAATCAGGACTGCTGTCTGAGGTGCCTTATGCCCCTCTCTGGAGTCTTAAATAGACCATTTTCTGTCACTCTGAGAATTATTCCTATTTATTTATTTTTAACCACAAAACACCATTTTTTAGATTTTGCACTTAGATATTTTCATCTATCTTTGACATTGAACTTAAGTGGCTTATGGTTAATGAAGTAGAAAAGAATTGTTAATAATGACTTTTCACTTCCAAATTGCTTTTGAATTTTCCAGTGGTGGCCTTATATCCCCAAAATGTTAGTATTTTATGCTTTGCTTTTCAAGAAATTGTTTTTGCTATAAAGACAATAAGCGTTATCTGTGTATATATAGCATTATCTGTGTAAACCACTATGTGATTTTTAAAAACCAGTGTTATACGTTTAGTATGACTTACAATATTGACCTTTAAAATCCCAAGTATTCTGTCCTCAAAAGAAGACCTAGGGTCTTAGTCTTAATAGGTAGTCTTAATAATAACAAACCTCTTTGGTTTATCGATTGTTATTCAGATTAGAAGAATAGTTACAGATTATTTCAGAGAGGAAGATATTCTGATAAAAAGCAGACTAGATTATTCCCTCTCTTAATCTCTGGAGATTTTTAACACAAAAAAAATTTTATCCAAAATAATTGTATGCCTATTTCAGCTGCCTATTATTTGCCTTTAAATCTTGCTATCAGTCTTTAAGCAGCAGTCAGATCCACTTCTTTTTTCTCCCAGGTAGGAAGCAAATGTGCTAGCACAGGCTTATTTTTCCTCTGTAGTTTCAGATATGCTTTATTAACCTGCCAGTAATAGCAGGTTAACTTTTTGTCTCTTAAGCAGCCCTCAGTATAGATAAAAGTAGCATCTACTCTCAAAAAACATGCATACCCCAGACTCTGGAATATCCCTTCATTGCACTAATATCAACCAATACTCCTACAAGATTCTTTTTTTTTTTTTTTTTTTTTTGAGACAGAGTCTCACTTTGTTGCCTGGGCTAGAGTGAGTGCCATGGCGTCAGCCGAGCTCACAGCAACCTCAAACTCCTGGGCTCAAGTGATCCTCCTGCCTCAGCCTCCCCAGTAGCTGGGACTTATAGGCATGTGCCACCATGCCCGGCTAATTTTTTCTATATATATATTTTTAGTTGGCCAATTAATTTCTTTCTATTTTTATAGTAGAGACGGGGTCTCGCTCTTGCTCAGGCTGGTTTTGAACTCCTGACCTTGAGCTGTCCACCCGCTTCGGCCTCCCAGAGTGCTAGGATACAGGCGTGAGCCACTGCACCCGGCATACTCCTACAAGATTCTGTGTGCTGGTAGTCCTTTCTCATTACTGTAACTCTAGCCTTCCTAGAGAAGAAAGAAGACTATCAGAAGGCCTTTGTAAGAGAATTTATCTAATGTTTATGTTAAGATTGCCAGACTGTTCCTGTGCTGGCATTCAACTCTTAAACAGATTACAAAGATTACTTAGGGTCTTTCTATCTTTTTGTTTGTTTGATGTCCTTGCTTTTGCTGCTATTGTAGGGCAGCCCAGGTCTCTTACTTTGTATTAGGACTTTATAGGATTGTTCCTCAGTTGGGATTGTTTCCTGTTCTGAGAATGGGCTTATCTACTCTGCTCTTCCAGATCTACTCTATCTTTAAATATCATCAGGTTGAGCAATGTTTTGGCTGACCCAGTAATAATTCTTACACATCCTCTCACCTCACTCTAACAGATAGCTCTGAAACATGTGTGAAAGAAAACTCTATTCTAGGTCAGCACACTGACCAACTCATGGCCCAATCCACCCAGTCTCAAATGCCCATCCATGTGCTCTTCTAGGTATAAATATGGCTCCACAAAAACAATATTGTTAGCATTTCTCAGAAAGAATCAGGGGTAAGAAGCAGAAGAGGAATGACTACACCCTGTAGATAGGCTATAAAAAAGTTTCCTCCAGACATTTTTTTATCTGATAATATATTATTATGGGTTTGCTTGATGTTATTCTTTGTCCTTTAAAAAAAAAGCAGTCACAAACCAACAATTAATAATTTTTTTCTTTTCAGTTTCCAAAAAAAGACTTACAGCAAAATGAATAATCCAGCTATCAAGAGAATAGGAAATCACATTACCAAATCTCCTGAAGACAAGCGAGAATATCGTGGGCTAGAGCTGGCCAATGGTATCAAAGTACTTCTCATCAGTGATCCTACCACGGACAAGTCATCAGCAGCACTTGATGTACACATAGGTACAATTTAAAATTGTGAATTAAGCTTTGTTCAGTTTCATTGACCTAATGACGACATTTATTACAACTTTCGATATGAATGCAAATAAAGACCCATAAGTTATCAGTTTAATAATGTACCTCATTTTATACCAGAACCCTCATATAGCTATTGGTAAACTAAACTTGTCCAAGTCAAATAATCTTACATTTACTAAGGGCATCTTATTAGGTTCCTACCTAAGGTGACCTAGTAGCAAAGAAATTCATTCCCATCCTTTACAGTAAAACAGTTGTGATTTTTCACTTTGGTACACTTAATAGCATATTTCATAGATTTTTGCATGCACATTTCTTCCACATTTAATGTTGCTTTAATCAGGTTGCTTCTTCCCTATGTAGTGGGACAGTGTTTTGTTTTTTTTTTCTCTTAGAAAAGCTTTTATTTAACTCAATGGCATTTTAGAATTGAGTAATAAGGTAATATTGCACAAATAACTATTGCCTACCATAATGCAAAGTGCTTTGTAAATATCATCTAATTTGTACTCACATGATCCTCTAAGGTATTATAGAAGTAGTGACTAAGGCAAGATAGGTAAAGTATTGTGGTTAATGTTTCACAGCCAGTAGAGCCACTAGCCCCAAATCCATACTCTTAGCACTGTGCCGTATGGTCTCCTGTAATACGATAAAACCATGACAAGAAAATTCTAGTTCTTATAACACTGATTTCTTTTCTTCCCTCCAGTGTGTGAGGAAACTAATGCTCAGAGAGGTTAAGTAATCTGTCTGCTCAAGGTTACCAACTAATTAATATCAAAGGCAGGGACTAAAATCTAGGTCTTCTGCCTACTCGTATACCTTTCTAAATAATACCATTTTAGAGCTGCCTATGCTTAACTTTCTCTGATTGTATGGTTGGAGTTGTCATGCTAACAAGAGTTCCAAATTATCTGTAATTCATCTGTGCTTACTAGCTCTGAACATTAAAAAAGGTTCACTATATATATATTTTCTCTTTCAGGTTCATTGTCCGATCCTCCAAATATTGCTGGCTTAAGTCATTTTTGTGAACATATGCTTTTTTTGGGAACAAAGAAGTACCCTAAAGAAAATGAATATAGCCAGTTTCTCAGTGAGCATGCAGGAAGTTCAAATGCCTTTACTAGTGGAGAGCATACCAATTACTATTTTGATGTTTCCCATGAACATCTAGAAGGTGCCCTAGACAGGTAATGATGAATGCCCTATGAATTATCCAATTTTGTATACTTAACCATAATAATAATTAACATTATTTTTACAAAGATAACTTCACAGCTTATAGTTTAACAAAAGGTATTTTAACCAGTATTTTTCCGTGTGTTTTATAAAAAAAGAAAAAATAATGAATGATGTCATATATTTACTTTATATGGTAAAGGAAAAATAGTGGCATGACTTTAAATCTGTCTTTAGGCCTACAAAATATTTTATTGACTTATAAAATTCTCACCAGCCCTTCCCATTCTAATTGGTGTTACTTGTAAAGTACATGATGAAGAGTAACCTGTGATAGTGTCATGGATCTCTTTTCAAACATACTTCTCGTTCCACAGTGCTAGACCTTAAAAATATTCTGTTCTCCTTTACTTCCTTGCTTCTCAAGGAGACTTAGTGGATACAGAATGTTTTGATCTGCTATTTCAACCCTGGGGATATTTTGAAAACATTTTCTGGAGCAAGTTCTATTAGGCCAATTTAAATTTTTGGCCAATTTTTTATATAGCTTACAATTTCTAAATTTTTATATTAGTGATTTGATTCAATATTCAAAGTGTAGTTTATCCTTGGTGACTTTTTATAGTTTTCTCTGTTACTAAGGTGTAGTTCTACAGCTTCTTTATGGGTCCATAATAAAGTTTGACTTTGTAGTTCTAGTAATTTTCAGCTTTATTTGCTTTCTTATATTTTTTAAAAAATTAACAGGGCAAAGACATGGGTTTAGGTTATGTGGCTGGGTCGAAGTAGTCTGCTTCCTACTTATTCTATCTTATGTTTTAGTCTTTAGGCAGCAGCTTTGAGGTATATTCATCTTTTATAAGTATTCCCAGAAGACTTCCATTAATGAGTTCTTTGGGATCATACACTGAATTTCATTTCCTGCTCTGCAAATGCTACAACAGATGTTCATATAATAGATATATGGTGGAGGATGTCTGTTACTTGGCTTAGAATAACTCACTTGAATAAGAGCATCATTTAAAGAACCCTGATACTGTGTCATAAACATGACCCATTATCTGGGCCCATCCAGCTTTGGTATGTAGCTATTAGGTACTTTTCCCAGCCTGGGTGTATTGAGGTAGATAAAAGGTTACATGTCTAGAAATTCTTTGTTTCCATACATCTTTGATTATAGACTCCAGATAGATGGAGTTTCCTTTTGGATTGGTATGTGTAAAGTACTTAGCACAGTATCATATTCACTTACTTGAAATAAGTAGCAAGTAATGATAATGGACTCTTTGACAGCTGGACTGTGAGGTGTAGTAACTGAGATGTTTATTGACTCAATAGTTTCTTAGGCCCACCGAATAGTAGTCCCATTCAGAGCTTCCACTCTTGGCTTCATCTGAATTCTGAGTCTTGTTCTTATAAGGTGGGATATAAAGTTTCTTAAAAGGAATTGGTACATGAAATTGTGACTGAAATTGCAACTTGATATAGGAGAGTTAATTTATTATATTAACTAAAGATATTTTAGTTAAACTTTGGTACTCTTAAAGTATAGCCTCAAGACAAGCATATTGGTTACTTATGTTAAAGTTATTTACCATGTTATTTGTTGAATCACTGCTTATTAAAAATTTATAGACTGTTTCTTTTACTATTTCCTAAAAGCCCATAATCATGGTATAGTCAAACTACTATGTCATACCTCAGATTTCTTACTGCATTATTTTTTTCTACTAATTAAAGTTTGTTTTTTCCATAAGAAGAAAAAAGATATTCAAATTCAGCCTTTTAAAAGTTGGTTACTTGTTTGTTCTAAGGTGCCTGAGTTTTAGCGAAATTGCACCTATGACTGTAAATTTAGGATTTGCCTAAGAACTCTCACGTGTCTAGCTTTTCTTTTGTGTGTGTGTGTTATATTTTTTGGTTATATTTATTTTTTAATATTTTCACTAATTATTTAGCATCTCTGGGATAGATTAACTCCTCTGAATTGACATGTTTAATATTTCAGAAATACTTTTAAAATGACAGTTTTCAAGTTGTTAATTACGTTTTACACCCTTAGGTTTGCACAGTTTTTCCTGTGCCCCTTGTTTGATGAGAGTTGCAAAGACAGAGAGGTGAATGCAGTTGATTCAGAACATGAGAAGAATGTGATGAATGATGCCTGGAGGCTCTTTCAGTTGGAAAAAGCTACAGGGAATCCTAAACACCCCTTCAGTAAATTTGGGACAGGTTTGTCAACAGCTGTTTTCATGTATTAGTTCTTTTTGACCTCATTTAAACCCATGGCCTCTTTGAATAGTATTGTAGTTCAGGATAGAAGGTTTCAGAATTCTCCATTCCTGTTTATATCCCATTCAAATAGGGGTCTAAATTTTAAGGAGCAGAGCAGTTAAAGTTGTGAATAGATACTAACCAGCATTTTAAAGGGAAAAGATCATAGATCCTTTTATTCTGAAGTCTACTTTTCCATCGGAAGTGCTTTTTTTAAAGGCCCACTTAGGCTGGGCACAGTGGCTC
>VBSM01003143.1:22824823-22839034 GCA_008086735.1 Cheirogaleus medius
ATACTGTAGAAGACAAACAAGGGCCTTGCTCTCAAAGTGCTATTATTTCTGGAAGATAAGGGGGGGGGTGACAGGAAGTAGAGTTAAATAAAAGTGGAAATTTTTTGTTTTATAACTGTATCCTTTTTCTTCAATTTTTTGTTAAAAAGTACTTGTTTAATAATTAAACAGTACAAAAGTATTTAAAGTATAAAATAAAAGCAAAACCTTGATGTCTCTCTCTTCCTCATCCACTCCTGCCAGTCCCACTCACTAGAGGTAATCATTGTTAATAGGTTGCTATGCCTTTAAAATATTGCTTTGGGTATTATAAAGTTGCATAAGAATAATGATAATAGATTGTTTAGTGCATTTATAAATTTATGCTTGTTTTTAAAATTAATTTTGGGAACTTTTAAATACTATAAATATAGCTTGCTTTTTTGGATACGATTCTAATATATCTAACAGCAGCCAGAGAAATTAGTGTGGCTTTACAGAATTAGAAGGAATTTTCAAAAATTGCAGGTAGAAGCACTGATATTATATTATTTAGAAATATAGTACTTGGGACTCAATAATAGCATCATTGAATGAATACTGGGGTCCCTAAAATGTCTATATAATGCTGCATTGTTTGAAAAGTGCTTTTTGTGGAGAACATTAGCATACATGGTATGTCAAAAAGGGAGTGTGAGGTTTTTCTGTTTTTTGTTTTTTTTTTAAGAGACAGGGCCTTGCTCTGTTGCCCATGCTTGGAGTACAGTGGCACGATCATAGCTCACTGCAGCCTTGAATTCTTGGGCTCAAGTGATCCTCCTGCCTCATCTTCCCAAGTAGCTACGACTATAGGTGCATGCCACTGCACCCAGATAATTTATTTTTATTTTTGTAGAGACAGGGTCATGCTATGTTGCCCAGGCTTGTCTTGAACTCTTGGGAGGCCGAGGTGGGAGGATCACTTGAGCCCAAGAGTTCAAGACAAGCCTGCGCCTCCCAAAGTGCTGGGATTATAGGCATGGGCCACTGTGCCCAGCCTAGTAAGAACTTTAAAAAGCAAATTTTAAAATCATTACATTCAAATGATTGTTGTTCTTTAAAGTAGTCCTTTCAGTAGGTTAGATATTCACACCAACAATGCTACTATTGTGTAGAACATGTTGGAGCTCCTCTTTGGGGGTTGCCTTATTTTTAAATAGCCTCACCGATGACAAATCATAACCAGTGTAATCAAGAAGCAGCCACAACTCTTCCAGAAATAAATTCAGTGAGTAAAGCGAGTAATGTGTCACAAGTAAACTTGTCACAAGCAAGAAACAATCCTAAAATGTCCCAGAGGAAGGTTTCAAGAATTATGGGCAAAGAAATACATTGCATAGCATATGTAGATGGGTGAAGTTTGTGGGCATATTTGTCTTCATAACTTGACAAGGCTAGGCAGTTAGCAAAGTACAAGGTAATATAAACAGCTAGAAGACAAGTGAGTCAGACTCAGTACACAAGGGTGGAAAATGTGATGTAAGTAGTACAGATGTCAAGTTACCTTCTGATTTTAGAAATATAAACTAACATTGAGTTTTTTAGAATATAGTGTCTGTCCATTTTAAGGTCACAGATATGTTTGAAAATATGATGAAAGCTGTATGCCTTCATCCAGAAATTATGCATACATAAAATTTTGCAAAGGGTAGTCTTTGAAGGAGGATCTTGTTAGAAATTCATGCTAATTTACTTCTGTTATTTTGAGTGTTTCTATGAATGTGAGCCATTTTCTCCATCGAGGGATTATGATTTTGAATAATTCAGGAAAACATATGTATTTTTAGATGAACAAAAACCAAGCATTGTGTTATCTATTTTAAGAAAACCTTATAATAAGATGTTTGTCCTTTACAGTGTTTTTTCATGCTTCAGAAGTAGTATAGATCAGTGGCTTTCAAACTCTTTTGTATATATCTCACAGTAAGAAGCACATTTTACCTAGCAACTCAGAGCACATATGTGTTTGTGTAAGCAGCTGAAACAAAAGTTTTATCAAAAAAAATCAGTCTTACATCATGGTATGTCATCTGGTACTTTCTATAATATTCTTTTTTTCCAGAAAAATTCTGGTCTGCCAATACTTTAAATTTATTTCATAACAATATAATGGATCCTGACCCACAGTTTAAGTAATCCAAAGTGATAGGCAGTCAGTAGACAAACAAAAAAAGCGTTGGGTAACACTCAGCACTTATCCATGAACAAAAATAAATAAATAACAACAAAAAAGCACTTTTTTTTTTGGACACAGGGTCTTACTCTGTTGCCTAGGCTGGAGTGCAGTGACCTCATCATAGCTCACTGCAACCTTGAACTCCTGGGCTCAACTGATCCTTCAACCTCAGTCTCCCAAGTAGCTGGGCCTACAGGCGTATGCCACCACACCTGGCTAATTTTTCTATTTTCTGTAGAGATGAGGTCTTGCTCTTGCTCGGCATAGTCTCGAACTCCTGGCCTCAAGCAATCCTCCTGCTTCAGCCTCACAAAGTGCTAGGATTACAGGCCTCTGGAACTGAGGCTTTTAGAATCTTCATTTGTAGAAAAGAGAGGCACCATCAATACTCAAATTTCTCCTTGATATGACTGAATTTCAAACCATTCCCCAGCAAAGGCTCCCCTCCAGAAGTTAGAACTATGGATACCTTTAAGAGCACTTGAACCCCCTCAGGTAGAGTGAGAAGATGTCTCAGGACCTCTCTGGGCAGTAGAGCAGATCTGGAATTGAACTGAGTCTTTAGTGAGAAACTGAGAGAGGACTAGTTAAGAACCTGGAAACTTAGATGTTAGGCTGCTTATTGTGAGTATGAACACATACGATTACTTTGTGACTAGAAAAAGATTAGTGAGCATTTGCTGTGCTGTTTCTTGAAAACTCTTCACTGGATCTGTTGATTTAAGCATTCTGGGGCATGAATCTTAACTGAGTACTGTGCAGCGCTACTGAGCTGAAGACTGGGTCTGAGAACGCCATCTGGTGGCCTTCTGCAGACATCCAATTTAGTGAAAAAGGGACTTTCCCAATCCCAATTTATCAGTGTAAAAACACAAGGAAAAAAAATAAGCCACATCAAGAACATGTTCTACCATAGTTTTATCTCTGCAGAAGAAAGACAAGATTTCATGTAGTAGTGTAAGCAGGACCAATACTAAAAATTATCAGGCCAGTATCTTAGGATATGATGCCATTTTGGAGAGACACCAGTCATTGTAATTTCATCTCTCAGTCTCTAATTTGCAAGGTCTTTATTAGAAAGGTATTATTTAGAGAATTTGACAATTTCTTTTGCTGTGAATATTTTATCCTAACTGAATTAGTTATTAAAATTTCATGAGAGCTCTTAGTGGTACATTGTATATATCACTTGAGATTTATAAAAGTAGCATTGTATTCTATTTTTACCAGTCTAGATCACATCCATGAGAATTCACATCACAAATTTAATGCTTCAGCCCAAAATAGTAAATTTCTTTCCATGAGTAACTTGGCAAGTTCCAAAAATATCCCTCAGTGGCTCTGTTCAATTAATTATGGAGCACATAGGGAATTGAAAATTAAAGTAGTGTGAATGGAGGCCATGTGGATCACATTTTATAAGTGCGTATAATATCTACTGTCCCATAGGGATTTTAACAAGTATGATTTTTATAAAGCACTTTTAGTTCCGTAGGGAAAACTCTGTAGTTTTAAATGTTATTGTTTGTACTATACTGTCCTGTTTATCCACCTTATAGTCAAACATATTTGACTAATTATGTGTTTTAGTTTGAATTGTTTTTATTATCTTATTAGCAATGTCAGTAATAATTATATAACTTTAAAGTCCACATAGTTTGCTTCTTCTAAGTATTGCCTTTTCTTCCCTTTCAGGTAACAAATATACTCTAGAGACTAGACCAAACCAAGAAGGCATTGATGTAAGACAAGAGCTACTGAAATTCCATTCTACTTATTATTCTTCCAATTTAATGGCTATT
The DNA here is from genome assembly GCA_008086735.1 of Cheirogaleus medius. Classification (NCBI taxonomy): domain Eukaryota; kingdom Metazoa; phylum Chordata; class Mammalia; order Primates; family Cheirogaleidae; genus Cheirogaleus; species Cheirogaleus medius. The sequence goes on from VBSM01003143.1 coordinate 22,828,820, forward strand.
TGTGTTTTAGGTCGAGGTAAGAACCCTTAAAATTTTTCATAGAATTGAATAATCTAAGTTTTCCATTTTCATTTTTTCAAAGTATTAGAAGACAGACGTAAGATACAGCTGTTTATCTGCTCAGGGTCTTTTGAAAATGATCTACTTGTTGAAGAATACTTGGATGGGGATTTTTATTTTTAACTCCCTGTGTTCCAAAAAGAAGTTTAGGTGGTTTTAAATAGAGACCTGTCATTGATATTTACAGAGTATTCTTGGGTGAACTTTTTAAGCCTATGGTAACATCTATTTTTATTGCTTTTATGCCTCACTGAATGAAATATATTTGAATTATTTTTAAGTATTTAATAACTTAATGGGTTTATGGGATTTTGGATCAGGGTATAATCTATTTTATATGTCCCTAGGTTCTAAAAGGGATTTCTCCTTGCCTTCTCAAATCTGTGGAATGCCATGCTATCTACATCATGTTACTTTAGGGAGTATGTCACACTATTGTTTCTGCACTTGTCCATTAAATAAATTCCCCGTCCTCCCCCCAAAAACAAAACAAATAAATGGAGACCTGAAGAAAATATAAATTACTACTCTAGTAGATGCCATAAGCAAATAAAAGCAAGGGAAGGAAGTATAAAAGAAAAGATTGACAGATTTGACCTTATAACAACACAAAAAAACTGGAAACAAACCTAAAAAGTAGATGATGATAAACTGGGGAAACTATTTGGAATATAAACAGCAAAGATTTGATTTTTAAAATGCAGATTAATTAATGATACTGTATTGTTTCCCCCTGTTAAATTCCATGCTTTTGGAATTTTTAAATTTGTTTTGTTTTGGCCGGGCGCGGTGGCTCACGCCTGTAATCCTAGCACTCTGGGAGGCCGAGGCGGGTGGATAGCTCAAGGTCAGGAGTTCGAAACCAGCCTGACCAAGAGTGAGACCCCGTCTCTACTAAAAATAGAAAGAAATTAATTGGCCAACTAAAAAATATATAGAAAAAATTAGCCGGGCATGGTGGCGCATGCCTGTAGTCCCAGCTACTCGGGAGGCTGAGGCAGAAGGATTGCTTGAGCCCAGGAGCTTGAGGTTGCTGTGAGCTAGGCTGATGCCACGGCACTCACCCTAGCCTGGGCAACAAAGTAAGACTCTGTCTCAAAAAAAAAAAAAAAAAATTTGTTTTGTTTTAAGTAATACCCACTATGGATATGAGTGCTCTTTTGTATTGGTTGTAGTGGTATCAATTGTACTAGTCTTTCTGCAGTTTAACAAGATCATCCTTAAAAGGTACATACACATTTTTACTTCTAGAAATATTAATACAATATAAGGAAATAATCAGAGTTCAAATGTGACGTAAAAGGATGTTTCTGTCAGTACAATATATATTAGTGAAAAGTTAGAAATAATCTAAGTATATATTAATAAGAGATTGGTTAAGTACTGATTTTATAACTATAAAATGGAACATCTTGTAAAAAAAAATGGAGGCTGGGCACAGTGGCTCATGCTTATAATCCCAGCTCTTTGGGAAGCCAAGGCTGGAGGATTGTTTGAGACTAGCCTGGGCAACATAGTAAGACTCCCATCTCAACAAAACATTTAAAAATTAGCCAGGCATGGTGGTGGTCACCTGTAGTCCTACCTACTCTGGAGGCTGAGATGGGAGAATTGCTAGAGCCCAGGAGTTTGAGGTTGCAGTGAGCTATGAGCACACCACTGCACTCCAACCTGGGTGACAGATGGAGATCTTGTCTCAAAAAAAAAAAAGACAAAATAGTAAAACATATATGAGAAAGTTAATATTGTGATATAGTAGTTAAGAACTCATACTCTAGAGTCCAACAACCTGGCTTTGAATTCCAAATATACAACTTACTTAGCTATGTGGCTGTGAGGTAACAAAGTTACTTGAGTTCCCTAAACTTCAGTTTTTGCATTTGTAAAATGGAGGTGGTACCTCATACCTGTTTTGAGGTTTAATTGAGATAATGGAAATAGTGTTTAGCATAGTATTTGGCACATAGCAAATGCTCCATAAATGATAGCCACTCTAGCATCTCATAATTGTGAGATTATGGTACTCTTGTCATCTTTTTGCTTTTGTTTCTAAGTTTTCTGCTATTGGCAAATGTTATTTTTGCAGTTAGAAAATAAACTATCTAGGCCGGGTGCAGTGGCTTACACCTGTAATCCTAGCACTTTGGGAGGTTATGAGGCAGGTGGATCACTTGAGGCCAGGAGTTCAGGACCACCTGGGCAACCTAGTGGGACCCTGTCTCTACAAAAAATAAGAAAAATTAGCTGGGTGTGGTGGCGCACACCTGTAGACCTAGCTGTACGGAAGCAGTGAGTTTTGATTGAGCCACTGCACTCCAGCCTAGGAAGAGAGACCCATCTCTTAAAAAAAAAGAAGAAACGAAATTATATACATTTTAAGTTGAACCAGAATATAAAATGAATTCAAGGAGTGAGGCCAATTTAAAAAAGCAGACTTTATAAAACTATGTGCTTGCTAAAGGTAGGTGGGCCTAGAATGTTAAATATCACTTGGTATTTAAAGCCCAGTTCTGGGAATAGATGCCTAACCTGTATTTTTTTTTTCTGTGTTATATTTGAGATAAAACACATGATTTCAATAAACTTTTATTGGGCAAGTAACAATGGCAACAGATGAATGAAACATGAGCCCTGTCCTTAGTGTTTTCTTGGTTTGGTAAAAGTGACAGAATACGGGTCTAAAAGAAATAAGATGTTTCAGTTTCCTGATCCATACATGTCACTCCTATCGTGACTGATTTCCTGTACTGAGCTCAGTAGACTTGATGAAGGCTCTGGGAGAGGTGTCTTTACAGTACAAAAGTGTGAGGAGGAAACTGGATCTCTTAGACTAGAGGATTAATAGATAATCTGTTCCTCTTTCTGGGGACAAGGGAGAGGAAGGCTAACCATGTGGAAGGATTTCTGTCACAAGGGCACGAAAGAGTTTTTCCCTTCTTGCCTGGAGCCATCCCTCTAGTTGTGGCAGCATGAATTGCCTGAACACTTGGTAAATAGGTAACAATCAAGTACAGAAACTGAGGTTGCCAAGCTCTGATGATATGAAGATGAACGAAACTCAGTTCCCTGATCTCTGGTGGCTTGGTTTAGTGGAGAAGACAGACTGCAATATTGTTTAGCTCACTTACCTTTAAAAAGCTACACTGTGAATTTATGCTTTTAGGATAGAAATATGCAAGACAAAAGGCACATTTGATAGAACCTTACTCTAAAGGGCCTTGCTGTCATCAGTACTTCAAGTCAGCAAATCTTTGTTGATAACTTACCTTGTTTCAAGTCGTATGTCTCATCTGTGCATAAAGATGTCTCTTGACATCTCTTGCTCCAAATATATCCCCTCCATTCCTAAGTTCGCGTGTCATATACGCAGCTACTGATCTGCCTTTTATTTGGCTCTTGGACATGTTGAGATCCTTCATACATGTCAAAAAAATTGACATGAAAATAGATATATTTTATAAATAAAGTACAAATGTCCACATTCATAGACATGAAAGATTTCATACCATATAAAAGCAATTCTCAAATAGTAATTAAGTGTCCTCTAGAGAGTTCATGGAAAAGTTCAAAATGGGTCATAGAATATCAGGGGAAATTTCTTATTTGATTCAAATGCTTAGTGACAGTAACAAGGGATGAATGTTTATACCATTTATAAATAACCTATTTTTGAGTAGACAGAATCAAGGTGAGTGATTATCTTGTTTATAAAAAGATAAGGTTTTTTGTACTCTTTTCTTTTTAGAATGATAGTAATATATGCACATGGAAAAAAATTTATCCCACACAGGTATAAAATAAAAAGCAAGTTGTTCTTATTCCATCCTATGACCACTATGCCCTCTCTCCAAAGACCCTAACTCATTTCTTGTTATACTTCCAAAAGTTGAATTTTGTTAATATGTTTTTATATATGTCTTTTAAAAACATTAAATTATATTGGCATGGCATCGTTTTATAGCCTGCAGTTTTCACTTAATAGAGCTTTGAGATATTTTAGTATCAGCACATACAGATCTATCCCTCATTAATGGATGCATAAAATTCCAATGTATCGATGTTTCATAATATCCACAAATTTCAGATGTTTAGGTCATTTCCATTTTTTGTTATAAACAGTTCTGCTACATATTTTTATATATTGCAAACTTTTGCAAGTAAAACCCTTTATAAAAGAATATATGTAGGTGAAAACATAAAAGAACATCACTTGAGTGGTCATATAAGTTTATCAGTAATTGAGAGTCTTTGAGTGACTTTGGCACATTGTGGTACAGAATCAGTAATGTTAGACCTTGGAAGAGACTTGTGATCATCTTACCCAATTTCCTTATTTTACAGAGCTTGGAGTGGTTAACCAGTTTGTCCAAGTAGTCAGTTAACATGGTTGGTAAAGCTGGGGTTAGAATCCCAGTTCCCTGGGATTCCCCTTCCCAGGATTCTTTTCACCATTATACTATTTCCCCACAAAATCAACCACATATAAACTCTAACATTTGACTTTTAACAATGGGCTTAGACTGTGTCTATTTGTAAGGTGTATGTTATAATCTCTCTTCTAATAGTTCAGTAGATGCCTGTTGGGAATCATAGATAGTTAATTTTCTAAATGCAACTATTATTGTTTCTAATATTTGTTTTTTATTTATTTATTTATTTGAGACAGAGTCTTGCTCTGTCACCCAGGTTAGAGTGCAGTGGCATCATCATAGCTCACTGCAACCTCAAACTCCTGGGCTCAAGTGATTTTCCTGCTTCAGCCTCCCAAGTAGCTGGGACTATAGGCATGTGCCACCATGCCTGGCTAACTTTTTTTCTATTTTTTGTAGAGACAGGGTTTTGCTCCTGCTCAGGCTGGTCTCAAATTCCTGGCCTGAAGCAATCCTCCCACGTTAGCCTCTCAAAAGTGCTAGGATTGCAGGCATCAGCCACCATGCTCCGCCTTAAATTTATTACAAGATATCGTTTGTGAAATTGTACTGTGAATAGTATTTGTGAATATTTAATTTTAAGACTATAAAAGGTAGATATTTACAGAACATCAGAGAAGAGGAAAAGAAATAAATTTTAATTTTAAAAAAAGGTAGATATGTGTGAATCACAGTCATTATCAGTATTGCTTAGAAGCATAGGATTTAACTAAATGATTTATCCTTCTTAGATGCAATTTGTAAAAAGAATTCCAGGTTTTAATAGTCTGGGCACTTTTCAGGAGAACCTAGGGTCTTAAATACTACCTGTCATATATTGTGATTAGTTTAAGTTCTGTTTTATCTGTTTTCTTGTAGAATCTTTAGATGACTTGACTAATCTGGTGGTAAAATTATTTTCTGAAGTAGAGAACAAAAATGTCCCACTGCCAGAATTTCCTGAACACCCTTTCCAAGAAGAACATCTTAAAGTAAGTACATCTATTTCAGGTATTTTGTCTTTTTAATTTATGGACATAATGTATACCTAGTTTAACAAAGAATACGTGAAAAATTTTGGAGGTTTCATTATTTATGTAGTTTTTAATATTTGTCAGGATAATCAAATCAGTTTTACGTTTATTAGGAAAATGAATCACCAAAACAATATCAGCATGTTCCGGTCTTTGCATGCTAAAAGTAGTTTTGATAGCTGTAGTCCTGGCAGATTGTTGAAGCCATTGTCCAGTGCCAGAAGGCAAGCCGCCAAAACTATAGCAGCATGGTCCAGGGGACCACACATAAACTGCTTGTCGATGGTAATGAAATTCCATTAAGAGCCTGGTCATTTATTTCCTTGTGGTTGATATGATTTTCTCCAGCAATTGATTTGCTCCTAAATTTGGTGTTCTTTCATGAAATCAGTATTCTTCTTAGTTTGTAAATATTTTATTCAGTAGGAATTGTATACAGCTAATCTTTTATGATTTGTTTGGGTTTTTCCCCCCAGCAACTTTATAAAATAGTACCCATTAAGGATATTAGGAATCTTTACGTGACATTTCCCATACCTGACCTTCAAAAATACTACAAATCAAATCCTGGTCATTATCTTGGTCATCTCATTGGGCATGAAGGTCCTGGAAGTCTGTTATCAGAACTTAAATCAAAAGGTAAGTCTTCTGGGCAGCAGCTTCTGAGTGTAGTATACCACCACATCTTTTTACTCTGGCTCTCATTTTTTCCTAAAGATTTTCCTGTGAATGTTTTTATATTTTTATTCATTTTATTTATTTATTTATTTATTTTTGAGGCAGAGTCTCACTCTGTTGCCCAGGCTAGAGTGCCGTGGTGTAAGCCTAGCTCACAGCAACCTCAAACTCCTGGGCTCAATCCATCCTCCTGCCTCAGCCTCCCAAGTGGCTAGGACTACAGGCATGCACCACCATGCCCCGCTAATTTTTTCTATATGTATTTTTTTAGTTGTCCATATAATTTCTTTCTATTTTTTTTTAGTAGAGATGGGATCTCGCTCTTGCTCAGGCTGGTCTCGAACTCCTGAGCTCAAACAATCCACCCACCTCGGCCTCCCAGAGTGCTAGGATTATAGGTGTGAGCCTCTGTGCCCGGCCCTGTGAATGTTTTTAGATGGAAGTGTTTTGGGTTAGTGAATAAGGTGGTGGTTGTTAGTGTGCTTTTGTCTTTGGGTTTTTTACATAATTTGTTTTACCCATCAGTATCGAACAGTGAAGATTAGATATTAAATACTTTATTTATTTTTTCTTTTTTTGTTTTTTCATGTCTTTCTTTTTTTTCACACAAGCCTTCTAGAGATAAATACTTTAAAAGATAATCATATTGCATGTTTTAAATGAGAAAGAGGTTAAAAAGTAAAAGCCCACATTATATGTTCTTTATCATCTCTGTGAATGTCAGAACACATTATTTATTTGCTTGCCCTTATCCATCAAATCAGAAGGGTATAATAGGATCTAGTCAATAGATGGTTCTCAAGGCCCCTCCCAAGTCATGCTCTTTGCTTTTACATAACACTTAAGCACAGTAGTCTACTCCTGATCTGGAATTGATTTGAGGAGTCTTCAGAAAAGACCCCAACCCCAGAAATCCGTTAGTCTTCTACATCATCTAAAACTGCTTTTCTGAACTGATTTTTTTTCTTCCATTTTCTGTAAGAGGTCCATTCTGATTTCTTGGGTACATACAGTAGGAAATTTTGAAAAATTTCTTGTCTTGAAAGAAGCCACACATGCAATCATGTTGATTTCCTTTGAATGTTGCAGGCTGGGTAAATACTCTTGTTGGTGGGCAGAAGGAAGGAGCCCGAGGTTTTATGTTTTTTATCATTAATGTGGACTTGACTGAGGAAGGATTATGTAAGTATTGATTGACCTTTTTGCTTTTGAATGAAAATTGACTTTGTATGATTTATTTTTTTAACTTCTTTATGCTTTGGATCTGTTTTATGTTGAAAAGCTATAGACACTTTAATTCATACAATTTATCCATTGTATTTTTCATGTGTAACTTAGCCTTTGTTTCATGGATGATTTTCCCCCCTTAACAACCAGTCATTATGTTGTGCTTGTTAAATGTGTATTTGGCTTTTTATTTGCTCATTTACTGCCCCAACACCCCTTCTGTCACATATCCATGAGCCCAGAGGGCCGTGAGTGGGATACCTAAAACCAGTCTCAGGGAGGTGAGGACTCCATTTTCTAAGAGGGACCATCTTCCACTTACCTGACTTTACCTTAGGAGTGAGCTCACTGCTTTGAAGGATTCAAGGACTGAATGGTTTTTAAGTGTGCCCCTTTTTTCCAGTACATGTTGAAGATATAATTTTGCACATGTTTCAATACATTCAGAAGTTACGTGCAGAAGGACCTCAAGAATGGGTTTTCCAAGAGTGCAAGGTACTTTTGTTTCACCAAAGTTTTTCTTAAGGAATCTATTTTTCAAAAATAAATACATGTGAATGAATTAATTTAAATTTAAGGCCCAGTTAAACTTTTAAAGTTTTTTTTTTCTAATTAAACTCTAAAATTTTGCAATGCATAGTAGTATTAGTTAAGGCTTAGTTGTACTAGTCTGATTTGGTACTTGGGGCACAATTAAGGGTTAAGGCATCATGTAGCCTTTTTTAGGAGGGAAAAGGGAAGAAATCAGATTGCTTTTCCATCCCTCAGAAGAAAACCAGCAGTTTCCTGAGCTGGTATCTATCAGGGCTTATGTTACTCCCTGGCTGAAGCTGCATGAGCTATGGCATTTTCAAATCTGTAGCAAACTCTCAAAAATAGTGAATTGCTTTATGTATGATTGTGTTCTTAAAAGTGATTTTATTATTGTATGTATGGAAAAGCCTCACTATCCTTTTTTTTTCTTGCATAAAACTAAAGGTGTTTGTGTTCCAAATTTTTAAAGGCTTCTTTTAAAAGGGTTTTTAAAAATATATCCTTTCCTATCAAGATTCTAAAATGTGTTTTAGGATGAGAAACATACTCTTTAACTAGGTAAAAGTTTAATGGTATAATCTCTGCTTGTGAAAATTATGAAAATAACTTTGAATGTGGGTCCAGTTCTCTGAATGGGTCACCAAAATCATCATCTATGGAATTGTTGGATCTCACAAGGTTCTTCCACATAGTTTTTCTAATTCTTTCATGAATAGTTTCAACAATTTAGGCTATAGAATCATATTCTGTGTTTGTTTTCATTCAAAATTATTTACCTATTTTGCTTTTGGTCTTAAGCCTAGGTTGATGTGTTAAATTTTATACACATTAAGAAGGGTTTTTTTTTTCGTGTTTTATATATTGCTAAATTAAGCATAGCCATTTTTCAGAGAGTATGATAAAGTTAAATATGGAGTAGAAAGTTTATAGTACAAACCAAACACTAAAAAAAAAAGTATTTCTAAATAACAGTTGACTTATGTTTGATTGGATTAACTTTCTGTTTTAGGACTTGAATGCTGTTGCTTTTAGGTTTAAAGATAAAGAGAGGCCACGGGGCTATACATCTAAGATTGCAGGAATATTGCATGTAAGTTTGTTGTTATTTTACTATATAGGTGTGTAGAGTATTCCGGTGATCTTTCATATATTTCTATACTACATGAATGATGAAAATTGAAGCTGAAGTATAAAACTTTAGACTTTGTAGCAACAGGGCAAATTTTGATGTCAAGACATGTATAAAATTTTAATTTTCATTATCCTAAAAATGATCATCTGTAATATTTTCATTACATAGTCATTTTGTTTATTGGCTTTAAATATTTTTCAGTTGTATAGTATGTCAGGTGTTACCTATGTGAAAGCTATAGATCATCTACTTTTCTCCATTTCCATTGCTACCATGTTAGTTTCTTACCTGGATTACCATGATAGTCTTTTACCTAGGATCCCTGTTTTCCTTGTTGTCCCCCACTGTAGTTATATTTTTCCAGCCTCAGTGATCTTTTGAAAACTAAAATCCAATTGTTTCACTCCTCTGGTTAATGTCCTTCAATGGTTTCCCATCAGAGTTGGCATAAAATCCAAAATTTTCCTTGGCCTACAAGGTGATCCAGCCCCAGCCTATCTCCCTGGCTGCATTCCATACCACTCTCTAGCTCACCTTTGCATTTGCATTCCACTCCAAGTATACTGGCTCTGTAATTTTCAAGCATTAAGTTTATTCCTCCTTCTTAAAGCCTTTACATTTAATGTTTTCTCTACACTCTTCCATCTGATCTTTGCATGGCTAGGCTTTTCTTATCATTTGAATCTCCACTCAGATGTCTACTCTTCAGCAAGACTTTCCTTGACCCTCCAATCTAAAATAATGCCCCTGCACCTGCTCCTATTTTGTTTTCTTCTTAGTGCCTATTACTAAACTTATAGTATTTGTTTATTTTCTGCCTCCCTCCCAGTTATCATATATATATGCTTCTTGGAGGACAGTGACTTCATGTGTCTTCTCTGTTAATACTATTGTATCTACAGTACCTAGAACAGTGCCTTACACAGAATAGGTGTTCATTAAATATTTGTTGAATGAATGAATCAGTCAATTTGTGTCAGAATATTGGAAGTTACCCTTACTAAAAGCCATCTTCTACATTATTTTTCTATACTAGCCAAAAATATAAGCCATTTTTTCCCACAACAACTTTCTAAATGCTTGTCTGATTTCTTTTATAGATATTTGAGAGGAAATTTTGTTCATAAAACTGTGTGTACTT
>VBSM01003143.1:22842250-22857015 GCA_008086735.1 Cheirogaleus medius
AAGGTCTTGCTCAGTTGCCCAGGCTGGCCTCCAACTCCTGGCCTCAAGTGTTCCTCCCACCTCAGCTTCCCAAAGTTCTGGAATTAGAGGCTTGAGCCATCATGCCCAGCCTACTGATACATTTTTTGTAGTAAAAAACACAAAATCTACCGTTTTAACTATTGTTAAGTGTAATACAGTTCAGTAGTGTTAAGTATACTCACATTGTTGTAAAACAGATCTCCAGAACTTTTTCATCTTATGAAACTGAAACTCTATACCCATTAAATATAACTTTCCTTTTCTCCTCCCCCCCCATAACCACCATTCTACTTTCTCTTTTTATGAATTTGACTATTTTAGATACCTGATACAGGTAGAATTATACAATATGTCTTTTTGTGCCTGGTGTATCACTTATTGTAATGTGCTCAAGGTTCACCCATGTTGTATTATAGCATGTGACAGGGTTCCCTTTATTTTTAAGGCTGAATAATGTTCCATTGTATATATTAATATATACCACATTTTCTTTATCCATCCATTGGGCCATTGGTCAATTGATTTTTTTTTTTTTTTATAAAGGCACCAATGTAATTAAATTGGGAATGGAAAGTCCTTTTCAACAAATGGTGCTCTTCTACCACCTGCACATCCATATGGGAAAAAAATGAAACTCGACCTTTACCTCACACCATTCGCAAAAATTAATTTGAGATAGGTCATAGCCTAAATGAAAACATTAAAACTATAAAACTTCTAGAAGAAAACATGGGAAAATATCTTCAATATCTTGAGATAGGCAAATATATCTTAGGACAAAAACAATAACCATTAAGGAAAAAACATTGATAAATTGGACTTCAAGATTAAAAACTTTCATTTAGAGATATATGCATTTACTTTATTAAAATGCATGGGAGAAAAACATCTAGAACACACATCTCATTTTAAGCAAGCAAAGCAATCTAAATATTTGTATTTTCCTTAATGTAGCTATATATTCTACGAACACAAGTTCATGCTATTTAAGATTATTTTATACAATAAGGATATGACTTTTTCTTTTGGCAAGAAAAATCATGATTTAAATTATAATTCTTGCTGCTTTAGAGTCAGTAATTGACGCAGCAACACTTTGTAGGAGTGAATTTGCTGGAGCATACATTTTACTTTTTTTTTATTTTTTCCTTCTCCTCCACCTCCCCATTTTACTTTTGATTAAATGTTTAAATGCATGTTTCTAAATTTGATATCTTATGTAATTAGAGTTAAATACCTCTTTTTCTCTTTACTATCACATTTAAAGAAAAAGTGCTTTTTCTCTATAGGATTGATCTCTGTAACAGTTATAAGTGTAACTGCAGCAGATCAGTGATAACAGTACAGAACAGCTTGGTAGTATTGCCAGCTTCCAGGCCAGACTAGGGTAGCTGGAGGGTAAGATTACTTTCTTTAATACCCACTGAGATAAGTTTAACATTGCAACCAGGTAGGGAAATAGACAGGAAAATCCTTAGAATGAAAGGAACCTTAGAGGTCATTTAATCCAACTCATTAGGTATATACTCGGCCCTCTTGGGTTCAAGCCATCCCCCTGCCTCAGCCTCCCAAGTAGCTAGGACTACAGGAGTGCACCACCACACCTGGCTAATTTTTTTTTTAAGAAATGGGGTCTTACTATATTGCTTAGGCTGATCTCAAATTCCTGACCTCAAGCGATCCTCCTGACTTGGCCTCCCAAGGTACTGGGATTACAGGTGTGAGCCACCATGGCTGGCCTGTAAGCTTTTTAGCTTAGTCTTTCTTGATTCATTCTTACTGTAAGAAACCCTTTTAAAAAATGGGTTTTAGCATTTTTCATGAGCCTCAATTTCTTTAGCACTTAAGCCTTCCTGTCACTATTCTTTGATTTTGAGTCTCATCAATACATTTTTTAAAATCTTTTTCTAAGTATATCTTTTAAAAAGCTAATTTGATATCACGATATTATAGAATTCTAGTGGAAAGACAGAGTTCATCTAATTTGAATCTCTATTTAAAAAGTAAGTGAAACTGAAGTACAGAGAGGCTAAGCACACTTGCCTAATTTAGATCTTAAACTGGGATTTTGGCAAGATCTCAAAGAAAGTGATTCAGAGTATCCACCAGAATCCAAGTTTCCTATTGCCTGGTCTGTGCCCTTTCCACTAATGCTGTTTGAATTCATCACAATTACCTATGAAGCCTTTTCTCATTCTTTGGATGTCTGTCCCCCTTCCTCTCTCAGAAATTATTTGTACAAATCTCATGAGAATTCATTCCATGGGAACTATAATGCTTTTTAATGTCTGTAGTGAGGAGCCTTTTTGTTTCCATCTAACTTCTACAGCTTACATTCCCTCTGAGCATTTTTTTAAAAATTTAGGTCACATAATTAACACTGATTTTTTAATTTGTATTTTATATATTTTTTTCATTTAACCTCTGAACATTTTTAATGTGTCATCTTAGAGTAAACAGCATTCATTCTAGCCCACTGTTTCCTTTTCTCACTGTTGTAAGTTTCCATATGATCATTGATTCCAAAAGGTCATTTTCTCTCATGTTTCTAAGGATCACATCAATGCCGTATTGGCAGCCCACGCCTCCTCACTTCCACTCAAGAAAAAACTATCATCAAAATTATTTTTTGGTATAATTAGATTTTTAGCAGATAGTCTAAAAGCTTACATCTGTGCCAGTTTTTCTGAACTGTCTGCAATTACGTATATTGTAGTTATCTACAGATTATTGTAGTAATCTGTAATTACTTCAGTTATTGTGACTTGTCTTTGTATACTTTTTCTCTTAATTCAAGTGCTCGTCCCTGTACTTCCACATTCTGGTTCATAGATTTCTATATGGGTTTGATGCTTGTATATTCTGTCTCTACCGTTATTCCGTTCCCTACCTTTATTTTTTAATACGTACCCTCGCATTGTATATTTCAGCTTTGAATTCCTTAGTGATATACGAATTGTTGGTCTGCAAAGTATCTCTTTGTTAGGCCACTGTGCCTAGTTTGAGGTATTATGTTTGTCTACTTCCTCATGAATAACATTTCACATGTTACCCATGGACTTTACTTTGGTGTATAACTATCTAAATCCCTAAGAATTATACTTGACAAATGTCCTTTCTCCCCCTTTTTAAACCTGAGCATTACTGGACAGCCTTCGGCTTTCTGTGTCATATAGTCATCCTCCAGAGCATCTGGTTTGGCAGCTCTCCCTGAGCTGCTTTACTTTCTCTCGCAGGACTGAGTTTTAAGTTTTCTTGTTTCTTGTTGGTCTACTGCCAAATGAATGCTTCAATCTTTGCAAGTTGTAATCAGTCCCTGGCCCATTATTCTGATGCCTGGGCTATTATCCAGAGAAACCAAAACCATCTATGTAATGAACTCTTACAAAATCAAGCATCTCATGGAAGAGAAGATGGCAGTATCTTCTCTCTTCTACTTCTTAATATATTTTTCAAAAGTCTCTAAGGATCAGTCCATTCATTCTCTGAGAAATCAACAAAGTGGAAGCAATTCCTAGGGCAGAGTTTTAGACTCTGGCATGTATTGAATGCTCTTAAGAAACATCGTACACCCTTCATGTGGCTGTATAGGCTCTGCACACACTCTATACCTTCCCCTTCAAAAGGGATTTAGGGACTACCAACATGGATCACTTCCTTCTGAACACAGTAACAGAACTCTTTCATATGCTAAACCCTATGGTTGCTCTCTATGTTTCTGTGGAACATATTTCTTATTTAGCATGTTTTCTAGGATTGATAGTGTTTAGTGGCAGGTAGGCCAGACCAGAAACACCAGGAGCAAGAAGATTAGTCAGTTATACCTACTGATAGGTCAGTTTTGTTTTAGCATATCTACCTAAAAGCAGGTGATAAGACCAAGTCCAGTCAGCCAGGTAGAGTATTTTGTCTAGAATGAATAAGAAATAGATAGTGGTTCAGATAACAATTGGAGTTGGGTAGGTCCAACAAGGGGTAGGCATTTGGAACACAGATTGGGATTTTGAAAATGGATGGGTATTCAGCAGAGGGGAGTTTGGATTACAAGTGGCTTTCAGCTGTGAGGCCGACAGTCAGAGGCTAGAACCAAACTCCTGGGAGGATAGGTGAGGACAAGCAGGAACAGACATGGACCTAGTTATTTCAACTGGGACACAAGGGAGTAGTGGAACCAATAGCAGGACTGACTTCACACGGAGTCATCCAAGCTAATTGGTTAGAATTCCTCGATCCACAAGATTTAAAATAGGATTGGTTCCTGCCTGTGGTTGAGTCTACTGGTGGGGGTATAGTGATTCCAACTTAGATAATTAAGAGACAGCAGAGGCAGAAATGTCCATGATGATGCTCCACAGGAATGTCTTACAGAGTTCCACTGGTATAGAATTGCTTTTGCTCCGCTACTCTGGTAATCTTTTGTTCGCTTATCTTTTGACATCATTTTACCTTCCCTCCTTGACTTTTTTTTTTCCCCCAATCAGACTTCTGGGCTGTTTCTACTGTCCCATCAAAGAAAGCTTTTAATAAACCAGAAGATAAGCATTTCTTGGTCTTGTCCCCTTCTCCCCCAGCAGCAGGAGGCCAGTATACATGTAGTAGATATATTTGGTGCTAGTCTCTGGCAGGAAAAACCATAGAGCACAGTAATAGTAAAAGTTCCTTTGGTATGTTTGTGGGATTTTTTTTTTATTTCTAGATGAGCCAACAGGTTTTCTTAGCCATTCCTGTTAACTCTGGGCCTGAGCTGTTCATAGGAAAAAGTACTTCTTTGCTTTTTTAAAGACTGTTTTTCAACTGACCTTGTTCCATTTTTTCACTAGCTACTCTTCCTTTTAAATTTTAGTCAATAGCATACCTAGAAGAATTTCTCCTGTAAGCTCTTTTTCACACTAAAAATAGTGGACTATAACCACAGGATAATAGAGACTATGATAAGAAAACTCTATACATATGTTGCTTATTTGGGCTAAGCCTTAGAGAATTTGCTGGATCTTAAGAGGCCCAACATATTCTTGAATTTTATTTACATTTTCATGAGTCAGATTCTGTAAATCTGTGTGTACACCATGAGTTTACAGGGTTTTTTCCTGTTTTCTTTTTCTATATCTCTAGGGTTGCAATAGTTTCAAAATCTTTTGAAGGAAAAACTGATCGCACAGAAGAGTGGTATGGAACCCAGTACAAACAAGAAGCTATACCAGACGAAGTCATTAAGGTAGAGTTAACTCATCTGTGAATAAACCTAATGTGTGAGGAATCACAAGAACATGAGCTTGCTAGATCCACAAACCCCAGGCCCAGAATGTGGAGAGTGATGACATTGTTTTGTCTGTACCATCCTAAGAGGAGTGAACAAGATGTTGAGCTGGAGTTGGGGTTTTTGCGTGAAGAAATGGCATGCTAGCCACCTTCTTATGTGTCTGTCAAACCACCAGAGCTGTAAAATTTCTCCCAGCCCCATGCAGTCAAAGAGCATTGAAGTATAGGGTACACGGAGAAGCAAAGACACCAGAAAATCAATGAGAGGTGGAAGTAGAGAGCATGAGAGACTGGTGCAAAGGCTCCAGAGAGCTCACAGTATTGCTGTGAACATAGACTAGGAGCAGTCTTTGGGATTCGTACTGTCTTCATGTTAGGAGGTGTTATATTTTATGCCTGATATTATATCATTGCTCTTTTTGTCAACATTGGGTAATTAAGATTTATTTCAAAACAGGTGTAAGACAGGACTTTACCCCATTTATCAGTAGTTAAGATTTCGCTTGTGAACCATCTCTACTTATATAGTACTTTTTCTTTCTCTTTTGTTTCTTACCAGCTATATGCCTTTGAGATTGAGTCCTTTATTCATGGAACAATACCAGAAAGCCTTACTCTGGCTAGATTCTAGTTAAACTTGAGTAATTAACATTTTAAAAATGTACCTATGTAGGCCGAGCGCAGTGACTCACACCAATAATCCCAGCACTTTAGGAAGCTGAAGCAGGAGGATCACTTGAGGGCAGGAGTTCAAGACCAGCCTGGACAGCATGGTGAGATGCCATCTCTACAAAAAAATAAAATTTAGCTAGGCATGGTGGTGCATGCCTATAGTCCTTGCTACTTGGGAGGCTCAGATGGGAGGATTGCTTAAGCCCAGGAGTTCAAGGTTACGGTGCACTATGGTCTACAATTGTGCCACTGCACTCCAGCCTGGTTGACAGAGTGAGATCCTGTAAATAAATAAATAAATAAATAACTTGTGTGCTGACAATATAGAAAAAAGAAGAAATAGTTTAAGAAAGAAAATCACTGGTACTTCAAGGATCTCTGAAATATTTACAATACAGAAGATAATTGAAGCCCTCTGATCTCCCACAAATTCATGCTGGGTCTGAAATAATGCTAAAACAGGAGAAAAGCCCCTATTCACCAAACTCTGACCATAACAAACCTGCCCTGAACAGGAATTTTGTTTTAATTTTTTAATTTTAAAATAAAATGTAAATAGCTCATACATTGAAAGGAAGTCTCATTTCATGCACAAAATCTATTGCATGCCTGGCTTCCTTAATAAAACTACTGTTGAACATTTCCAGTGCCAACTGAATGGGAATTTTTTTGAAAAATATTTATCTGGGAACTCAGTAGTCAAATTACTTGCTGAATGTTTCCTAGCCCCCACTATTCAGCCATTCTGGACACCCGGGTTGCTACTTAAATAGTATAGCCAACATCCCCTTCATCCCAGTTCCAAAAGACACAAATGCAGGAACCAAAACAGACGCCACGTTAGCTAGAGACCAAATTACTAAACCCAGAATTATTGGCAGTCAGTTGCTCTTTTTTTTTGAGACAGAGTCCCACTCTGTAGCCCCGGCTAGAGTACAGTGGCATCATCATAGCTCACTGCAACCTCCAACTCCTGGGCTCGAGTGATCCTCCTGCCTCAGCCTTCAGAGTAGCTGGGACTACAGGTGTGCACCACTGCACCTGGCTAATTTTTCTATTTTTTTGTAGATATAGGTCTTGCTCTTGTTCAGGCTGGTTTCAAACTCCTGAGGTCAGGCGATATGATCCGCTTTGGCCTCCCAGAGGCATGAGCCACCTTGCCCAGCCCAGTTGCTTTTTTTAAATAATCAAAAGTCTTATAAACTAGTGTTCAACAATCAATAGCCTGTGGTCTGACTCACTTAGCTTTTGGAACTAGCCATGGAGCGCATTCAACCTGCAGGTTGTGTCAATCTAGACTTAAACCTCAACTTTCTTCTTAACTTTGTGCTTTAATTACTGGTTCACTTGAGAGTTCACATGATCATCTAGAAGTGTGGGCCAGGCCTTAAGAAGAAGTACTAAAGTGAAAGAGGTTTCCTTTAGCCTGGATTCAAGCCATACATCATGAATGTAACTTGGTATAGCTGAAAGTATGGCTCTTATAAAAAATGTTGTCCAGCACTTGTGGGAGTATATTCCTGTACAGATTGTTCTTCTTTCTTTGAAGAGTTAGAGCATTATGATCTTCATATGGACCAGTCAGCTTCTCTGTGTTCCACAGTCTCAAAACTCAGATTGTTCCTTAATCTCAACTGGTCATTTTGGAGATGTGGAGAGGAAAGATAGAGATGAGTGCAAAATCTTTATTAGTACCAGAAAGACCAACTCAAGTTTTATGAAAATCCATTGATAGATCTTGGTAGTAGCTCCTTTATATATGATGGAGAAGAATGCTGTGTGACATTTATCCACTTAATATTTACCTGAGTACTGAGCAAAGACACTGTTTTAAAGTCTTGAATCAGACTCTGTTTGCTTTTGTGTGTTTTTCATTATTCATCCAGAAATGGCAAAATGCTGACCTGAATGGGAAATTTAAACTTCCAACAAAGAATGAATTTATTCCTACAAATTTTGAGATTTTATCGTTAGAAAAAGAGGCAACACCGTACCCTGCTCTTATTAAGGTAACGTATTAGAATCACTGATTTTAAATTTATGGGACAGACCTATTGCATGGAGGACTAAAGCTGATTTCTTATATTTGTTACTGTGTTGACTCAGGGAGGGGTGTCACATCCTAAGAGGTAACAAAGTTACAGAAAGAATACAAGAAATATTAGAAGGTTAAAAATATTAAAGTAAGCAAACAAAACTACTAAACAACATAGAATCTAGGGAATTGCTTTCTTTGCAGGAGAAAAATAAATAAATCTGGACTGTAACCACAAGTCTAGAAAGGTAGGGGCTTTTCCATATCCACTGAAGATCCAACAAGGAAGTAGGTTTATGCTGCATCATGAATGTTAGAGATAAGAAACGACCTCTAAAGCCAGGAAGAGAGTGTGTCCAAGGGGGGAGGTATTGGAATTCCTGCCCTTAAAAATGATTTTCATGACACAGTGGCTATATGAAATTAATGGAGTTACAAGCCAGTGAGAAGGATTATTGGGAAGTGGACTTTTTCACTCCCTTCTTTTTAAGACTGTTCTTTTTGTACTTTTATTTCAGATCTTGGCTAAACAATGTAGAAAAAAATGGATCATGGCCGGGCGTGGTGGCTCACGCCTGTAATCCTAGCACTCTGGGAGGCCGAGGTGGGCGGATCGTTTGAGCTCAGGAGTTCGAAACCAGCCTGAGCAAGAGCGAGACCCCATCTCTACTAAAAAATAGAAAGAAATTAATTGGCCAACTAAAATACAGAAAAAAAAATTAGCCGGGCATGGTGGCGCATGCTTGTAGTCCCAGCTACTCGGGAGGCTGAGGCAGAAGGATCGCCTGAGCCCAGGAGTTTGAGGTTGCTGTGAGCGAGGCTGACGCCACGGCACTCTAGCCAGGGCAACAGAGTGAGACTCTGTCTCAAAAAAAAAAAAAAAAGAAAAAAGAAAAAAATGGATCAAATTATTACAGCACATTCTCCTTTCTAAACTTGCAAACTTTTTATAAACTCATGACTATAGACACACATCTTTCTTTTTATCTTCTTCAAATGACCTAACATTCAGATTAACCCAATGTGATAAGAATCAGTATTTAGGAACATGAAATGTAATTTATCTTGAGCAACTAGATTATTAATGAGAGAACCATTTCTCTTTGACATTTTAGGCCAGGTACAGTGGCTCGTACCTGTAATCCCAGTGCTTTAGGAAGCTGAGGCAGGAGGATGGCTTGAGACCAGGAATCAAGACCAGCCTGGGCAACATAGGTAGACCCCATCTCTACCAAAAAAAAAAAAATTAGCCAGGCATGGTTGTGCACACCTGTAGTCCCAGCTACTCAGGAGACTGAGGCGGAAGGATCACTTGAGACCAGGAGTTTGAGGTTACAGTAAGCTATGATTGCACCAAGCCACTCCAACTTGGGCAACAGAGAGAGATCTTATCTCTAAACAACAACAACCAAAAAGACATTTTAGTGAGTTATATATTAGTTATTAGCTTCTTTAAACAGAAAGTTTACTTACCTCTTCTCTTTTTTCTTGTTTATTTTAAATAGGCCTTCTTGGAGTAAACTAAGAAAAACATTAAACCATTTATATCTCTTGTCAGGGTTTCAAGGTAGTTTCAAGTGAACATCTAAAGCCATACTTATAGACCTGGGACATTTTGAGTGGGGGGGGAAAAAAAAAAAAAAAGAAAGCCATACTTAGTATAGCATGAATGAGTGGAGAGTCAGGATAGGGGCTTACTTGTGTATCCTTGGCTGCGTTAGTTATCTGTTGCTGTGTATCACATTACTCCAAAATTTAGCAGCTTAAAACAAACATTTATCATCTCACACAGTTTCTGAGGGTCAGAAATCAGAAGTGGCATAGTTGGGTAGTTCTTGTTCTGGGTCTCTCATAGTCAAGCTATTGGCCAGGGCTTCAGTCATCTGAAGGCTCAACTAGGGCTAGAGGAATCTCTTCCAGGTTCAATTGTGTGGTTCTTGCAGGCCTTAATTTTTCACCACATGGACCTCTCCCCAAAACATGGCATAACAGCTGGTTCCCCAAATGAATGATGCAAGAGGGAAATTGAGTAGTCAAGATGTAAGCCACAGTGTCTTTTATAATCTAATCTCAGAGGTATCATACGATCTCTTCTGTCATATTTTGTCGGGTAGATGGACCATGTCCAGTGTTGGGGGGGACTACACAAGGCTGTGAATCTCAGCAAGCAGAGAATGCTGTGGGCCATCTTGGAGGCTGGCTATCACACCCTCCCAAAGAACTCCTGCATCTTTCTGCCTCACAGTGTCCAGAAAGATGAGGGCAGGACTGTTAGTATTGGTTCTCCAATCTGTCTCTTCCTCCAGTGTGCCCCCATCCCCTAAATCCAGGGGACACAGAAGGCTGATTTCTCTGCTAGAGGATCAGCAGTCTTCTTTGTCCAGCTTCCTACCTGCTGACCCTGTGAGTGTGCTTCAAGGCTATGGGACAGCAGCTTCCAGAACAAAACTCTCAGCTAAATCCTCTGTCTTCCTCTTCTTGAAGAGTGATTTGGTTGAACATTTTTGCTAAATGTGCCTCTATTTCCCTAACCAAATTGTTTCTCCAATCACAGGATACAGCTATGAGCAAACTCTGGTTCAAACAAGATGATAAGTTTTTCTTGCCGAAGGCTTGTCTCAACTTTGAATTTTTCAGGTATGTAAGATGAAGATAGCTATGAATCTTCTTATAAAAATCAGCAATTACATTTCTAAAAATTTCTGTCCTTAAGCATCTATATCTAGAAATAAAAGAAATTAGAGTTATTTTACCTAGACAAGGGAAGTCTGCTGCTATTAAGAGGTACTGTAAGAACCAGGGTTGTTAATTCTTTTTTCTTTCTTTTTTTATAAATAACCTTTTAACTGAAATGACTTATCTCAGTTATTATCAGGAGAATGATCTTAGCCTTCAGGATTTTGGATTCTAAGGAAGCTATAGATTTACCCAGAAGATTCGTTGAGAAAAGAATAAATAATTTGGGGGTATTTTTGTTGTTTTAGTTTTATATTCCTGGACTTGCCCAGAACAGGAGGTAGTAGTTACAAAATTATCTTGAGTCCTGTCCAGTCCTTTAATTGTCTGGTACCCTTAGATATTCCTTTCTCTACTCTTGGCTTGGTTACTTAAAAATTATTTAATAAAGAGGAAGAAGATGTTTAGTAAAATTTATGAATAATGCAACTGTTGCAATGATTTCTCAATGCATCTTCATTTCTGTTGTTTTTTACTTGTATGGTAATATATATCACCCAGTATTTCTAAAATTCAGTGATCTGTGTTTGTGAAGTAAACCTATCACCATGTAATAATGTTCAATATGATCAGCTTTTTCATTGATTTTTATTCGATTGGTTTGACATAAAATTAAAGTGAGGTGTGGTTTAATGTTTTGGAAAACAGAAAAAGAATCTATAAATATAAAGTTAATATTCTCTCAACAAATATGTTGAAATTGTAGGGATATAAATATTGTTTTATAGCATGAGATTCACAGATTATCTAGAACTGTGCTGAGATTTTTTTTTTTTTTTGAGACAGAGTCTCACTCTGTTGCCCAGGCTAGAGTGAGTGCCGTGGCGTCAGCCTAGCTCACAGCAACCTCAAACTCCTGGGCTCAGGCAATCCTTCTGCCTCAGCCTCCCGAGTAGCTGGGACTACAGGCATGTGCCACCATGCCCGGCTAATTTTTTTTTTATATATATATTTTTTTAGTTGGCCAATTAATTTATTTCTATTTTTAGTAGAGACGGGGGTCTCGCTCTTGCTCAGGCTGGTTTTGAACTCCTGACCTTGAGCGATCCGCCTGCCTCGGCCTCCCAGAGTGCTAGGATTACAGGTGTGAGCCACCGCGCCCGGCCTGTGCTGAGATTTTTGTATTTTTTACACCAAACATAGGCTGTCCGATTGTGGCTTATGTTGGTCAAGAGCATTACAAAGCACTACAGAGCATTTTATTTGTTGATAGTGGAGAATGATATTTTTAACAGTCTAAGCAGCTTGTCACCGCTTTCCCATTTGGCCTCTATGATTATGAATTTCTTTAGAATATTTTTTGAGAGACCCTGTGACCAATTTCCTGTGTTCTCTAAACTGCCCAGCACTGGTCCTAGAATGGAAAATGTCTGCCTCCCACAAACCCCTCTCTCTGTGGTGTGTTTTTCCTAGAGGTAATCACTGTTCAGTTTCTTGTACGTTTTTACAGACATTTTCATGTGTGTATCTTTTTCATCTTTTCAGAAATAGGATTATATTATGTATACTTAGTCATAGTTTTTAAAACCTTGTGATTCATACTTAAGTATACAATATCTGCTTACAGAATAATATAGTTTTAAATTAACAAATGAACCAGAATTTACGTATTCCAGTTGAATCCTGCCAAAAGTTAGTTCAGGGCCCTCGCCACTTCACTACACAGCTGATGTGGATGCAGCATTTTAGAACACTCCTTGGATTTGTATTCCAAGGAGCTTGGAATTGTATTCTGAGCTTGAGCCATGTGGCTTTGTGCTCCCAGACTTAGCTTTTCTGGATTTTCTCTTCCACCGAAGAAAGCTATGCAGTTGCCCATGAGGCTCAGCTTGGTTATAGCCTCTCTTTTGTTTTGATGATTTTGTTTTTGTGAATTGTGCCTTAAGTTTCTGAACTGCAGTTTGCCTAAAGGGCAAAATCTGTCATCATGTAAAATATTTTTTAAAATTAAATGACAAAGCATTTATTTAGATTTTCCAGTTGGAGAATGTTTGGATAGCTATAGAACTTTCTCTTTGATTTTAATTCTAAGTGGCTAAGCATTTTACCCCTATATTTGTTTTATTATCAGCTTTGATAAAATTGTTGGCTTTGTTATCAATACATTAGTTGTATTTCCTATACTACAGATAGAGTGAACTTTTTTTTTTTTTTTTAAGAGATAGGGTCTTACTCTGTCATCCAGGCTGGAGTGCAGTGGCCTGGTTATAGCTCACTGTAACTGCGAACTCCTGTGCTCAAGAGATCCTCCTGCCTCAACCTCCTAAGTAGCTGGGACTACAGGCATCTGCCACCACATACAGCTTTTTTTTTTTTTTTGGTAGGGACAGGGTCTTGCTATGTTTCCCAGGCTGTTCTCAAACTCCTAGGCTCAAGCAATCTTCCCATCTCAGCCTCCCAAAGTGCTGGGATTACAGGCGTGAGCCACCATGCCTGGCCCAAATAGAGTGAAGCTTTAATTTGCTGCCAAGCAGGCACCTGGCCCAGGTCTTTAGCACTAGCTCTTTCTTCAGCCTGGAATGTTCTTCACTCCACCTCTTAGCTATTCCCAGGGCTCATTCCCTTGCTCCCTTGTTCCTGTGGGCCTGGGTCCAGGTATCCAGGTGACTTTAACTGACCATCTTATGGAAAGTAGCAATCTTTCTGCCCTGCTGCCACCACCCCATCATTCCGTATTCTCCTTACCCTGCTTAATTTTTCTCCATAGCACTGTCATCAACTGATGTATCAGATTTAAATCTATTATTTGTTTCCTCCAACTAGACTGTAAGCTCTGTGAGATCAGGGACTTTGCCTGATTGGTTCCCTTTATATTTCCAGTGCCTAGAGAAGAGCCTGGCACTGTAATAAGCATATCATACATATTTGTTGAATGAGTAAATCTTTTGCTTCTGATAAATGTAAGCAGGGTCATACAGTCAGATGAGCAGGTCATTTGACTTATGTTTGAATCCCAACGTTGCTGCTACCAGTTCAGGTGACACGAGAAACGTTATGTTTCTTATTTGAGAAGTGAATCACATAATCAAAGTCTCTCCCTTCTTAAAAAAAAAAAAAAGAAAAAAATAAAGTATAAATTAATTAAAAAAATGAAGATTAGTTTATCTCTGTGGTTCTGTTTAGCTCTTGCACTCTATAATTGTTTTTTCTCTTTTGTTGTTCTTTCTCATTTAAATATTTTCCAATTTTAATATTTTTTCCCAGTTCTGGCTGCAGTTATAGAAAGTATCAATTATTTTACTGACAGTGCTGTAGCTTTATTGGTTTTAGGGAAAACTCAGGGATAAGCTAACATTTTCACAGGTCTCAGTTTTTTGAAGTTCATGTAATTACCACAGACAAATTTCTCAGTCTCTTACTCCTGTCCACCAAGGGTGTGACTTGCTTGGAGAGCAAAAGAGGACATGCACATACTGTATCAGTTCTATTAGCCATGCCTCCTCCTGTTAGCCTAGACAGAGGTATGCATTTTTGTTTGTCCCCACTCCTTACCTACCTTGCATTTCTAATTCATCAGTCCTACCACACCGTCTGGAGTAAGCAACTCCTTTTTCCTCTTCACCACTACCAGCACACACATACAGCATATTTCAGACTTCCTTTTCAGACATCTTGTTTTTTTCCTAATGAGAAGAAACAGCCTAACGAATTCAACCATATCCTCAGGAAATTATATTAATGGATGTTCAATATCTTGATCCATCTCGAAAGGCCATATCACATTGGGAAGTAATAAATCAGCTATTTTACTGTCAACATTTTCTTCCAGCCCATTTGCTTATGTGGACCCCTTGCACTGTAACATGGCCTATTTGTACCTTGAGCTCCTCAAAGACTCACTCAACGAGTATGCATATGCAGCAGAGCTAGCAGGCTTGAGCTATGATCTCCAAAATACCATCTATGGGATGTATGTAAGTACCCATGCCTTAGAGCCTTCCACTCATCAACATTTTTTATATTGATTTGATGGAAGCGTTTTCGATCGAGGGTATGAGTTTAATTTCTTTTTTTAATCTTTATGGCTAATCATATTTTCTCA
>VBSM01003143.1:22861880-22886136 GCA_008086735.1 Cheirogaleus medius
GGCCTCCCAGAGTGCTAGGATTACAGGCGTGAGCCACCACGCCCGGCCGGGAGTACGTTTTTGGTTAAAATTCTCTGCTGTAATAAATAACATTCTGTTTTGATATACTCCTACAATAATGCAGAATGCCAATATGGTTTAATTTGGAGACAACTCAGTGTGAGAGGCTTGCTCCCCATGACTCTGAATCATTCAGGTATCCAGGTGCTAGTATAGCAAGAACCTCAGAGTCAATGTGGTCCAGAAACATTTATTGACTGCCAAGCTCTGGACTCCAGGTGTTTGAGATTTAAAAACGATCAATTAGATGGAGTTTCTTGGATCAAGGAGCTCCAGTCTAGTGGCGAAGCATAAGTTTAAATGGATCATTTCGATAGAGACAAGGGGGGGCTGTAAGTATTGTGATAGAGAGCTGCAGAGAGTGCTGAGGGAGTCCTATGAAGGGGACTCCTAAGACAATACAATGGAGTGGAGTGAGTATCCACTTTGGCATTAGACCAGGGATCAAGTCCAGCTCTGCAACTTATTAACTTGATGATTTTGGACAAGAAACTTAAATTTTCTTAGCTTCAGTTTTCTTACCTTTAATATGGGGATAATAGTACATACTTTTTAGTTTGAAAGACAGCATCTGTAAAATGCCGGAACCATAGTAAGCACTTGTTACTTCCCTTCCTATGTTTCTACTAAAATTTCAGGCACTAATTTTAGCATTTGATGGTGGATCTTGCCTGTAGCAATTATTACTATGGTGTCCTAATGGAGAAGGGACAACTCTTCCTTACAGAAGAATTAAATCGATACATATAAAAGGAATGAAGGAAATAGAAAAATTGCCATTAGGACACCATAGTAATAATTGCTACAGTCACACCAATGGATGCTAAAATTAGTGTAAAATTTAAAGAAAAGCAGGATAAGTATATCCCCCAAATAAATATTTATTAATTATAATGGGAAAAATAGGCACTGATAGGCAAGTGGGCTTTTCCAAATTGCACATAGAGCATACATGAGTTACTCAATTATAACCAAAAGAATAAAATAGTACATTTACAGTGAGGACATCTGGCAGGCACCATCTTTAACAAGTGGTCGATGTTAATATCACTAGTACTACAACATATCAACCTCATGTATCCCCTACTATTGTGGTATTCTTCTAACTCATAGGTAGAGCTCAGTATTTCTTCTTAACACCTTTACAGATGTTACCCTTCCTCGTCTGAAGGCCTTCATACCTCAGCTCCTGTCACGGCTGCACATTGAAGCCCTTCTCCATGGAAACATAACAAAGCAGGTAGGTGGTTGAGGTTGTAGCATTGTTTTGTGGATCAATGCAAGAGAATTTTTTTCCTCTATTCTGTCTCAAGACTGTTAACCAGCACATTGTGAAAATAAACAGAGTAGAGGTCACTGAACCTTCTCTGCTCTATGGAGGAAGGTAGGTGAGGGCACGGGAAGTAAAATATGGTAGTTAACTGAGAACCTACTTTCATAGCTGCCTCCTCTGCTGTTGCCTGCCTTGTGCAATCACAGGAGGAAATGGGAATAATAATCCCTACTCTATATAGGGTGGCAGGACTATTTAAGAGATAAGAACACATGATGTGGAATCAGACAGCTTAGATTTAAATCTTGGCTCTGTCACATACTAGATATATAATCTTCTGAAAATGTCTTAACTCTGTGCTCAGTTTTCTTATCAGTAAAATTAGTTACAGTAGTGCCTACATCATGGGTTATAAAGGTTAAATAGCACATGCCAAGTGCTTAACACATGGAAAGCACTATAAAATTTCCATGGCAGTCTGTCTCAAGATCCCTCAGTCTCTACCACTCTGCCGTACTGCCTCCAAAACAATATGCCCAAGGTTAGATATTAATAAGTGACAGAGACAGGATTCTTACCAAGGTCAGTTTAACCTACAGTGAAGCCTTATGCTCACCTCCTTTGCTCTGCTGTGACCCCAGATGTTCGCAGTGTCATTTCACTTGAGACCAGTGTTGCATCTCCAGTCCCTGTCTAGCTTTGGCAGTGCCTTTTTTTCCAGCATTGTCGTCAGTGTTGATGATTGTCTGAGTCTCTGTTTCTCTTCACTGCTACCATGTTGACTATACTGCAAATTGATCATACTGACAAATTAAATTTTTATCCATTTGAATAGGATAAAATGGTTTTAAGATTTAAAAATCCATTTTTACGATAAACTAAGCTAGTTTATTTTACAAACATATTATTTTCATATTGCAATGGACTACCATCCATTATAGTGTTTTTATCTTCACCGACAAGATGTGTTTATGTTTTTGTAACATGCTAGGACATATATTTTTCCCCAGGCTGCATTAGGAATTATGCAGATGGTTGAAGACACCCTCATCGAACATGCTCACACCAAACCTCTTCTTCCAAGTCAGCTGGTTCGGTATAGAGAGGTTCAGCTCCCTGATGGTAAGTGGAGGTGTCATAACTTAGGGAATGGACTATCTTGACATAATAATGTGGGTGATTATAGGTGGGTTGAATTCAGTTGGATGATAATGTGTAGTTTTATGGCAAAGATCCACTAGGGTCCTCTACTGTTTATAGAAGTATGATTAAAGATAGATAATTAGGCCAGAAAATTCTTTGGTAGGAGGGACAAAGAGGTGAAATTGGAAGTGGACGATAATTTAGAAGAGAATGATACTGGAATTGACTGGTACTTCAATGTAGGGGAATTAAGAAAAATACACAAAGGTAAAGAAAGATTGACCATAAAGCATGAAATACAATTTATTTATAAAAAACAGAAACTAGAATCATAATATTTAATTAGAAGCCCATAAGATTCTTTGGCAGAAATAGTTTTAGGAAACCCACTGGTACAGATAACATGTATTCATTACATGGCTTTTCTTTTTTGTTTTTTGAAGAAACATGGTCTTGCTCTTTTGCCTAAGCTGGAGTGCAGTGGTGTGTTCATAGCTCACTTAACCCCAGACTCCTGGGCTCAAGCAATCCTCCTGCCTCAGCCTCCCAAGTAGGGGCCATCATGCCAGGCTAATTTTTTAAAAGTTTTTGTAGAGATAGGGTCTTGCTATGTTGCCCAGGCTACTCTCAAACTCCTGGCCTCAAACAATCCTCCAGCCTTGATCTCCCAAAGAATACATGTATATTTTTATAAGAGATTAACAAAGAATTGATTTTATTTAATTTATATATTGGGGTCTGCAGTGTTTGGTTATTTGTACATTAACAATGATTTTTTATATATAAAAATTTATTAAACATTGTTGTCAATATTGTTCAAAACTATATAATGATTGGCAAGTAACACTGTTGTCCCCCCACCCCCCAAAAAACTGTATAATAGAAAGTATACTAGACCGAGAAAGAGAAGCATTTTGGGGGGCCAGACTTGATAATTGGCTATTCTCCATGCACGTGCCATTCGTGCTTTTTTCCGCAACTATTTTATCCTCCCAAAATGGTGTTCCTCTTTCCCCCTTCTTCCTCATGGACCTATGCCCTACTTATCTTTACAAGCCTATTTTATAAGCTACCTACTGCACTAAACTTTTCTGAAAACTCCCTGCTAGAAATAATCATTTCTATTTCTGAACTGCCAGCACAGTTTTTCTGAACCTCCCTGTTTAAACTACTGAGCACTTCTCTCGCATTAGGATTGAAGTGCATCTCCATCTTCTTGTTAGACTGTACTTCCTTAAAGCCAGGGTCTGCGTCTGGCTCATTTGAATAGCTCCTAAAGCAACTCAAACATATCATTACTTCAGGGTATTTTTGTTGAATGCTTAGAGATACCTTGAGCATAGCTCTGTTGTTCTACATGACCAGTTGTCACAGACCTCTAGTGGTTTATTTCAAACTTCTGCTAGTTTGTTCCTCGGTTTCTACAACCAGGGCAGAGAGGAAGAATCGGGATCTGCTGTGCAAGAGACATAGCACTTGTCTTCAGGCAAAGTAAGGCCAGTCTAGAAACAAAATTTCAAAGGGAAATTTATCTTTCATACCTCTCTTCACTCTACTTCCTTTTTTTCTCTCTTCTTTCCTAGGACCGTGTCTTTTTTGCCTCCTGAGTGCCCTTCCAAGTTGCCCCATGCTCAAAAACAGCTCGGTTCACATCTCATTCTCAAAATGTCAGGGGTTAGGAAGTCATTCTGATTTAGCCAGCTGATCAGATGTGAATACTTTCCTTCACTTAACTCTCCATGGGAAGGCATTACAGTTTACAAAGAAAAGTTTCAGGCATTGTAAAGAAGGAGACATTTGGAATATGTATGAAAAGGCTGGAAGTTTATGGGACGGGGGAGGAAGACTTATAGCCAATGTTTCCCTCCATCTTGTTAAAAGAAGGGACTTAGTACTGCCGGTTTATGATCAGAAAGTTTGACTGCTGGTCAAACTTGGACCTGGTCAGAAAAGTGAAACAAATGATATACAGCTCTAGGCTTCTCTGCCTTCCTTTACTGTTGATATCTAAATTATCTTCTATAAGAGTGAGCAAACATAGCATTAACTTTATTAAATCCCAAATAAGTTTTTGAATTTATTGCTTTCTTTTTGAAACTTCCTAGGAGGATGGTTTGTTTATCAGCGGAGGAATGAAGTTCACAATAACTGTGGCATCGAAATATACTACCAAACAGACATGCAGAGCACCTCAGAGAATATGTTTCTGGAACTCTTCTGTCAGATTATCTCTGAGCCTTGCTTCAACACCCTACGCACCAAGGAGCAGTTGGGTGAGAGGGAAGTGGGGGAATAGTGGGACACCATAGACCTCGATGAATGACCATTGTTCTCAGAGAACATTTTCCATAGGTAGAAGCACCTGGCACTATGTACCAGGCATGCTCTATTCAGAGAGACTTGTGAAAACCTTGTTTACAGAGAATCCAATTCTAAGAGATAGATAAGCAATCAATTTCTTATGGACATTAATGCAGTTCTTAATGAGATGACATGGTATTTATACTATATACATATCATCAATAAAGAGGACATTTCAAGTAGTGGGGAGAGGGTGCTAAGGGCAGGTTCTCAGGTAGCAAGGTGGGAAGCAGGCCATCCAAAGGAGCTTAGATTCATCAGACTTTGATTTCCCTGAGGGCAGGGATTATCTTGTATTCATCTTTATGTCCCAAGCCTGGGATATGTAAAAGTTACTCTGTTAAGTATTTGCAGAGTTTTGGGCACTGTTAAAAGTCTCGGAGATCCTGGCAGGTTTGATCAATGAGGAAAGAAGTTAAAAGAAACCCCAGTAATGACAGGAAAGAATCAACAAAAAAGGATTTGAGTGAGTCTCTCTGAGTACCTATCATTTTTTAAATAACCACCATGCTAGGTGCTGGACATTGAAAGTGGATGTCATAGATGGTCATTCCTTTTAAGAAGCTCACAGTTAAATCAGGATGGCAAATCTGTAAAGGAATAATTATAGTACAGTGTGGTAGATGTTGTTATTAAGAGTGTTCAAACTATTAAAGACTGTATTAAACATAGTGACTTCCTCAGAAGTAGGATCCAGAGGTATCACAGCTGTCAGAGGTGGTGGATCAGGGCAGAGCAGCTGAAGGAGGAAGGAGGCATGCCAAGAGCTTGGCTTAGAGCAGGTGTTGAAGGGAGGTAGTGTGTGGGCTCATGAGATGACAGTGGAAGTATGACCTTTAGTTAGCTTGATCTCTAGAGAGTTGCAGTCTGACGAGATAATCCAGGAACGGATTATCTAACAAGAAATAGGAGACCCAAGTTCATATAAGGAACATGGATGTTAAAGGAAACAGAGTCAGGACACAGTGGTTAGGGCATGAAAATGAGGCTAGCATTTTGTGGGAATGTGAGCAACTTCAGCATAGATTGAATGGTATTAACTAGTGGAGAGTGGGGTTTTACGGGCTATGAGTTTGAATGATGAATAGGATTTTTTTTTCCTGAGATGAAAAAGTCATCTCCAACTTTGTAACTATTCTTCAGAGAGCTCTTCTACTCTGTTCTTAGGAGCTGAGATTATCTTAACTGCTCATATTTATCCAGCGACGAATAATCTAAAGCTTAAAGTAGATTTTATTTGCTCTGTTAGGGCAGTTTTTGAAGGATTAAAAAAGTGACCCAAGACTTGAATGCCAAAGTCCTAACTGGCTGGTGTTTGTGTTTCAGGCTATATTGTCTTCAGCGGGCCACGTCGAGCCAATGGCATACAGGGCTTGCGATTCATCATCCAGTCAGAAAAACCACCTCACTACCTAGAAAGCAGAGTGGAAGCTTTCTTAATTACCATGGAAAAGTCCATAGAGGACATGACAGAAGAAGCCTTCCAAAAACACATTCAAGCATTAGCAATTCGTCGACTAGACAAACCAAAGAAACTGTCTGCTGAGTGTGCTAAATATTGGGGTGAAATCATCTCCCAGCAATACAATTTTGACAGAGGTAAGGTAAAATTAGGGCCCCAACATTAATGGCATTTGAATATAACATTTGAAAACATTGAAGCCATTCTACAAAATGGTATTCATTTTGTAGGTGATGTTCCATTACTGATTTTGGAGGTGGGAGGTGGGGGTGGTTGGCATTTCTAAAGAACCATTTCTAAAGAACCATTAAAGAAAGGCGTGGTGGCTCACACCTGTAATCCTAGCACTTTGGGAGATTAAGGCGGGAAGATTGCTTAAGGCCAGGAGTTCAAGACCAGCCTGAGCAGAAACAAAAACAAAAACCTGTCTCTACAAAAAATAGAAAAATTAGCCAGGCGTGGTGGCATGTGCCTGTAGTCCCAGCTATTCGGGAGGTTGAGGCAG
This sequence comes from Cheirogaleus medius, assembly GCA_008086735.1. Taxonomy (NCBI): domain Eukaryota; kingdom Metazoa; phylum Chordata; class Mammalia; order Primates; family Cheirogaleidae; genus Cheirogaleus; species Cheirogaleus medius. The sequence goes on from VBSM01003143.1 coordinate 22,868,685, forward strand.
GAGGATCGCTTGAACCCAGGAGTTTAAGGTTGCAGTAAGCTATGATAATGCCACTGCACTTTAGCCCAGATGACAGAGTGTGACCCTGTCTCAAAAGAAAAAGAAAAGAAGAATCATTATTTAATATAGCAACAATTTTCCAATTTCACTTTTTTTGTTTCATCATTGTTCCCCTGAGATTCTGAACAGAGATATATATAAGTATCTATTTTCCATAACACTGAAAAAATGAAAAATTTATGAATTGAACTTCTGGAGACAAATGCTACCCTAAAAGCACAGGAATTCAAACATTTGTCTTTAGGGATCTCCAAAGATTTGTCACTGCTTTCAGATTTGGCAGTACCATGCTTCCTGAAGTCTCCTGTCTTATGAGTTTCCTTTCACCTTTCTTTTAGAGCAGACATTATCAACTAAGTGTGCTAAGCCATACTAGAAGTCTGAGGACTTGGGTTGTGTTCTCATTCTGATTGATACCAACAAGTTGAAGATCTTGGTCAAATAACCTTTTTTGGACCTCAGTTTTCTTACCTATAATTTTTCTAGCAGGTGGATTCACTATTAATGATAATAGTATACAGCATTTATTGAGCATTTACCTTGGCCTACCATCATGTTATCATCATATATCATTTTCTTAATTCTCGCTGTAGCCCCATTAAGGTGGTTATTATTTTCCAGTTTCCAAATGAGGAAACTGAGGTTCAGAAAAGTTGAAGTGACTAGCCCAAGACCCCCCAATAGCTCATAGGCAGAGAGCCAGGATATGAATCCAAGTTTGCCTATCTCTTGAGCCAAGGCTCTTACCCATTGCACTATTTCCACTTACTTACTTGAAATCTATTTCCTTCCTACTTGTAGGAGCAGATAGTCACTTAAAAATATAGCTACTTTAGAGTCTTGGAAGGCCGGGCACAGTGGCTCATGCCTGTAATCCCAGCACTCTGGGAGGCCGAGGAGGGCGGATCGCTCAAGGTCAGAAGTTCCAAACCAGCCTGAGCAAAAGCAAGACCCCGTCTCTACTAAAAATAGAAAGAAATTAGGGAAACAACTAAAAATAGAAAAAAAATTAGCCGGGCATGGTGGCACATGCCTGTAGTCCCAGCTACTGGGGAGGCTGAGGCAGGAGGATTGCTTGAGCCCAGGAGTTTGAGGTTGCTGTGAGCTAGGCTGATGCCACGGCACTCTAGCCCCGGCAACAGAGTGAGACTCTGTCTCAAAAAAAAAGAGTCTTGAAGTAAAGTATATTGTCATTTAGTGTAATATTCTGAACTACTAACATGGAAAAATTAATAAATTATTGTTTGGCTACTTTTTTAGATAATATAGAAGTTGCATATTTAAAGACACTTACCAAGGAAGATATCATCAAATTCTACAAGGTAAGTTGGATTTGTACAGTTAGATTTTAACTGATAAGGAAATATTTTATGTGCTATATTGTATGTTGCTGCACTGAACCTAATCAGGCTGGATTTGTGAAGGTGTGTTTGTTGATTTAAGTATTTTTGACACAAACACCTATTACTATTAGAAGAAATATGGACAGTTGTTATTGAACCCACTATTGTTTTCCTCTCCTATGAGACCAAGGACTGTTACAGCCCTTCTTGGCTTCCAAATCCACCTCTGTAGGCTGCCCTTTTGTTTCTTCTCTCTGTTCCCCACCCCACCCTCAGAGAACATTGCTGAGCTTTGGTGGGGAGGAAGAGCAAAGAAAAGAGCTCAAAAATCAGATTATTTTCCAAGCTCTGACAACTATAAATTGTCTTTACTCTTTTAGGTTCCACTGTGCCTGATTTTTTAAATAAATAATTACTCACCTTTGAATAGTGTTCAGAGATCTTACGAGTTTTGAATGCTTATGCTGAGAAAGTTTATCAAGAGAAAGACTGGGCGTGATGCTCACACCTGTAATCCCAGCACCGTGTCTTAGGTTTTTTTTTTGAGACAGAGAGTCTCTGTCACCTGGGCTAGAGTGTCATGGCATGAGCCTAGCTTGCAGCAACCTCATACTCCTATGGTTGTTCCTTGTCATAGCTACATGCCTTATAGAACACCAGAAAATAAAAGGGTTAGAGAAAGGGAACTCGAGGTTGCTGTGAGCTAGGCTAACGCCATGGCACTCTGTCTCAAAAAAAAATAAAAGAGTAGCTCTTTGGAAGCAAACTTTTTATTCCAATAAGAAAGAAGTTCTCAGATGAGGTACTACATGTTACTGGGCTGAGCTCCTGAAAGAGGCTAGAGAGGTCAAAGCAGGCCCGTGGGAGAACCTGGGCTGTCTTGCCAGTGAGCAGGGAGCAGAGGAGACTTGGTCAGGTTTGCTGTGCAACACCAATAGCTTCCTTTGCAGTCACAGAAGACCAGGCTTATAATAACTGGCCCGTAAATAACTGTAGTACATTTGCTTCAGCTGATGGTCTCTTCCCTCTGAGGTTATGAAACATTACTTCTGGCTAAGACATCAGAGGAAATATCCTCACAGTTTGCACTCCTTTGGAAAAGACAGTAACAGTCCCACTTTAGGGGTAAGGTCAAGAGACACTTTCCCACAAGATCTACCTGCCAACTGAGCACTGCTGGCTTTCGTGGCAGTAAGAGTAATCCCGCAGAGCAGCATGGTGAAATGGGAAGAGCAAGCAGACCTAGCTTCCAACACCATCACTTAACAAGCTGTGCAACTCACACAAGCTGTTCTCTCTCTGTGTGTGTCTTAGAGTCTATGTCTACAAAATAGGCATCATCACAGTGCTTAAATTTCAGAGAATTAGTTGAGCTAACATAGGAGAGTGGCTGATACAAGGCAGGACTCAATAAATGTTAGATTCCTTTTTCTTTTGGTAGATGGGGAACCGCAGTTTACAAGTAGTACCCATTGCAGAATCTGAGGAGGTTCTTAGAGGAACAAGCATTGTGGTTGTCCCCTGCCTAAGCTCAAGCCATTGTCTCGATAGATGCTAAAGATCACTAGGTGCACCCCTGCACATCACATCCCAGTGACTACTAGGCTAGATTTTTAATACCAGCTTAGGCGCTTATTAGCGGTAGGAGTTTGATCAGGTTGGGCTCAGTTTTCTCTTCTGTAAAACAGGGTTAAGAATAATTCTTTCCTACCTGGCCAAATCTTTGTAGCATTTAAATAAAATAAGTAAAAGGGAAGCATCTTTTCTGTATCTGGCTGGGTAACAGCTGATTCTTCATAGTCTTCAGAGAACACCTCATTTTAAGTTCTTTAGTGGGGCAAAGGGTGACCTTGCTCTTCTTTCTGCCTAGGAAATGTTGGCAGTCGATGCCCCTAGGAGACATAAGGTATCCGTCCACGTTCTTGCCAGGGAAATGGATTCTTGTAAGTATTGCATATGACTTCTTTTAACGTCTATTTTAGACTCATGTTCAGCCACCTGATGGCTCTTCCTTGTCATAGCTACGTGCCTTATAGAACACCAGAAAATAAAAAGGTTGGAGAAAGGGAACTGGAGATACTCTATCGAAGCAAAAATAAGGGGGAAAGGGAAATGCGGCGGTGAAGGAAAGAGCCAATACAGGTGACAGGAAAACGGTAGCGGGTTGCTAGAGGGGTTTCTCCAAAGAAACTGTATGGAACCACTGCATTGTGGAGAGAACAAATAAGCAATTTATTTTCCCAGTTCTTCCCATCTCCTGGCTTTTATTGGCCGAAGTTTGCTCTATGACCATTAAGTCCCCTGGCCTGCTGGGTGGTTTTACTGGGTCCTTCTGGGTGGCCAGAGACTCAAGATCCAGTTGAATCAAACCTGGCCACTAAAACTGCTGCAGTGAAAGTTTTATGACCTCAATAACATCATGAGCCTTCGTTGGGAACACTCCTGATAGAAGGCAGGACAAGGGCTCAAGGCCTTGGGGAGCAGGCAGCCCGAGAGGATCTGAGAAGTACATGAACTGGGCCTGGTACAGTTTTTTAATGAACTGAGTCTGGTTTAGATTTTTTTTGAGAGTTGTTCCTATGTGCTAGTATCAGTAAGTACTGCATTAAACCTTTCATTTTCTCATAGGTCCTGTTGTTGGAGAGTTCCCATGTCAAAATGATATAAATTTGTCACAAGCACCAGCTTTGCCACAAGTAAGAAATGTAACTGTTATGTTAGATTGCACTGTCAGAGGACTTCCTATTTAGAAGGAGCCTGTTCATCAGGACACATAAGACCTACAGGTTTTAGGGCACCAGGTGTTGAACACCTGGTCATTCAGCCTCTGCCCTTGTCTGCCTTTGTCTCTTGTTTGAACAGCTGTGTTACTCTCCAATGAGTCATGTCCAGCGACTTCTCTTCCCAGCATTGAATATTGGAGTGAGACCTCTTAGCCCCTCCCTCGTTGCCTGCCTGCGTATTATAATCATCTAGAAAGATTGGCATTTCCTTGCAGAAGGAAACTGGCAGTGTAACCAGGCCCTTGCTGGGTGGGCCTACCCAGCCTTTGCTACTCTGCTGAAGCCTTGGTGCTGAGCCCCTGATAAGCCAGCCCTTGTTTGCCCAGGGGAAAGCCAAGAGTCTTCCTTCTGGCCCAGAGTCCCACTGGGAATGCTGACCATAGGTTTGCATAGACCAATCCATGACCCTTTGGCTCTAGTGATCCAGAAGAAAGATCAGAAGATCACAAGGCATGGGGTAGAAACTAATATGTATACCCTACCCCCAGAAAAAAGTTGATGTCCTGCTTCAGTCTTATTTTTAGGTTAAATATACTAAAAGGAAACTTTTTTCTTTGCAGCCTGAAGTGGTACAGAACATGACCGAATTCAAGCGTGGTCTGCCACTGTTTCCCCTTGTGAAACCACATATTAACTTCATGGCTGCAAAACTCTGAAGATTACTCACAGCTGGGAAAGTGCGAGTGGATGCATTCCTGAGTCTTCCAGGGCTTAGGAAAACAATCTTGGCCACTTTAATAGCTTCTAGTTCACTATTAGACAAACAGAAAAAAAGAAGTTGTCAAATGTCATTATGTAGAAATATTAAAAATCCAAAGTAATTAAATTACAAAATCTTATAGATGTAGAATATTTTTTAAATACATGCCTCTTAAATATTTTAAAAGTTTTCTTTTCATTCCTAAGAGAAATTTCCCTTATATAACAATGCTTAAAATGATGAATGATATTCCTATAGAATATTCCTTCCCTATTCTGTAAAATAGTCACTTATCTAAAGAAAATGAAAGTTAGTTTTTTTCTAAAAAGCCTCCTAGGTTGACATAGAAGGCTTCACAACATTTAGAAAGGTAATACCTTTTTAAAATTGGTCCTCAAATTTGCTTTCTACTTGATGGTTTCATGTAAATCAGTGGAGGACATTACATTTGGCAGATGGTAAACAAAACAATGTAATTTTGTTTGTGAAATTGTTGATTATATAAGGCATGGTTTTAATCTTTTTATAAAATTTGAACATATTTTTTATTCCAACTAGTAAAATGCTAGAAAACCCTATAACAGCCTACTTATTTACAGTGCTAGAAATACAGATTTACCTTACATCAATTTTGTCCTAAACTGAATTTCTCAGGATTACTGTGGTTTCTTTCTTTCTGACTGAATTATATTGACATTATTGTTCATAGTTGGTTTGCAGCGTCCCGTCAGTTTTACTTTTTCTCATCAACATGTTGCTGTATTTATTTAACAAGTACAAATAGGTTCAACTTCAGATCCTACTGAGTGTGTGACATGCTTTTCCAACATCAGCTTTGGAACCACCCCTTTTTGCTGTGGTGCAATTGCAGTCAGTGTGCGAACCAAAATATTTTGCCCTGTTATGAATTTAAAAGGCAACAAATACAAAGCCACCTTTTTGGAGATATAAAAAATAAATTCTTGCATTCTTAAATGGCACGTCTCCATAAGACTCTAAAATCTCTTGTTGCCACCAGTCTAATCTTGCCTTAAGTATTAATTTATTTTTTGAATATATAAATATAAACATATAAACACACAGACGATGACTGGAGTGGACTTTTAAAAAGTATTTTTTTCATGAGATACTATTTTAAGTGAAATTGTTAATGTAGATTTAACATCTGTATAAAAATATTTACTGTTATTAAAATTTGCTTCAGGAGAAATTGTGAGTATATTTCCACATACAGGCACTAGTAACAGTAAGTGGCCCTGTTGTCCACTAACTCAGGCAAAGTAAAGAATGGCATTTTCAAACGACATTTTGCCTCACCATATGAATTGATTTTCCAGGACTCTTTCTTTAAAGTCATGTCTTTTCACATCTTAAGTTTTTACATTTGCCGTTTTCCAAATCTCAATTTGGGGCAAGAATGATACAGTCACAACTCTAGGAGCTGCTTTCACAAGTGGGGCTCCGTTTCTACCGTCAGATCAGTGTGGTGCTGTAACTGTCTTTTTATCTGTACCTTCCAAGAGCCTCCTTGTATGAAGCCTGTCTTTGTCCATCAGAAGGTGTGTGAAGTCACCACTACCTTCTGGTTTTATGCATTTGTAGACTATGCAGCTTTTCATCAAACTGCAAATACATACAAGACAGATCTAAAATTAGTCCTGAGTGTTTAAATCCACCACTGTAAGAGTAAATAGAAATCTACCTACCTTTTCTGTCGAGAATAACGTGCTATTGAATAACTTTTAGCTCTTTTTAAAAAATGGGTGAAATTTGGGAGTGTCATTTTTATAAGAAAGGCACACGATCTGAAAGCAATCTCATGTAGTCTTCCATGAACCTGCGATTGTTGTTCAGTGTGCTTCGGCATTTTCCAGTTTCCAAATTGGATCTAGAGCTCCTGTCGCATCACTCAGGCATACTAATGGATTCATTTAGATGGGTCCAAGCTGCAGTCCATGAGCAATAACAGACCACCCCAGATACTGCTTATTTACTCAGTGCTTAGTAAATGAGATTTGTGAAACAGACAAAAGTTATTAGTTACCTGGGACTTTTTTAAAAACTCTTCTTTTTGACTAGTTGATGTGAAAGAGGGAGCATGTGACACAGCCAGTATGGTGGACTGCTAGGGTTATCCTGTTTACAATAAATCGCCTGAATTTAACCTCTGGAGTTTGCATTTGTGTTATTTTTACAATATTATGAAATAGTACAGTGGCCAATCGTCAGCCTACCTCTCAAGTGTCCCAGTTTGACAAAGTTTCTTGCTTTCATTGTTCCTAATGCAGAAAGAAGTGAATTCTAATACATTTTTTAGAGTGTATCTAGGTAACAGTGATTTTGTCAAATAAATGGCTCAATTTCACACTCTTAAGAATAGATCACTTTTGTAAAACAGTAACCTTGATATTTGAGACTAAACTACTTGCTGTGAGTATTGCCACTGATCCTAAACCCAGAAAGATTTGTCCCTGGCCTTACAGGGAGGAAAATAAAAAGGATAGAAAAAATATTTCTGTCCGCTACAGTTAGTCTTTACATCGTCTTGTCACATCTCCAGCTACAGATTAGGCACATATCTTCTTTTGTTTTTCCCCTTATTTTATTTTATCTAATCTCTATCATCTGACCCCCTGTGTTTCCAGCCTAGGACAGTGTTCCAGCCCACACGGCACTGTGCTCAGGGATGATGCAGCAGCCCTATCCAGAGGCCAAGAGCAACCCCAGCTTTTATGGCTTGCGGCAGTCTTTCTCTCGGGGTGCATCATCTAGTTCCTTTTTTATATTCTCTAATACAGCTTCTAGAAGTGCTTGTGATGGAAACCAAGAATTCTCACATCCTCACCTCCCTTTTGTAAGGGTGACTCCCGCCCTCTCAGTCCTCCCTGGCAGGACCTCTGACCAGCTGACTCCTGGATCCCTGGTCTTCTCTGCTGCCTGTTGGATGAAGTTCATTGTCCTTGTCAACTCAAACATTGTATGCTCCTTGGTTTCTTGTGGCAAAGCTTATTGGTAGTACTAAATTGCTAGGTTTTTCTGGACAGCTTATACTCTGAACTAACAACTAACATTACAAAGCACTTTGTAGATTAGAGAACACCCTCACAGATCCTCCACAACAATCTTTTGACATTGGAGGACAGTAATCAAAATTTTCATTGTTATCTCAGATTTTTAGAGGTAGAAATAGGCTCACAAAGGCTAAACAGTTGGCCCAGGATCATGCAGGAAGCAAAGATTCAAACCTCCACTCAGATTTTTAGACTCTAGATCTCATTGCTCCATGTGGATTTCCCATAATAAGAGCTTCCAAGTCCATTAACATACTTCTGAAACAAGTAGAAAGGCAGTCGCTTTTCATTTTTATGTAACTTTGCCTTTTTCACATGTACCATCTTACTTGTTCTCTCAAGCTTTGCCTGTTTTGGAGGGTGTGAGACCAGATCTCAGAGTCTATGCTCCTTTCCTACCGTCTGCTGTTATTTCCACTCTGTGAGGCTACTTTGAGGCCAATTTTCACCACTACTTGCAGGATCTCCGTCCTTTGTGGGTTAATCTAGACCCACACCTCCTAGCCTGCTAAGGCCTTAAATCACCGGGAGCTCTCCTTCCCGTTCCTCTGAAATGGTAGAAAGTATCCGGGATCCTTCAAGAAATTCAAAAGAGGAGTATGAAGAAGAGTCAAGTTCACCTGTGACTCCACCACTCAAAGGCAGCTGCTGTTTGCATGTTCTTTGTTTGCCATCTTTTTCCTGTGCGTATAGAAAGGAGTCGTATTTTCAGTGTTGTAACTTTTCTCCTAAATAGTCAATACTGAGTGTTTTCCACATTGGATGCCCTTTAAAAAAAGGTGTTTTTTGTCTTCGTTGGTTCTTTGGTATCATATTGTAGTTTGTTTACTGAGTCCTCTTTGTGAGATTTTTAAGGTGTTTTCAAGCTTTGATCTGTGATAAACTTCCTTATGCAGAGTATATGTGTGATTTTCTGATTACTTAAATTGCTGGGTTATAGAATATGAATATATTATTTAACTTTATAGTTTGAAAAGTTTTAAATCTAAGAAAAGTTATTAAAATAGTACGAGTTCCCTTATATGCTTCGCCCTGTATTCACCAATTTTATGTTTGTTTCAAATCTGTCTCATATATATACAGATAAATGTGTGTGTGTGTATATCATTTTGGGGGGGGACCAAACCATTCGAGAGTAAGTTGTGTATGTCATGACTCAACCCTAAATACTGCATCAAATATCTTCTAGTGACAAGGTCAGTGTATAGTAAGGAATTTGGCCTCACCCAAAGGGAGGTCTGGCCTTTGTCCCCTTTGTCATAGATAACCATATACCAGCAAATATGACAACTTAGCTCAGATGGATATGTTCCTTGAAAGACACAAATTACCAAAACAGACAGGAAAAGAAATACGGGATTTGTATATTCCCTTATCTATTACAGAAATTGAATTTATAATTAAAACCCTTCCTGCAAAGAAAATTCCAGGCTCAGATGGCTTCTCTGATGAATTCTATCAAACATTTAAGGAATAAATACCAGTCTTCCATAACATTTTAGAAAATAGAGGAAGGAGGAGGGGGACACACACCAAAAAAAATAGAGGAGGGAGCCCTTCCCAACTCACTTTATGATGCCAGCATTATTACCCTTATACCGAAATCAAAGTTATTTCAGGAAAAGAAAGCTCCAAACCAATTACCCTTAAAAACAGAGTTCCAAAGGTCCTTAACAAAATATTAGCAATTTGAATCCAGCAATGTATAAAAAGGAATTTTTTATACAGTTGACTTTCAAATATTACACCAACCTTGCATGATGACTAAGTGGGGTTTTCTCAGGGATGCAAGGTTGGTATAATTGAAAATCAATGGTAACAGAATTAAGGAGAAAACACCATGTGATTATTTGAATAGATAGCTAAAAGTTGGATCGTTGGGTTCTTTTTATTTTCTCTGGTTATACCTTCCATGTGTACCCAAAACACAAAACTACATACAATAACAAAATGAGCCTTGAAGACTGTAAAAACTCTCAGCATGAACACTCTGTTCGAACCCTTGCACTAGGACACTTGACCAGACATTAAGGTAGCTTCTAGAAGCCTAAGGCTGCTTCCCTGGGACAACCCAGCCCTCTTTTGAGATCCTGTCTGGAAAGGCTCAGGCATGTCAAAAGAATTTACAGTTTGTTGTAGCCAACACCTGATGGTAGCCCCACCTCCCTTTCCTTGAGTATTTACCAAAGACACCTTGCAATTGTGACTTCTGTGTCTGTCCCTTTGACATGTGTGTATCTCCTACAACCCAGGAGTGTCTTTCTCAAGGACCCGAAAGCCATGCCTTTGAAATGGAATCATCAGGAAGGATTGGGCTTCTCCCACCCAGTCTGTGTGCAGGGATGGAATCCTAACTGCCACAATTGCCAGCCTGCCAACACAGCTGGCTCCGTCGCATCTACACTGCCCAACCTCTCACTGGAGTCCCCACTTGCTCCCCTTCCTATACCTCATTCTCCCTCTGAGACACCCGGTCAGCTCTGTGCGAGTCAGAGTAGAGCTCAGCTCTTTCCGCCGCTGTCAGTAGTTACTGAATAAGATGTTTTTACCACTTTTTTAAATGTCTGGCTTTGTTTATCTCTGAAAGCCTGTTAAATAAAATGTATAGGAGCCCATTGTTTTGATCAGCGCAGGAGTTTTGTTGTTGTTGTTGTTTGTAGCAAAACGCTGTTTATTTTGAGCATCTGGGTGCATATGGGTGGAGGCCAAAAAAGGCACTCACCCAGCGCAGGAGTTTTGACCTGCTCCGTTTCCGACCTGGGCCGATTCACCCCTCCTTAGGCAGCCTAGTGGTCCCCAGCTCCCAGGAGGTCACCATATCGATGCTGAACTGGGTGTGGATGCCGGGTCAGCACAGCACGCTACAGCCCCGAACTCCTGGGCTCAAGCGATCCTCCTGCCTCGGCCTCCCAGAGTGCTAGGATTACAGGTGTGAGCCACCGTGCCTGGCCATTGGTTTCCCATTTTAATGATGAAATTTTATTCAAATAATGCAGGTATCATGATGAAGACTGACCCATAATCAGTGGGAATTAGTTTGAGAAGCTTTTTAAAAAGACAATGAGCTGAGAAAGAAGCGGATCCCCGCAAGGTACATTTTCCTGAGATGGAGGACAAGCAGGGTCTGAGTGAGCAGCCGCTGTGCGCTTAGGTGAGTAGTGGCGCTCATGGGAAGAAGGAATACTCACCTTAACAGGTTCTTGAGAAAATTAAATGAGAAGATATGTAAGAAAGTTGTCTGTAAACACATAAAGTATCAAAATCAGATTGAAACTTCTTGACAGTTTTGCCCAGGGACAAGTCCAATTGTGTGTGTGTGTGTGTGTGTATGTGCCTGTGTGTGTTTGCACGTCTCTTTGCTCAGCATATTCTGCCTCATCATAAGGAGAGTTGCACAGGAAGCAATTTGGATTTGTTTTTTGTTGTTGTTTGTTTGTTGTTAGAGACAACGTCTTACTATGTTGCCCAGTTTGGTCTCAAACGATCCTCCTGCCTCATCTTCCCAAAGTGCTGGGATTGCAGGTGTGAGCCACCGCACCCAGCTAGAATCAAATTTCTTGTATTCCTAGCAGCTTCTTGATGACTTCCCTTCTGGAAGTTGTAAAAAGACCTTTGGAAGATGATATCATTTACCTCCATGGATTGCTCTTTTTACTTTATGGCAGCCTTATAGAAGGAATGATTGTTCCTGTATTCATAACTAACTTAGAGTTTCTTCTAACTTACTGGTTCTTAATCCTAATTGCACATTAAAATTAGCTACAGATCTTTAAAAAAAAAAAAGATTTCCAATTCTGGGTCCTACCCCAAGCCTTCTGATGGAATTGGTCTGGGGAGGGGCTGGGTATTGGATTGTTTGCAAACAGCACTCGTGATCCTAATGTAAGAACTACTGCTGCTGTTGCAAAGACAAGGTTGTCCACCAGATGGAGACAAAGCACTTCTCAGTGAAAAAGGCCCCCCACAAAGCCCTCATTCTCTGACTTCATATTTACACCAACTACAATTTATGTCATGTACCAAGCAGTATAAAAAATGTGGGAAGATGGGTCAAATTGTCTTTGATGCTGTTGCTTGCCAGCCAAAGAAATTCTTGCCACCACTGAGGAAAAATCCAGGAACTAACTTAAGAAATGACACATGGCTAAAAATATCTTATTCACCCAGTTACCTGAACTAGCATCTAGAAATATTTTCAATCCTTTTCCTAGCTCACTCTGATAAAACAGAACATATAAAGGAGGAAAGTAATGTTGTTCCTATATTATAGAGCGGAAAATTTGGAAATGAGATCACTCCGAGTATTATGCAAATAGAAATCAATCTCAGCACAAGTAAATTAGCTTAAGATAAGTTGTTCACAGGATTTTAGGAAATGTGCAGATGTAATAATGGGGTTTAGATTTATTCTTTAAGTCTGAAGTACTTGATTGGCAGTTCCCGCTTTCATTTCTCCCGTCTCCCATCTCTTTTTTTTCTTTTTTTTAAGACAGGGTCTCACTCTGTCACCTGGGCTAGAGTGCAGTGGTGTCATCATAGCTGACTGCAACCTCCAACTCCCGGGCTCATGCGATCCTCCTGCCTCAGCCTCCCGAGTAACTGGGACTACAGGTGTGTGCCACTGCACCAGCTAATTTTTCTATATTTAGTCGAGACGGGGTCTCACTCTTGCTCAGACTGGTCTTGAACTGCTGACCTAAAGTGATCCTCCCCCCTTGCCCTCCCAGAGTGCTAGGATTGCAGGCATGAGCCACCACACCGGGCCTCTCCCATCTCTTTTGCCTACCTCTGTCACAGAAGATGTAAGAGCTACAAACTCCATCTCTCTGTCTCCTTGTAGGTGGAGATGGTCAATGAGACGTAGGTGAAATCACTAGGGAGGGTGTCCCTTCCTGAATAAAATGACAAACGCTAGATCAAGACATTTCTTTTCTCCGTTGTCCCCCCTCCCTTGCCACCCTCTTCCTGGGGACATGAAACTTGGGGGTGAGGCAGCCACTACTGTCCACGGGATGACAAGTGAGAGGACAAAAGCCAGTGTAACTAAGGATGGCAGAGAGGACAGGCAGGAGGACCCCAGGTCCCTCTGTGATGGTGACTCTGAGCAGCTACTAAGCTAGTTGGGGACCATCTGTCTCTGAACTTGTTATGGTGGGGGGGAGGGGGAGGAGGGAAGCCACTGTTGATCAGGCTTCCTGTTGTTCACAGATAAATTTATTCCTAACTGATCTATCATTGAAAAGTTACTATATTGGCATATAGACTATAAATGCAAGATGTTTATAATGTTGACTTTAGACATTATCCTTTCTCAAGAAGCTCTGTGGGCTTTAGACAAAGCTAAGACTCTAGACACTCAAGTTCCTTTTTTGTTGCTATTTCTTAAAAAGCAGGTATTAAGTGCCTAATTTTAAGTGCAGAGCAGTCTGCCAAGCGTTCCTACCCTAACAACATTTCTGAGCCAAAATGCATAGTTTGACATGTCACCTGATTATGGGGTAAATATTTTCAACATAGCTGTGCTAGAAAATCCAGGCTGTCCCGTCACTGTACTTGACACAGCCTGTGATTTCTTCAGGCTGTGTGGGCAGCAGGTCAGGGCACACAGATCACTGCTGTGGCCAAACACACAGACAACAGGACAGAAACAATAAACCAAATAGCAACAATTAGGCATTTGCATCAAGAAAGGCCTAATTTGAACCTAAGGATAGGCAACAAACGAAGGTGTCTAATTGGAAAAAGGATTGAGAAAGAGCAAGATTTCCCTATATTGATTAAGCAGAGTAATTTGCTATTTGATGGTCAAGATATTCAGGATAGGCCGGGCGTGGTGGCTCACGCCTATAATCCTAGCACTCTGGGAGGCCGAGGCGGGAGGATCGCTCAAGGTCAGGAGTTCAAGACCAGCCTGAGCAAGAACGAGACCCCGTCTCTACTATAAATAGAAAGAAATGAATTGGCCAACTAAAAATATATAGAAAAAATTAGCCGGGCATGGTGGCGCATGCCTGTAGTCCCAGCTACTTGGGAGGCTGAGGCAGAAGGATTGCCTGAGCCCAGGAGTTGAGGTTGCTGTGAGCTAGGCTGATGCCATGGCACTCTACTCCGGGCAACAGAGTGAGACTCTGTCTCAAAAAAAAAAAAAAAGATATTCAGGATAGTTGCTATTCTGTGGTCTGTGGAGGAAGATTTCATGGAAGAGGATTTCTGTGAATGCACAGACTGTTTAAAGAACTAGAGAGACCTGAAGGGGAATGGAAAGTTATTATTCAATAGGCATGATGAAAAATTTCTGGAAACAGATAGTGGGGATGGTCACCCAACATTGTGAATATACTTAATGCCACTGAATTGTACACTTAAAAAAATGATTAAAATGGTAAATTTTATGTTATGTATATCTTACCAGAATTTTTTTAAACTTCCAATTATTCATTACTAATATATAGGAAAGCAATTGACTTTTGTATATTAACTTTCTACCTGCAACCTTCCTGTACTCGTTTTTTATTTATAAGGGTTTTTTTGGGAGGAGTGATTCTTTGGGATTTTCTACATAAATAATTGTGTAATCTGTGAACAAAGGCAGTTTTATTTCTTCCTTTCCAATCTGTATACCTTTTCTTTTCTTTTCTTGTCTTATTGCATTGGCTAGGAGCTCCTGTACATGTTGAATGGGAGTAGTGTGAGGCAGCAGTCTTGTTCCCAATCTAAGGCAGAAAGCATTTAGTTTCTCACTATTAACTATGATGTTGGTTGTGGCGTTTTTGTAGATATTCTTTACCAAGTTGAGGATGTTTCCTTCTAGTTTGCTGAGAGGTTTTTTTTTTTTTTTTTAAATCATGAATGGGTACTAGATTTTGTCAAATGCTTTTTCTGCATCTATTGGTAGCATCATATGATTTTTTTCTTTGTTAGCTCTTGATATAATGGAATATAATATTGCATTTTCAAATGTCAAACCAGCCTCACATACCTGGGATAAATCCCACTTGGTCATGGTGTATAATGTTTATATATATTATGTTAAATTATGTTTAAGTCTGTGTGTCCTGCTGTAACAAAATACCTGAGACTGGGTAATTTATAAAAAACAGAAATTTATTTTCTCACAGTTCTGGAGGCTGGGAAATCCAAGATCAAAGCACTGGCAGGCCCAGTTGTCTAGTGAGGGCTGCTCTCTGCTTTCAAGACAGCATCTTGTTGCTGCATCCTCCAGAGGGAAGGAACACTGTGTCCTCACATGGAAGAACTAACAGAAGTAGAACAGGGTGAAGGTTGTTGTGAAGCCTCTATCCTTATCCCATTCAGAAGAGAGGAGCCCTCATGACCTAATCACCTCTTAAAGGCCCTACCTCTTAATACTGTTGCATTGGGCATTAAGTTTCAACATGAATTTTGGAGAAGACAAAAACATTCAAACCATAGCAGATTCCATGTACTAATATCTTGTTGAGGATTTTTGCATCTATATTTCTTGATAGATACATAGTTCTGTAGTTTTCCTTCTTGTAATATCTTTGTTTTTGTGTTAGAATAATGCTGGCCTCATAGAAGGAAGTATTCCCTCTGCTTCTATTATCTGGAAGAGATTGTAGAGAAGTGGTATTATTTCTTCCTTAAGTATTTGTTAGACTTCACCAGTTCAACCAGCTGGGCCTGATGCTTTCTTTTGTGGTAGGTTATTGATTCATTTTTTTTTACATTTATATTGTATTTTATGTTTACCTATGTAGTTACTTTCACCAGTGTTTTTTTATTTCTTAATGTGGATTCCAGTTACTGTCTTGTGTCTTATTTCAGCCTGAAGGACTTTATTAATCATGCATGACTTAACAACAGAGATACGTCTTGAGAAATGTGTTGTTAGGCAATTTCATCATTGTGCAATGATTCCATTTTTAAAATAGACACAGGCCTATTAAGATTATCTATTTCTCTTTTGGTGAATTTTGGTAGATGTATGGCTAAAGGAACTGGTCCATTTCATCTAAGTTATCAAATTCCTGGGTATAGAATTCTTCATACTATTCCTCTAATAAACTATTAATGTCTGTGGGATCAGTAATGATAAACTTTTTCATTTCTGATATTAGTAATTTATGTCTTCTCTCTCTTTTTCTTGGTTAATCAGGTGAGAAGTTTATCAACTTATCTTTTCAAGACATCAGCTTTTGATTTCATTGATTTTCTCTATTATTTTCCTCTTTTCAATGTAATCAATTTTTGCTCTAATTTTTTTTTCTTCTGCTTGTTTTAGGTTTATATTCTTCTTTCTCTAGCTTCCTAAGGTGAAAGCTTACGTTTTTTCAGTTTAGATCTTTCTTCTTTTCTAATATACGCATTCAGTACTATAAATTTCCCTCTAGCACTGCTTTTGCTGCATCCCACAAATCTTGGTAAGTTGTATTTTCATTTTCATTTAGTTCAAAATACCTTTAAAAATTTCTCTGGAGATTTTTCTGCCCCACATGTTATTTAGAAGTGTGTTGTTTAATTACCAAATGTTTGGGGGGTTTCCAGCTATCATTCTGTTACTGACTTATAGTTTAATTCCATTGTGGTCTGAGTGTATACTCTGTAAAATTTCTACCCTTTTAAATTTGTTGAAGTATGGTTTGTGCCCCAGAACGTGGCCTACCTTGGTGAATGTTTCATCTGAGTTTGAGAAGAATGTGTATCAGCACTTGTTGGATGGAGTATTCTATACATGTCAATAGGTCCAGTTGGTTGATGATGCTATTCAGTTCAACTGCTTCCTTACTGATTTTCTGCCTGCTGACTTTGTCCACTTCTATTAGAGGGGTGTTGAGGTATCCAACTATAACAGCGGATTTGTTTATTTTTCCTTGTAATTCTATCAGTTGTTGCTTCAGATACTTTGATGCTCAGTTGCTAGGTTCATACATATTAAAGATTGCTATGTCTGGCTGGGGGTGGTGGCTCACACCTGTAATCCTAGCAGCCTGGGAGGCCAAGGAGGGAGGATCACTCGAGCTCTGGAGTTCGAGACCAGCCTGACCAACAAAGCAAGACCCCATCTCTACTAAAAATAGAAAAATTAGCTGTGTGCAGTGGGGCACCCTGTAGTCCCATCTACTGGAGAGGCTCAGGGTGGAGGATAGCTTGCAGATGATGCCACTGCACTAGGGTGACAGAGCTAGACTCTTCCTTGAAAAAGAAAAGATTACTATGCCTTTTCGGAAAATTGATCATTTTATCATTACCCAATGTCCCTCTTTATCCCTGATCATTTTCCTTGCACTGGGTCTGCTGCCGGAAGCTGTGGCTCACCCCTTACCAAGTCCACCTCTGAAATCTCTTCATCCAGTTGAGAGGGAGAGGGACAGCCCCTGGTTTTGTGAGGTTGGTTACGTGACCTGCTGTTACCCACAGAGCAGCAGCCAGGGACTAGAGACGAAGTGTCAAGTGTCTGGGCAGAAAGCGGGGCCTTATCTGCGTCCATGTCGACTCCCGCCACCGCTTTTGCCT
>VBSM01003143.1:22889882-22903719 GCA_008086735.1 Cheirogaleus medius
AAAAAACACAGTATTAGACAAAAATAAATATAACAAAAGCAAATAAAAACAAACTAAAAAGGAAAAATTGAATCAAAAGAATAAAGAAAAAATTAGAAAAGTCAAAATAAAAGACTAAATGCTAGAAGGACCAGTAAGCTTGGCCCAGCCAGGGACTTGTACAAGTGCTTGGAAATCCAAAGCAATAGTTCCTTATGAGGTCATATGAAGAAGTAAACCTATGAACAAGGCCGGGAATAATCTGCAGTGGTTTTCTCACTTTTTGGTCTCAAGAATCTCCTACTCTTTAAAAAAAATTATTGAGGATCCTAAAGAGCTTTTTGTTTATGTGGGTTATAGTTACCAACATTTACCTTATTAGGATTTAAAACGTGTAGGATGCTTCAGTGACCTTTTCATTTCTACTTTGAAAAGGTATAATAATTTTTACCTTTTAAAGAGCCCCTGATATCGACACTTAAAATATTTCATTTTTTTTTCTTTAAACTCTCAATGATTGGTCTCAAAATGATGCCACAACTTGACTAGCATTATAATATAATACAAAAATATTCTGTTGCACAAGACACAGTAATGCCCCGGGGAAGATGTCATGCTTTCTTATCTACAGTTTTGCCCAGTTTATTTGGAGTAGATCACTCCCTTCTATGAGCCAGAGAACCTGCTATGTCCATTTCAATATCTTTAAATATAGAGGTTGTAACTGTGAGTAGAGAAAGAGCATTTTCTACTCTTTCTTTTTTAAGCCAAGAATCCACATTTCTCTGTGTGCCTCTTATTCAGAATGGCAGGGACTTCAGATACTGGTCATGTCACTGGCTCCTCAGGGGAGGAAATCAAGATGTCCCTACGTGATTTTTCAAAAAACGTTTTCTTGAAGTATAATAATAGATACAGAAAAGTGCACACGTCCTCAGCGCGCACCTTGGTGACCGTTCACAAATTGAACTCATCTATTTAACTGGCATCCAGTTGAAGAAATGGGACAATACAGCTCCCCAAGATCCCTCATCCTGCTTTCCAGTCGCTGTCTCTGCGGTGAGAACCACTATTCTGTCCTCTATCTGCATAGATTCGTTTTGCTTGTTTTTGAACTTTACATAAATGGAGTCATATGGTATTGAATCCTTTGCATCTGCTTTTTTGCTCAATATTTTTTTTTAAGATTTATCTGTATTGTTTATTATTCCAAATGCCCAATGTGTGACTATAACACAGTTTGTTTATTCATTTTACTGTTACTGGGCAGTTGGATAGTTCTCAGTTTGGGGATGTTAAGAATAGCGTTGTTGTTATAAACATTCTCATGCGGGGTTTTGGTAAGCATTTACATGGTTTTGTGTTGGGTATATGTACATACACATACACTTAGCAATGGAATTGCTGGCTTACAAGGTATGCATATTTTTAATTATTATGGATGCTGCAGTTTGTACCAATTTTACACACCCACCAGCAGTGTATGAGTTCTGTTTCCTAATACCTAGTATTGCCTGCCTTTTAAATTTTAACCTTTCCGCGGATGTGTAGCAGTGTAGCATTGTGGTTTTAATTTTCACTTCCCTGATGCCTAATGATGAAGTACAGCACCTTTTCAAATGCTTATTGGCCATTTACTTTTCTGTGCCATGCCTGTTCAAGGCTTTTACCCATATTTCAACTGAGTTGCCTGCATTTTTCTTATTGGTCTGTAGGGTATTTTTTATACAATTTGGATATGAATTCTTTGTTGGATGTGGTCCTATACATATTTCCCTTCTCCCCAATCATCCCTGTTAACTCTGACATCACCTCCTAATGTTTTACCCATTGATCGTCCCTTTCCAGCCACTGAACTTCCCTTGTTCCTTAAACATGCCAGACACACTCCCAGCTCAGGGCTCTGCGCTAGCTCCTACTTCTCCCTGGAACATTCTTTAACCAGAGCTCCACATAGATCTCTCCCCCACTGCTTTCAAGTTTTTGCTCCATTGATACCTTCTTAGTGAGGCCTTCCCTGATCTACCTGTTTGGTCTCACACATCCCTTGCACATCCTATCTGCTGTTCCAGTTCATCACCTTCTTTAAAAAACCAAAACAAAACTTCGTACTATGGAAAATTTCAAATATACATAATTAAAGTAGTATAAGGCCCTTCTTAATACATCTATCATCCAGCATCAATAATTAGCAACATTTTTGCCATCTTATTTTTATCCATAAATACTTCAGTCTGCATCTTTAATAAGTACTTTTTTTGAAACACAGACACCATGCTATCATCAGATCTAGCAAAATTAATTGTATCATACAACAGTCCACATACAAATTTCCAGTTGTCTTAATGATGTCTTGTTACAGTTGATATGTCTGAATAAAGGTCCAAACAAAGTATGCATGTTGTGTTGCTTTATTGTTTCCATAGCAACATCACTATTCAAAATATTATATATTTTATGTATTTATATATTGTCTATCTCTCCCATTAGAATATCAACCCCATGTGTGCAGGACTTCAGTCTGCTTTATTTGTTGCTTTATCTTCAGCACCTAAAATGGTTCCAGGTACGTAGTGACCTGGAATAAATGTTTGTAGATTCTGTGAATGAATAAGTGAATGAAGTTGGCAACACGGATTCAACAGTCCAAGTGGTATGCTTTGCCAACATCGTCAAATCTATTACTTTCCAGCTCTAAAATTTTGGGCAACTTTTTAAGCTTCAAATTTCTTATCTGTATGATGGGACTAAATAACGCCAACTTTGCAGAGTTGTCAGAATTAGACAAAATATGTGTACAGTGTCTAACATCTACATTCTCAATGTAGCTGTTATTTTTGTTTTGCATTGTATACGCCTTTGTAAAGCATAAGCAGTTGAAAGGTGTGCAGTTAAGAATTTAGCTTTACCCAAACAGTAGTCTGGCCTTTATCCCTGGTTCCTAGGAGATAAACTCTAAACCCTTGAAATTTCTTGAGTGATAGAAGTAATCTTTATTATTCATGGTGGGCTCCTCAGCCCACACCTGATAGTTTATGCTAACAAGGTGACTTATGGTAGGCCCTTTAGGCCAGGTGACATCAGCTTGACCTCAGGGAGTAGAGTGGGGGCTGGAGACTGAGTTCAACCACCTAGGCAATAAATCCATCACTTGTACCCTATGTAATGAAGCCCCAGTAAAAACTCTGAACACTGAAACTCAAATGAGCTTCCTTGATTGACAATACTCTATTCATATTGCCACACATCAATGTCAGAGGGGAAACCCTTTCTGAAGACAATGGGGTGCATCAAAGTAGGACATGTCGATACCCATCAGAAGAACTCCCAGAATTGGAAATTGCTTAGAGATGGCAAGTGGATATACTAGTGTGTTCACTTCAAGTGCTCACCTTGGTCCATGAAATGTGTGGATGTGGGGGTATTGCAGCAGTGCAGAGATGGGCATTGACATGAATCTAGACATGTTTCTCTTCCATGCACTCAGGCACAAAATTCCAATAAGAATTGTTCTGTTTGCCAACAGAAGACAGAGACTGCAGACGGCTATGGGGCAGCTTCCCTGGTCGGGAGGCATTGCACATAGCTGGCAAGGCGAGATGATGCCGGGATCCCTGGGAGGCTACAGTGTATGCTAACAGGAATATTTGCTCTGGTCCAGGCTTGGCTTACCAGATGGTAGACGCAAATGCCCAAAATACTATGAAGCGACCAGAACAGAAAATATTGCACCAATTTGGATAACTGAGTCCTTTCTTCAGACCAAGGAACACACTTTGCAGCTCATAGTGCCCAGCAATGAGCAGAGAGAGATCCTCAGAGTAGCAGTTTGGAAGAGAATTGGAATGGACAATGGAAACATCTGTTGTCAAAACAGGGGAAGATGAAGACACGGGGGGCTGGTGCACACGCCTTCATGCTTGCACACTTGCCCTCAACATGAGGCCAACAAGGGGGGACCCCTACCAAAGAGTTTACTCCAATTTTCTGGTGGATTTGGGGAAGAGGGGGTTGGAGAAGATTCTATACAATTCCTCCCACAGTGGAAGGATGCTGGTATAACTACATAACTCATTTCCATGGGGTAAAATGGTGGTATGACTCTACTTCTTCCTTTCCCATCCCACATCATCTCAACTTTCTTTTTCCCTGCCTGATGCAGCAGTCTCAAGACCAGGGCTGCAACTGCAGGTACTGGAAGCAGGAATGGTTCCTAAGCAAGAAACTGTCACTACGCCTGTAACCTTTATGTCAGAATTCCCAAGGCCCCATGGAGGACATCGTGTCTTCACACCATGTGGCGAGTTGGGATTGACAATAAATGTGCTGCTTGGCCTAGAGTAGAAATAGCCTCGCAGCCCTAAGCGGGAGGGTTATTATCCCTTTTCACAGATGAGGAACCTGAGGTCAGAGTGGTTACATAATTTGCCCGAATACACTCAGACAAGGCAATAGATTTGAGTCCAAGTCTTGCGGACCCGAAGTCTTAATCAGTCACTCTGTTGCATTCCGGGCCTCTCTGCTGGTGGGGTGGTAGATCTGAAATAGGGGCTGGTGTGGTATGGAATGGCAGATTGATTATGGCCCCAATTTTTCACCCCTCCCTATGTCCATACCTTGTGCTGTTACCGCCCCATGCTGCCTCTGAATTTGACCTCGTCACTGGCCCTGGCCGACAGAATGTGGAAGAAATGGCGGGTACGTCCACTTCAAGCATAGGCCTCACCCCAAGAGGCCTCGCATCCTTATGATCTTTGTCTCTCTGGGGCCACTACCACAACTTGCCACAGGATAATCCTCGGAGGCAGCCTCAGTGCAGGCCATCCCAGACCAGCCTGCAGCTAACCGACACCCAGCCAAGATCAGCTGATCCTGCCGCCGATAACAGATGCATAAACGAGCCCAGGCAAGACCAGAAGAACTGCCCAAATGACCTGTAGACTTGAGAGCAACAATTGTTCCAAGCCCTGGGTTTTGAGGTGGTTTGTCAAAACCAGTAACTAACTTAAACATGAGGAAAACCTGGTCACGAGGCCCATCAAATCGTTAGAGAAGTTGGAAAGAAGCTTCTAAAGTCCTTAGTTCCTTTGATTTCTTCTCTGAGCCTTTAAGACTGTCCTTCCCTGCATTCCTTACACCATCTCTCCCCCAACCCCAAAGGAACCTCGCCCGCCCCGTCAGCCACTGGGATGACGGCTCCAGCCCCGGGCTCCGCTGCTCACCCGTGTCCCTCCCGTGGGGCTGCAGCTTGCCCTCCTGTCGCGCACCCTCCTTGCAGGAAGAGCCAGGCCTTTCAGTGCAACCGTCTGCCAAGGGCTTTGATTAAACCGGCTTGATGATTCATAGGCTGACGTGAAGCCAGTTTCCCTTTCTCTCTCCCTGAGGGTTGGGGAGACCAGGGTGGCCCCCAGGGAGAACACTGGGGTCCCAGGAGCAGACACTTGGGAGAAAGGTAAGCCCCGATCTCCCCCTTGGCCTCTGAGCCTGGGCCACACTTCCGCTCCCGTCCCCGACAGGCCTGGAGAGGCCGGTGCTGCTCTGAAGCGGCTGGCAGCCCAGGCCGCTGGAAGCTCAGTCCCAGATCCAATGTCCTCCCTGTCCTTTCCAGACATTCCCAGCCCTTCTGGGCCAAGGAACCACCGTTGCCTGCCGCAGGGTCTGCCCTGGCCGCGGGTTTAGGAACTGCCAAACTGTTTTCCCTAGAGGGCTTGAGCAGAAGCAGAAAGTGATCTCACATTTTAATAGCATCCCTCTGGCTGCTGAGTGAGGAAGGGACAGCAGCCAAGCCAGGGCAGGAGCAGGGGGCCGGGCAGGAGCGGAAGATGACGGGCGTCTGGTTGGATCCTAGACGTATTTGGAGGGTCGAGCCAGCAGGATTTGCTGATGGATTAGATGTAGGAGAAAAGGAAAAGGGCTTCAGGACTTGAGGACTGGGCAGCTGGAAGGGTGGAGAGGAACTGAGGTGGGAGGAGCAGGCTGGGACGAGTCGGGGGAGAGAAAAAGCTCAGGGTGCTGGGCTGGGAACCCAGAAATCGAAGCCCCAGTAGCAGCTGTGCCACAAACACGTAACGACACCCATGAATCACGTATGCCGGGCATTCTTCCTGGCACTTGCACACGTCATCTCGATCTCGCCACAGCCCTGTAAGGTGGATTTCACCATCCTCATTTCACAGGGGACAGGAAACAGGCTCTGGAAGGTAAGTGATGGATGCAGAGCTAGGACTCAAACCCAAAGGCCGTGCCCCTAGGCCGGCACAAAGCGCCTCCTGAATCGTACGTCCACTCTAACTTGCTGGGCTCCAGAGTGTTCAACTGAAGATCAAGAGGGTTGGGGTGTGGATCTCTATGTCCTAGCAGTATAAATGTGCCCAGTGTGAGCCTGTGACGCCCTTTCTGACTGAGGACATTTAGTACCAACGCTGAGCACACTGGCTTTGAGAAACAGCTGCTGTGAAGAGCAGGACAAAGAAAATGCCCAGATGACCCACATTCTGTTGTTAAGAATATTGTGATGTATTATGAACAGGTCCTTCTGAAGTGTGGTTTGAGCACCTATTTAAATAATAATTCATTCCTGCGGGTGAGACATTTTGAAGGATAAGCTCTAATGAAATAATATTATGAGTTGGGAATTGGAACATTGAATTAAATATGACTTACATTCTTTTCTGTCATCTCTAGCGTTCTTCTTTCTCTTGAGAAAAAAAAAATGAATTTCTGTGGGAAGTAGAGGTTCCCAAGCCCTTCACGTGGATTTTATGTGTCATTAATAAGCCAATCTTCAGGGGATGGGAATAAGAGGAAAAACAGAGTCTTGTTGTGGGATTTTTACTCAGATATTACTCCATGGCCTCCACTAGCATCATAGTCTGTTTGGGCTGCTATGACAAAAATACAACAGACTGGGTGCCTTCAACAACAAACATTTATTTCACACAGTTCTGGAGGCTGGGAAGTCCAAGATCAAGGTGCTGGCAGATCTGGTGTCTGGAGAGGGCCTGCTTCCTTGTTTGTAGGTGGCCACCTTCTTGTTGCAGCCTCATGTGCTGGAGAGCAGAGAGAGAGGACCAAGCTCTCGTGTCTCTTCTTACAAGGGCACCAATCCTGTTTATGAAGGCCCCACCCTCATGACCTAATTACCTCCCACAGGCCCCAACTTCTAATATCATCACATTGGGGGTTAGGGTATCAACCTAAGCATTTTGGGGAAACACAAACATTCAGTCCATAGCTTTAAGGAAGTGAGTGTTCAAGGTGCTGGTCTCACTGGACAGATCTCTGTGTGAGCCCTGGATCAACTGCTTACTAGTCAGGAGATAAGTTACTTAACCCTGCTGAGACTGCAAGACTGTTACAGATACAATGGCCTTTCAGAAAACTTGTCCCTTGTGATTTTTTCTTTAATCCATGAGGTATTTAAAAGCATATTGTTTAATTTCCAAATGTTGATAAAATTCCTAAATTTCCTACTGTTTTTTTTATGTCTAATTTAATCCTACTGTGGTCAGAAAACATAGTTTGTGTGATTTCCATCCTTTTATATTTCTGGAGACTTGCACTTTTTTCATTCTGTTGTTTTATTTTATTTTTTATTCAGCCTCTATAGAAACTGTCAAAAATTGCCAGTGCTGTCTATATTGCAAGTCATCACTGCAGGGTATTGGGAAAGGTTTTCAATTAGCAATGAGGTTTTCTTGCCTCAGATAAACCTCATTGGCTATAATACTGATACTGCACAAATAATATTCTAAGTGTGCTTGGAAAGAATGTATATTCTGCCATCATTGGGTGGGGTGGTCTATAATGGTCAGTTAGGTCAAATAGTAGGGTGTTCTATATTCTTACTCATTTCCTGTCTAGTTCCGTTTCTCCCATCCAAGTACTAACCAGGCCCAACCCTGCTTATCTTCCGAGATCAGATGAGATCGGGCCTGTTCAGGATGGTATGGTCGTAGACTAGTTCCGTTTCTTTTCTTTTCTTTTCTTTTTTTGAGACAGAGTCTCACTCTGTTGCCTGGGCTAGAGTGCCATGGCGTCAGCCTAGCTCATAGCAAACTCAAACTCCTGGGCTCAAGCGACCCTACTGCCTCAGCCTCCCGAGTAGCTGGGACTACAGGCACGCGCCACCATGCCCGGCTAATTTTTTCTATGTATTTTTAGTTGTCCAGCTAATTTCTTTCTATTTTAAGTAGAGACGGGGTTTTGCTTTTGCTCAGGCTGGTCTCAAACTCCTGAGCTCAAACGATCCTTCCGCCTCAGCCTCCCAGAGTGCTAGGATTACAGGCGTGAGCCACCACACCCGGCGGTTTTTAAATTCTTATTGTTGATTTTATCTGTGCAAAGCTTGAGAAAAAGAAAAAATAAAGGGTAATTTTAGCCTGCTTCCTAAGGGACACCCCAGTGTCTGCACAGCTTAATGGTCAGCCATTGGTGTGGGCACAGGTGGAGCCCATAATACCTTCACCCTCCACAGATGGGGCTGTGTGGGGCGGGGAGGGCATTCAAAGTTCGGGCAGATCTCTAGTTTGCTTTGGCTGTGACGTTTCTCTGTGCCATCCCGTGTCTCCCTGCAAGTGTGTGCAGTTTCCCAGTGAGCCAGAGACACGTGGAGAGCTTATTTAGGCCTTCTCTTGCTCTATCATTTCCAGAGTCTCCAGGCCACGTGCTGTGGCCCATGCCTGTAATCCTAGCATTCCGGGAGGCCAATGTGGGAGGATCGCTTGAGATCAGGAGTTTAAGACCAGCCTGAGCAACAGTGAGACCCTGGTCTCTACAAAAAATTAAAAAATTAGCCAAGTGTCGTGGTGTGCGCCTGTAGTCCCAGATACCTGGGAGGCTGAGGCAGGAAGATCACTTGAGCCCAGGACTCTGAGGCTGCAGTGAGCAATGATGATGCCATTGCACTCTAGCCCGAGTGACAGAGCAAGACCCTCTGTCAAAAACAAAACAGAGCCTTCTCATTGAAACAGGCTGATTGGCCAGTCACCCCAGCTGGGGCCCCAGCCTCAGGCTAGCAGAGCTGCAGGTTCCTACGTTCATTGTCTACCGAGCTTGCTACTTTCACTGACCACGCCACCAAGTGTGGCCTTTTCACTCTCCATTCCAAATCAAGTTTGCCCCTTCTTGCAGCCATGCTGGTTCTCTAGTCCTGTCCCGCCCTGCTGAAATGACTACAGCCACCAAGCTGGGTGGGGGATGGGACAAGAAGACTGCAGCCTCCTGTTGTTCTTACCCAAACTTCGAGCAGTTCTTTATGAAAAAACATCTCTCGGCTTCATGTTTGCCTTTGGCTGATCTCCAGAGCCCTGAAATCATTCGTGGTTTTAGATCGTTTTGGCCAGTTTTATTCTTATTTTTTGAGAGAGAGGATTTTTCT
Organism: Cheirogaleus medius; assembly: GCA_008086735.1. NCBI lineage: Eukaryota > Metazoa > Chordata > Mammalia > Primates > Cheirogaleidae > Cheirogaleus > Cheirogaleus medius. The sequence continues at coordinate 22,899,241 of VBSM01003143.1, forward strand.
GCCTCTTCTTATTGTCATAGCCCGAAGTCTTCAGCAAGTCTTGACGTTTTTAATACCTGCAGCCAAACTTCTCTCAAAAGGCTTCACTCCTTTTAAGATTTCAAACCACAAGGAGACAGACTTTCACATTTTATCTTAGTCCTACTTTATCCAGACCTTGCCTAGTGCTAAAGAAGGCCTCGTATCTGGTTTTGTAATAAAACTTGTGCTCTTTAATGGCAGAATTGAATTAAACATTGGCCATTTGTTAAGCATTCATGGGGCATAAGACAGTAACCTAAAGAGTTTCAAATAATCACCAATCAATCGTCTTTGCTCCTTTGCTTCTTTTTTGGTCTGTTGTTCTTCCGTTTCCATGGGACTATGTATGGGTTTGGGAAGAAATCTAATCACCCTGGCGCATATTTTAGCTTAGAGACACAGGAACAGTCGGTAGAGGAGGGGGTGTCTTGAAAAGGGCATATCTGGTCCTAGGAAGCTTTGGCGAAATGAATCCAGATTTTGCAAGACAAACAGATTTTGGTAGTTTAATGATATTTTAAAGGTAATATATGTATGGTACTAATATTTTACAAATCTCAAAGAATACCAAAAAATGTGCATGATACGGAGTAAGTCTTTCTCCCAACCCTTACTGTTGGGTTCTGGTTTCCCACCCCAGTGGCAACCATTATAACCAATTGCTTGCATTTTCTTCAAGAGATGTTCTGTGTAGACTCAAACGTGTGTGTGTGTGTATATCATGCTTTTTTGACACAAAGGGTTGGATACTGTTGATATTACACATGGCTTTTCCCCTTGCCTTTTCATTCAATCATATACTTTGGAGATTATTCCATATCAGTACTAATGAGCGCTCTCATTTTATTTTTTCAGCTTGTCAATTTTGAATTTTGAAATCATAATCAAGGCTTAAATATAAAGTTGCACAAGTAGTACAAAGAATTCCTGTATACCCTTTCCACACCTTCCCCAAATGTTAACATCATACATAACCACAGCACAATTATCAAAACTAGGAAATTAGTATTAACACAATACTATTAAGTAATCTACTGACCTCGTTGAAATGCTTGTAATTATCTCACTAGTGCTCTTTTTCTTGCCCAGGATCAAATCCAGGATCATACATTGCATTTCATTTTCATGTCTCCTTAACAGTCTCTAGTCGGGGAGAGTTCCTTGGTCTTTTTTTTTTTTTTTCTTTTCTTTTCTTTTCATGACCTTGACATTTTTGAAGAGTCCTGTCTGCTAATTTATAGACTGGCAACTGGCTCCCAACTTGGGTTCGTATGATGTTTCCTCATGGTTAAATTCAGGTTGTGCCTTTTTGTGCCCCCCCCACCCCGCTACATCATGCCAGGAGGCATATGACTTTGATATGTCACATTGCTGGTCATGTGAACTTTGAATAGTTAGTCCTGGTGGTATCTGCCAGACTTCTCTGCTGGAAAGTTACTATTTTCCCCTTCGCAATTAATAAGTATCTTGTAGAGAGATACTTAAAGACTATGTAAATGTCCTGTTGCTATCATACATTTACCCACTACTTTTAGTATCCATTGACGATCCTTTCCCTTAGCTCATTCTGGCTGCTCTTACAAAATACGATAAGTTGGGAAGCTTATAAAAAACAAAAAGTTATTTCTTATAGGCTAGGAAAGGCCTGGAAAGAAGACAGGGAAGTCCAAGATCAAGGCGCCAACAGATTTGGTGTCTGGATTATAGATGGCAACTTCTAGCTGTGTACTCACATGGCAGAAGGGACAAGGTAGCTCTCAGGGGTCCCTTTTATGAAGCCACTAATCCCATTCATGAAAGCTCCGTCCTCATGACCTAATCACCAACCAAAGGCCCCCCCCCCCCAAGGCCATCACATTGGTGATTAGGTCTGAGCATCCAAATTTTGAAGGGATACAAACAGTTGGACCATAGAGCATCCTTGCTTACAACAATTCTTACTGTGGTATTTGCTAAGTGGTGATTTCCTATTTCCATCATTCCTTATACATTTATTTAATTGGAATTCCATTGTAGACAGCTTTCTCTTTCCAAACATTTTAAAATTTATCCAACTATTTATATCACTGAGGACTCCTGGGTATTTATTTTACTGTGGGCAATAATCCGTTACCATCATCATTACTTTTGTTGCTCAGATTGTACCACATTTGACTATTTTGGTAGCTCCTTCAAGCCGTCTCCTGACCCTCATTCTTTTTTATATTTTAAGCCTACCAATGATTTTGAATCATAATTAGAATACCTTAAATTTACATCTGACAATTTCTAAAGCAATTTCACAACTGTGTCATATGATCCTTGCCATATGAAGCTTATATTCTTCCTGTACAAGGTAGACTCCATTGCCTGCCCCACCCAAGCCTCATCAAGGCCAGACCTGCGCTCCCTACCCCAACCACAGTCCTTTAGAGCAGGGTGGATGCCTTACTCAACCTGAGCCAATGCACAGGCCAGCCAATGACTTATCATTTACAATCACCTGGCCCTGAGAGAGATGAAATGATCATGCAGATGTGCTGTTCTGCAGCTGATCTGGAAGACTAAAAGGGCTACAGTCAGTTGTTGGGCACACAAACTGGAAGGTGGGGGCACAGAGAGAGGAGAATGGCACAACATGGAGAGAAGGAGAACCATTCAAGAGCCACACTTATGATGGCCCCAGGAGAGACAATGGGAGAGAAAAGGTTCTCTTGAGGCCCTACCAGGCCTCACTTCCTGGGCTTGGCTTCTGTGGGATCTCCTTGCCTTCACACTCAGTATCTACACATTCGTATCCTATGGGGTTGCCTTGAGCAAATGTAGACTTCTTGTACGCAGAAGACCCTGGACTAGAGGAAAGCCCATTTGAAGGTGGAAAGCTAGGCCTAGGGATGTGAGGGGTCTTGTCCTGAATTCTGTAGCTGGTTGCTACAGAACAAGAAACTGACTCCCGGGCTACTGCCCTGTTCCCCCATCCAATCTCTAGAACAATGTACAAGGGAGGTATTTTAGAGGACACTTTTAAAGTTCAGACTGCAGCCTGATGTGGTGGCTCACACTGCAATCCCAGCACTTTGGGAGGCAGGACGATTGCTTGAGGCCAGGAGTTTGAGACTAGTCTGGGCAACATAGTGAGACCCTGTCTCTACAAGAAAATAAAAAAATTAGCTGGGCATGGTGGTGTGCACCTGTAGTCCCAGTTACTCAGGAGGCTGAGGCAGGAGTATTGTTGGAGCCCAGAAGTTTGAGGTTGTAGTGAGCTATGGTCCAGCTATTGCACTCCAGCCTAGGTGACAGAGAAAGACCCTATCTCTAAAAATATTAATAAGTAAATAAATAAAGTTCAGACTGTGTTCCTCTAAACCAGGATGGAATGGACAAATGTTCGGGGAATTTTCCTGGGCTGAATCTCATAAATGCTTTTCTCTTCCAAAAGACAGCCATGGGTTATATTAATTATCAAGGTTCAGAGAGAAAAATTTGGTTTTAAAGATATGATAGATCCAATATATTTCTATACTAATGATCTGACCAGAGAAATATCTTGATTTCAAGTACTGCCAAAGCTTGCCTTCCTAAGTAGGGTCAAGGTGTCGAGTCAATGGAATTTGCTCCCTGCCAGCCAGCCCCAGTGCTGGTGGGACAGGGAGCTGAGCCCATCGCAGGGTAGGGCAGGCTGTACTGAGGCATGTCTTACTGGCTTAGGAAACGGTGTGAACCCCAAATCACCCTTCCCAGCTTCCCCCATAGAATCAAGCAACACCATTAAAAAACAAAAACAGGCCAGGCACAGTGGCTCATGCCTGTAATCCTAGCACTCTGGGAGGCCGAGGTAGGAGGATTGCTTGAGCCCAGGAGTTGGAGGTTATAGTGAGCTATGATGATGGCACTGCATTCTACCCAGGGCGACTGAGTGAGACTCCATCTAAAAACAAACAAAAAGGGGAGGACAGCAGTAAGTCGGGGTCTAAAGGGGGTCTTGACCTTTCACAATCATCTCCAGTCTTATCCATAACCTCCTTAAACCATAATGGCAGTCCAGGGAGATTTTTAATAGATTAGAAATTTTGCCAGAGCCTATTTCCCCAACAGCATTGTTAATCCCCACTTCACAGATAAAAACTGAAGTCGGAGAGGTTAAGCAACTTGTTAAAGGGGCCCGATTAGTAGGTGGCAGAGCTGGGATGTGGCCTCCAAGGCCTTAAGCATGCTCTTAACTATTACACCATATTTATTGTACCAAACCAGCTAGTGCCCTGCCAAACCCCCCTCGCTTCTTTTGGGGAGTTGGGGTGAGGGGTGCAGCACTTTCCAATCTTTTTCTTATACACATATATATTTAAAAATAGTTTTGCTAGATATTATTGTACATACACATTTGTAGCCCACTGTGTCACTAAACACCGTATCATTAACATTTTCTCATATAAAAACTTTTCGTAGAAACTATTTCTTCTTTTTTTTTTCTTTTTTTTT
>VBSM01003143.1:22961003-22975997 GCA_008086735.1 Cheirogaleus medius
AAAAAAAAAAAAAAAATAGAATTGAGGCAATGAAGGAAAGAAAAAGAAGTTGGACCAAGATGCAAAGAGCTTGATATATAAAGGGTTTGGGGTTTATCAGTGGTTATGATTTCAGGAAATGATATTTGTCATCCCAAATCATTCATAACACTAGAAAAATCACCCCCCTTCCCACTACTCTTAATTGTTTACCCACAGTAACTTAAAAGGTTCAAATAATTTACATAAAATAGTTTCTTATTAGCTTATGAAAATGAAAGGCAATCAAAAAATACATATACCCACATATATAGACATTTTCTAACAATTACCGCAATAATCAAATTTATCGAGATAAATTATAGCAAAAGTGAGTTATTTGCAAAAGATAAGGTAACTCAACTTCAGCTGTTACTAAGTTGCCACTAGTTTAAAAATCTTGAAAGATTAAGTGGTATAAATTGAACATACCATTCATGTGACAATTAAAATAGTTCAACAGTTTATGGAACACAAACATCACTGGAATTTAAGCTCCATTAAGGCATTTTCATTATGTTCACTACAATATACTAAGGGCCCCGAATGGTACTGGGCATATATAGGCACTCGGAATTTGTTAAATAAATTCAAAAATGCAAATGTTTAATAACTGATTCACTATAAAATACATGACTTTTAACCTAAAAGCAACAGAGTATGTTATACACATTTCCTTAGTCTTCACGAGGATAAAACTCAAACTGAAGAAATAAACACATGGGCTGTTATCTGAGCTAAATTCTGTCCCTCAAAAATTGCCACCAAAGACCAAGCTGGGCAGAAGCCAAATTCATGAAAAGAATTCTGGGCCCCAATAGGTTGACATATTTTAGTCTTGTTGGGTCTGTATTTCCCAAACGAACCATGTTGAGTATCTTAGTGTTCAACTTGCATGTAAGGACAGTTCAAATTAAAATGATAGTAAATATGAAGGAGATGGGGGGACAACTGCCACTCTGGTTACACTAGTACCTTCTGTCGGCCTAACAGATAGTGTTTTATAAAGATGCATGTGAAGTACGATATTTCCATTTTATAAATAAGAATATATAGCCTCAGAATCCAAAGTCACATAGCTAGTAAGTGGCAAAATTAAAACTTCCAAGATTTACATCTCTGAAGCCCAAGCTTTTCTCACTAAATGATACTACCTCTTATCATGAAATAAACGCCTAGGGTTTAGGGCAGTGGTTTTCAGCCATATCAGAAACATCTAGAAGGATTTTGAAAACCAGATGCCCAGGCTCTACCCTCCAGAAATTTGCTATCTAATTGGCCTTCGGCAGGGTCCAAGCATCCATCCATATTTTAATATGCTCCCCAGGTGATTCTAACTTGGAGCCCGGTTGCAAACTACTGATCTCTTTGAAAGTCATGTTAAGAATCTACCTTGAGGTATGTCCAAAAGGTACGAAGATGAGAGTACTGCCAGTGTTACAGTCACCTGCTTCAGTAAATGGCAGCCAGAATCTCCAAGTTTCTGTTGAGTAGTTTTAAACTGCTCACTAGCACTACTTGGCTTCTTACTGTTATGGAAATCTCCAAAGAGCATATGAAAAGCCAGGTCAACCTTTAGACATAAAAACTTTTATAAGTCACTGAATAAAAGTAAAGCAGGAGGCCTTAAGGTGAAGGAACAATTAAGTACAAAATACCCTGCACCAGAACAGGGTTTCATCTTATTGGAATTGGCAGTGGCAGGAGTTGGTCTCCTCTGGGCATATTTCCGTATGCCACAATTTGCCAGTATGCTAAATTATAGTGAAAGGAAAATCTGGTAAATTATCAGACCCCTAGACAACTGGGGAAACTGACAAGCAAGTTCATGCATTAGTTCACACAACAAATATTTACTGATTGCCTCCTGAGTACCAAGCTCTGTTCTAGGATTCAAGGTAAACAATGACTAGTTTCTGCCCTAAAGGAGTTAGAAAACTAAATATATTTAAAAAGGGTTAGTCAATACAAGTGTCAGGACACTGACCTGAAACAAGGGCCGGATTAATCACCAGTCACTGAAAAAAGTCAGTGACATATTTCTATCAATTTAGATGTCTCAAAATTCTAAGCTCCAAAGGAAATGCCTGCCAATCTGGGAGGAGGTGCATACCTAGGTGATTTGTGTTCTGGGAATGGCAGACCCAAAGAGCATTTAACTGGGTATAATCCTAATTAAAGAAGGCCCTTCATTTAACACCTTACAGTTGGACCTGTATTTAGGACAAAGAGCTGTACCACCTGCTGAACAGGGTGGCAGGTGATGTCTGTTGAGAGTTGTAAGCAACCACAAACATTATGAATTAGCTTGCACAACTGAATATGTCAGGAAGTTAAGACCTGGCTAGGGGAAAAAGTGATTTTAGAGTCTCCAAAAACTCATGGTAGAACCCGTGGACTATAATTTGAACAGCAGAGGGCGGTGCAGCTGACTACACAAAAAGTTTTAACGATTGGAGCCCCCCAAGAATGGGCAACTGACCCCAATATAAGCTGAAACTTTCTCAATGAACTCAACGATCATAAAGTATGCTGAGTATTCAGTTTTGGACTTGTGTGGTTGTTTTCCATAACCTCTACTCTGGTCTGACCGTTAAAGCTCCCTTGCGGATACTCTGACCTTACAATTTGGGGGTGGGGAGGGGATGGGGGGGAGGGCACAGGAACGAAATCAACCAATCAGGTTTTCCAAAAGAATGTTTATCCTTGTTTCTCGGAAAGAGACGTAAAATTATAATTCCCTTGAAAGATAATGTGGTTCTTTTTGCCAGTGACATCGATGACACACACTTTACAACATAGTTCGGGGGGGAGGAAAAAAAGAGTAAGAAAAAGAAACTAATTCTATAGGTTAACACAGGCCCCTCTCACTTCAAAACGGTGTTCCAGCAAAACAAGACACAGCTCCTTAACTAAGTTGCGCTCTAAGTTTACGACCCAGGCCGCTCGCTCTGTCCTCCCCCAAGTAGACTCCAAACTTTCTGCCCCTCTCACGACCCCTGGCCGTGGAACTCCTCCCGGCACGCCGGGCTCTACTCACGAAGAGCCTCGAGGGCTGGCGCGGGCAGGGGCAGGGCCAGAGCGAGGGTCGGCGGCTCCCGTTCTCCCCCAAAGCTGCCCGTACCTGTCCAGCATCTGCTGTAGGGCTTGGTCCGGCATCTTCCTTGAAGCCGGCACACTTGGCCCTCCCCAGTAGACACAGTCAGGACCAGGCCAGGGACAATAGCACTGATAGGCGGCGGAGTAGGCCTCAGTCCGGCGGTAGCCGCGAACCCGCCACCCAGCTTCCCGGGGCAGCTCCGCGAGCCCGGCGGCTGGGGTGCGGGGCCTGCGGGCGTCCGGAGGAGGCGGTGGGGAGCGAGGAGGAGGAGCCTTGGGCGGGGAGGCGGCGATCGCGGCCGGGGTTCCTGCCCGTCGGCCCGAGGTTCCGGTCCATGGACCGCGGGCGCCGAGCTGCTGCCGGCGGAGGAGCTACCTCTGTGAGGTAAGAGTCGCCGCCTCCGTGCGCGCCGGGGTCACGACGCAGGACGGCCCAGAGCAGCCTGGGAGATGTAGTCCTCGGACCATCCCCACTAGAGGCTGCACAGCACGCCCCGACCACCGCCGCCGAGCCCGCTGCCGCCCGGCCGGCGCCCTCCCGTTTCCTTCCTCCAGGGGGAAAAATGTCCTTCGGGCCGCTTTCCAGGAAGCAGCAGGATGTGCCGCTCTACTGTCAGTAGCAACAAGGTCAGCCCTCCTTGCCTGTTTCTTTTCTCCTCAGTTCTTGCCCTCAGGTAGAACCGAGCCAGGTGAGGGGAGGGGGCTGAAAGGCCATTTTTCGTCAAGGTCCCCAGCCCTGCCGTGGCCGTGGCGTCGCGTCGGGGCGGTTCGTGGCGGCGGTGGGGGTGGCAGAAACTCCTTCTGAAGCCCCTGGCGCTGGGGCCAGCCTCTCCCGCGTCAGAGCCCGTTTCGGGGGAGTTACACAACCCCCGCAAGGGGTCAGATGCTTTTAGTGCATGAGGCTATACTTGAGGTGGCGCGTGGGTAGGGGCTTCCTTGACCAGACGGTTGCCACCGAGTCTCTTAGTGTGTATTTGAGGGTGGCGGAAGAAAAGATGATTCCTTCTCTAGGAACCTTCTAAAATGTGCCTGGGCTACCAAGGGCTCGCCGACAGTCTCCAAATGGAACATGTTCGTGAATAAACAGCTCCTGCTTACTCAGCTGTGGGTTGTCAGGGATGTTTGTTTCTCTCTCTGCTGTTGGTCACTGTTAACCATTTCTGGTCGCCTTGACACCTCTAAGCAGGTGGATTGCGGGTGGGGGAATGAAAAAGAGAAATAAATCACTCGTTGGGTTATCCTCTGACCCTCTAGGGATAGCTTTGGTGGGAGGGAGCTGTTGGCTAAAACAAACGCGTGTTTTGGACGACCTGTGGCATTCTCTAGTGCTGGGATTGGTAGGACGTCTGGTATTTTTCCCTTCGTTATGTCTAATGTCTGAGGCAAGATGTTTGATTTTTCTTTAAATAAAAATGTGTTTTTTAAGCTTTTTTTAAATGTAGAATTTTACAATCAGCTTTTAATTCTCTGTTCAAGTTTGCTCTCTAAATGTATTTAAACGAGTGTACATTGCCAGAAAAAACAAACAAAATATCATGTGACCAGCAGTTTATTTATGTGGCCTCCAATTTCTGAAGTTTGCTTTTATGAAAGGCTTTGAGGAATTAATACTTAACCTTTTTCTTAGGAAATGAGAAACGCCCCCTCCTGCAAGGAAAATGAGTGTTTAGTGTAATCAAGGTGTCTAATATTTTAAATTCTCACTTCTTGCCCCTTGTACTATGTAAGTCTTCCCTTACTGTGTATTTATCTCTTGAGCAATTATCAGCCATAGGAGTTAGATATATGATTCTTGCTTAAAAACAGAATTTTACCCTAGCATATTGATTAAATAGATTAGTGCAAAGTCCATTAAGCTTTATGATTTATACTACTAAAAGGAGTTCTTATCTCATCTTAGAATTTCTATTTGAACCTAAATTGGAAAATATGACCTAATTTTGTTGATAGCAAAGCCTTGTGCAGATTGACCTTATTATACCAAGAAATGGATTTTATATTTGCATTTTTATGAAAAGTCAGTTTCCTGGCTGTACCAAAACCCTTTGAAGTAGGAAAAAATATTCTGTTATTCATTTAAAAAATGAATAGCACCTGATCCAGTAATTCTACTTCCAGGTATCTCCCAAAGAAATGAAACAATTATCTACACAAAGTCTTGTTTGTAAATGTTCATAGCAGCATTATTCTTAATAGCCAAAAAGTAGAAACAGGCTGGGTGTTTTGGGAGGCCGAGGCAGGAGGATTGCTTGAGGCCAGAAGTTCAAGACCAGCCTGGACAACATACCAAGACCCCAACTCTACAAAAAAAATGAAAATATTAGCCTGGGCATGGCAGCACACACCTGTAGTCCTAGCGACTGGGGAGGCTGAGGTGGGTGGCTTGCTCAACTCCTGGAGGAGTTTGAAGTTACAGTGAGCTATGATCATGTCACTGCACTCTGGCCTGGGCAACAGAGTGAGACTCTGTCTCTTAAAAAAAGAAACAAAAAGAAAAGTGGAAACAATCCAAATATTCACCAACCGATGAATATAGATAAACCACATGTGGTATATCCACACAGCAGAATAGTATTAGCTGATAACAAGGAATGAAGTTCTGATACATGCTATAATATGGAAGAACCTTGAAAACATTATGCTAAGTGAAAGGAGCCAGTCACAAATACAAAGGTCACATATTGTTTGATTCCATCTATTTGAATGGTCCAGAATGGACAAATCCATAGAGATAGAAAGTAGATTGCATAGTGCTGGAAGGGTTAGGGAGAAATAGGAAATAACTGCTAATGAGTTTGAGCTTCCTTTTTAGGGTGATGAAAATGTTCTAGAATTAGATAGTAGTGTATATTACAATTAAATAATGATAAAACAAAATTAGATTATGGTGATGGTGGCACAGCTCTGTAATATACTAAAAAAAACCCATTGAATTGTACATTTAAAATGGGTGAATTTTATGTTATGTAAATTACATCTCGCTAAAGCTGTTAAAAGAGTAATTAGCTCCATATAAAATGTTCATAAGGGGCCGGGCGTGTTGGCTCACGCTTGTAATCCTAGCACTCTGGGAGGCCGAGCTGCGTGGATTGCTCAAGGTCAGGAGTTCGAGACCAGCCTGAGCAAGAGCGAGACCCGTCTCTACTAAAAATAGAAATTAATTGGCCAACTAAAAATATATAGAAAAAATTAGCGGGGCATGGTGGCGCATGCCTGTAGTCCCAGCTACTCGGGAGGCTGAGGCAGAAGGATCGCTTGAGCCCAGGAGTTGGAGGTTGCTGTGAGCTAGGCTGACGCCACAGCACTCTAGCCCAGGCAACCAAGTGAGACTCTGTCTCAAAAAAAAAAAAAAAATGTTCATAAGGACTTCTAAAGAGAAACATATAAACAGATAACTGATAATTCTTTATTATCAACTTTGGTTTTTTTATTACTGTGGGCAAAAATCATGATTGATAATAACTCATGAAATAATTCTTACATTTGAAATGGGTGACACATACAGTGTGAATATCAATATTGTCTGTCACCTTTGTTTTCTATGTCTCTTGCACTTTACAGTAAGACTTAGAATAGTTGGAATTATAATTTTTTCTCTGATTTTGAAGGGAAAAAGTCTTAATTACTTGGAGTTTTGTCTGAGCAAAAAAAAGAAAAAGAAAAAAGTTGAAATGCACTCCATTTATATAGGGTTAAAAATTTATCTTAAATGATATTCAGCCAAGGGAATAACCAACATGACTATAGCCAAAAAGAATTTTTTTCTTTAGAGATATTTTGAAATAGAAAATAAGCTACTGAAAATATTAAAGATTCTCCCAGTTTCAGAGGACAAGAACAAGGATTGACAAGGTAGAGTTATCCAAAAGAATTATGGAATATTTTAATAATTCTATAATGGATTTAGAGATATCTGAGTATGAATTGCTCTAAATATGTCAGGAAATGTAAAATATTATAGTATATCACTTTAATGTTCCTCCATCACAGTTGTTTTGAACTGTCTACGAAAAGTGGCCCTGGAGGTATTCCTTAGAAAAATGGTATAAAATATTCAGGCGTCCACCAAGGAGAACCATCAATTGCCAAATTTGGCAATAAACTGCAGGCTGAGTCCTCATTGCAGGCTGTGTAAAGTTCTTCATTAATTCTTTCAGCAAACGTTTTCAGAGAACATATGATATGCGTGGGTACTCTAGTAGCAATTAAACTATAACTACCCTTTAAGAGCATATAAACTATGTACCTAAAAATGTTAGTATTTAGAAAAATAAAGTAAATAAAACAAGGTATAATAATGAAATATTATATAATGATAACATGCAAGGAAGTGCCAAATAAATGGCATAGAAATATAAAGTGATATAGATGTTCACAGGAGACTGTTTTGGGCTGTTAAAGCTTGGTGAAACAGTGATTTAGGATCTACCTTGTAGCAAGAGGGATAATTATGTAGGTGAAGGAGTAGAGAGGGTCTTAGGTCTGGATAAGGGTGAAAAGATGTAAAGAGAGGAGTTATCCTTTATAACTCAAACTCTAGGTCTCTGTTGTATAATTGGAAAATATGGTTCGCTGGTGCTATGGTTTGAATGTGTCCCCTAATGTTCATCTGTTGGAAAGTTAATCCCCAATGCAACAGTCTTGAGAGCTGGGATCTTTAAGAGGTGATTAGGTCATGAGGGCTCTGCCCTCCTGAATGGATTCATACAGTTATTGAGGGAGTGGGTTCATTATCTTGAGAGTGGGTTTACTGTAAAAGTGAGTTTGGCCCTTTTTTTGCTGTCTCACACTCTCTCACCATGTGATGCCTTCTGCCATGTTATGATGCAGCAAGAAGGCTTTCACCAGTTGTAGCCCCTTGATCTTGGACTTCTCAGCCTCCAGAACTGTGAGCCAAATAAATTTCTTTTCTTTATAAATTACCCATTCTCAGGTATTCTGTTTTAGCAACACAAAACAGACTAAGACAGCTGATAAAGTACGGGATAGTTAAAAGGCTTTGAATCTATTAATTCATTCAACAAATATTTATTAAATATATGTGACAATCACTAAGCTAGGCATTGAGGATACAATGATGAGCAAAAACAAGCACAGTCTTTACCTTTGTGGAGTCCTTACCTTTATAGTGGGAGAAATAATCACACAAATAAATTTTTTAAATTGCAAATGTGGTACATAATGTTATATAAGAGATTATAACTAGGGGTTTGACTTAGGGAAAGTTTCTCTAAGGAAGTGTCTATTATATTGCAGCCTGAGGAAGAGCAGGTGTTAACTATTCATAGATAAAGGGAGGAGGGAAAAATATCCCAGGCAAAAGAACAGCATGTGCAAATGCCCTGGGAAGGAAAGCCCTGTAATGACTATGAGAAAATGAAACAAAGAGGGGAACTTGGAGCAAGATGAAATAAAAAAATTAAAGACTATGAGGAAAAGAGCTTTAAAGACCAATTTAAGGAATTTTGCCCTTATACTAGGAGAGAAGCAAGCTGCTTGGGAGGAGGGTTTAGGCATAAGAAATAGGCCCCATTCTGTAGGAAATGGGAAGTTAACTTGTAGTGGTTCCTAAACCTGTGAGTGAATTTTCCTGGAAATTCTAATCTGTGTGCCCTGTAGTAGTGCCTAATTAGTTGTCTTTTTAACAAGTTCCCTAAGTGATTTAGACTGTTAGAGAATCTCTACAAAGATAACTGCAATGATTAAGAGCTTCAACTCAAACATAGGTTTGAGTCTTAGCATTGCCACTCAGAAGCCCATAACTTTGGGCAAGTTACAGAGTCTGTTTAAGTCAGATTCCTCACCTCCAGGGAAGAATTATAGAATCTACTTTTTTGGGTTCCTGGGAGGATTAAATGAAAAAATTCATTTCAGTTGTTCAGTACAAGGCCAGACATATGGTTAAGAGCTCAATTGGTGTTACCTCTTAATTATTACTACTGAAAGTTCTTCAGTAAAGGTGAGAGTGATTTAGGGGATTAATCTTGCAGTGGTATGTAGGGTGGATTGGAACAGAGATGAGTTAGGTCTGGGCTAGGTCTCAGTAACTTGGCTGTGGTCTGTAAGCATTTTTATAAGTTTGCTTCAACATGGCTATTAGTTCTTGAAGCTCCTTAGATAGGCTAAATAGTTCTCAAGTAGATAATGTCCCTGGTACTCTTTAAAGGACATTTATGGGAAGACTTTGGTCCCCAGAATATATTTTACTGGTTAAGCATCTACAGGATTACTTTGAATTGACTTTGTTCATTTGCCACATATAAGAACAGTCTAACATCTGTCTATGTATATTCCTTTGCTACTCAAAGAATGTGTTGGCATATACACACTGTAATGGGGTAGATATTTACAAAAGATAAATAATTTTACAAATAATTATCATCTACTGATTTGCCTTCTCATAAATATGGTGGAAGACCCATTACTTTCCTCCTTTCCCCTCCCCTCCCCTCCCCTCTTTTCTTTGACAGAGTCTCATTCTATTGCCCAGGCTAGAGTGCCATGGCATCAACTTAGCTCACAGCAACCTCAAACTCCTGAGCTCAAGCAATCCTCCTGCCTCAGCCTCCCCAGTAGCTAGGACTACAAGGTGTATCACCATGCCTGGCTAATTTTTTCTATTTTTAGTCTATTTTTAGTTGAGATGGGATCTCAGGCTGGTCTTGTCCTCCTGACCTTAAGTGATTCTCCCCCCTCAGCCTCCTAGAGTACTAGGATTATAGGTGTGAGTCACCGTGCCCAGCCTCCCATTACTTTTCATTATCCTCGATTAAATTCTTTTTTTCTTGGTTGTATGACCCTGGGCCATGCAGTGGTGTGTCAAGGGTAAGAAAAACAATCACAAGATAACATGTCACATCTTCGTTTCTATAGCTTGTTTGTGTAGTATCCATTTTATGAGAAAAGTATATATAAAGAATTATTTTTCTTTTTAAACAAACAGATTTCATAGAGCAGCAATTCTCAAAGTGTTGTCTTGCAGACCCCAGGCCTCCCTGACACCCTTTCCAGGGAGCATATAAGGTCAAGACTATTTCCATAATAATAGCAAAACATTATTTGGTTTTTTCACTGCATTAGCATTTACACTGATGGTGCCAGCAATAAAAAATCACTTTCACTTAATGTCCAGGATTAAGCAGTAGAAGATATTCATTTTATTAAATCTTAACTCTTAGATACACATATTTTTAATATTCTGTATGATGAAATGGGAAGTATATACACTTCTGCATCCAAAGTATGATAGTTGCCTCAGAAAAGTACGTATGCAATTAAGATGTAGGCTGAACTGGCTGGCTGCTTTTTTATGGCACACTATTTTTACCTGAAAGACTGACAGTCAAAATTTAAAACATTTGTACTGCAAAGGATACTGTCAAGTGAAACAACAACCCACAGAATGGGAGAAAATTTTTAGAAATCCTATATCTGAAAAGGGACTTGTATTTAGTATATATAAAGATTTATTACAGCTCAATAATAAAAAAGACCCCAATCAAAAAATGTACAAAGGATTTAAATAGACATTTCTCCAAAAATATACAAATAGTAAGCACATGAAAAGATGCTCACTATTATTGGCCTACAAATCTATAGATTAGGGATTCTTTTTAACCTAAAATCCTTGGACCCCTTAGGGATCTAATTTTTGTTTTTATGTGTGCATTTCCTTGTTGGTTTTCTTTTGCAGTTCTTTGTTTTTTCCCTCCTGAGGAGGTCCTTAACCCCAAATTGATTAATAGCTGTTGCTTTTAAAACTTGACTTTCAAAGTTTGCTATTACCCCAAAGCTCTGTTGATCTCAAGCCTTCACAGAAATGAACAGTGGCCCCTGCTCATAATGGCAGATAGAACTTCTGTTGGAAGGAATAAAGACAGCAATGAACCTAAAATGTGAAGTACTGTAAATAGACATGCACTGGAGTACTGTGAAAGAAAAATGCAAGTGGGTTATCAAAGGGGGAAGATAGAGCTTCAGAAAAACACAGACTGCAGCTATCATGAGTTACCCAGAACTCAAACAAATAGGAAAATAATTTGGGCTGGGTGTAGTGACACATGCCTATAGTCCCAGCTACTGGGGAGGCTGAGGCAGGAGGATCGCTTGAGCTCAGGACTTTGAGGTTGTTGTAAGCTAAGTTGACACCACGACACTCTAGCCTGGACAACAGAGTGAGACTCTGTCAAAAAAAGAATTTGCTGAAAAATAAGAAAAATCAGCATTTGGGGAATGTTTCAAAAAACAATATTAAACACTCTGGGCTCTCTGAAGCAAAAGCCAGGTGTTCACTGATCTGTTATTTCCAACTTCAGCTTGCTTATAAGAAGAAGAAAAAAAGACTCAACTTGGAATAGAAGGGAACTTCCTCAACCTGATAAAGTACATCTACAAAAAATTCATAGCCAACATCATGCCTAATGATGAAAGACTGAATATTTTCCCCCTTGCAGGGAGAGTTAGGAATAAGACATGGATGTGTACTCTTGAAACGTCTATTCAACATTATACTGGAAGTTTTAGCCAGGGAAATTAGGCAAGAAAAAGAAATAAAAGGCATCCAGATAGGAAAGGAAGAAGTAAAACTATCTATATTTCCACATGAAATGATCTTGTATTTATAAAATTCCAAGAAATCAAAAAACAAAATAACTATTAGAGTTGTTTAATAATGAGATGTTTAATAAATGAGTTCAGCAAGGTTGCAGGATATAAGATCAATGTGCAGAAATATATTGCATTTCTGTACATTTGCAATGAGCAATCCAGAAATGAAAGTAAGAAAATAATTTCACTTATAAAGGCATTAGAAAGAATAAAATATAGGAGTAAATTTAATAAAAGAAGTATGTAATATATCTAAAAATTAAAAAACATTGTTATAAGAAATTAAAGATATAAATAATTGGAAAGAATGTCATGTCCATCAGATGATTTAATATTTTTAAGAAGGCAGTACTCCTCTAATTGATCTACAGATTCAGTGTAATTCCTATAAAAATTCCATCTGGCATCTTTGTAGAAAATAACAAGGTGATCCTAAAATTTGTATGGAAATTCTGGTAACCCAGAATAACCAAAAGAACTTGAAAAAGAAGAACAAAGTTTGAGGACTCACACTTCCTGATTTTAAAACTTACTACAAAGTTACAGTAATCAAGACAGTATTGTAGTGGCAGTGACATTTAGGTCAATGCAACAGGATTGAGAATCCAAAAAATAAGACCTTACGTTTATGGTTAGTTGATTTTCGACAAGGATGTCAAGGGAAGGGATCTAATGGAGGAAAGAATAAATACAACTGGAACAGCTGGATATCTACATGCAAAAGAATGATGCTGGATCCCTATTTTGAAAATTAATTAAAATAGATTAGGCCAGGTGCAGTGGATAATCCCAGCACTTTGGGAGGCTGAGGCAGGAGGACTGCTTGAGGTCAGTAGTTAGAGGCTGCAGTGAGCTATGATTGCACCATTGCACTCCAGCCTGGGCAACAGAGCAAGATTCCAGGGGGAAAAAAAAAATCAAAGACCAAAATGTAAGAGCTGAAACTATAAAACTCTTAGAAGAAAACAAAGGTGTAAATCTATATGACATGGGATTAGACTGTGTTTTCTTAAATATGATAAGAAAAGCACAAGCAAGAAAAGAAAGATAAATTGGACTTCATCAAAATTAATAACTTTTGTGTTGGAAAGGATAATATCAAGAAAGTAAAGGCTGGGCATGGTGGCTCATGCCTGTAATCCTAGCACTATGGGAGCCTGAGCAAGAGCGAGACCCCGTCTCTACTAAAAATAGAAAGAAATTAATTGGCCAACTAAAATATATAGAAAAAATTAGCTGGGCATGGTGGTGCATGCCTGTAGTCCCAGCTACTCGGGAGGATGAGGCAGGAGGATCGCTTGAGCCCAGGAGTTTGAGGTTGCTGTGAGCTAGGCTGACGCCATGGCACTCTAGTCTGGGCAACAGAGTGAGACTCTGTCTCAAAAAAACAAAAGAAAGTGAAAAGACCTCTTACAGAATGAGAGAAAATTTTTGGAAATCATATATCTGAAAAGGGAATCTATAAAGAATCTCTAAAACTCAAAAATACAGAGACAACTGAACTAAAAAACAAAGGATCTGAATATGTGAATAAACATTTCTCCAAAGAAGATATACAAATGGCCAATAAGTATATGAAAAGATGTTCACTGTTATTAGTTATCAGGGAAATGCAAATCAAAACCACAATGAGATACCACTTCACCCTCACTAGCGTTGCTAGCCATCCTAGGTGGATGATAATAATATTGGCAAGGATGTGAAGAAATTGGAAACCCTCATGCACTACTGGTGGGAAGATAAAATGGTGCAGCTGTTTTGGAAAAGAGACTGGCAGTTTCTCAAAAGGTTAAACAGAGAGTTAACCATATAGCCCAGTAGTTCCATCTCCAGGTATAAACCCAAAAGAAATGAAAACACAGGCCTATACAAATACTTGTGTATGAATGTTCATAACAGCATTATTCATAATAGCCAAAAAGTGGAAACAACCCATGTCCATCAACTGGTGAATGGATAAATAAAACATGGTATGTCCATACAATGGACTGTCATTTGATTATAAAAAGGAATGAAGATTGATACATGCTATAACATGTATAAACCTTAAAAACATTTTGCTATGTGACAGGAGCCAGTCCCAAAAGAACACATATTCTATAATTTCTAGGCAAATCTATAGAGACAGGAAGTAGATTAGTGGTTGCCTACGGCTGGGGGAGATGGAGGTTTGGGGGTGACAGCTAAGGTGTGTGAAGTTTCTTTATGGAGTGATGAAAATGCTCTAAAATTGACTGTAGTGATGGTTGTGCAACTCTGAATATGCTAAAAGCCATTGACTTGTACACTTTAAATGGGTGAATTATATGGTATGTGAATTATATCTTCATACAGCTGTTATTTAAAAATAACACCAGATGCAACCTAAAAATCCACAATTAATAGACTGACCCAATAACTTATGACATATCCATATAGCATAATATAGCTGAGCTATTAAAACAAATGAGATATTTCTATATAGGCCAGTAATGAAATGTTGCCCAAGATGTAGAATCCATCAGTTAGGATTTTTTCTTTCACAAAAATCAACTGTAGCTAATTGAATCCCCTAGGGGACATTTGGTAATGGCTGGAAACATTTTTTTTTACTGTGAATATACTTTAGTCATTTTTGTTTAAACTGAAACTCTGGGTATTCAAAATTAACATTCTTATTAGCTTCTTACAGACAACAGAAAAAGTTTCAGCCTTGTGTTTCACATTGTTCTGCTGTGCTTTGTCCAAATGAATCTTATGAGCCACTGCCAGTTTTATGTAGATTCTCTTGCCCACAATTTCTTTTTTATAATTTTTAAAATTTATTTTGATTTTTTAATTAATTTATTTTTTATTTAGCAGTGCTAGAACAGTTTGGGATCAAAAACAAAACAAAAATTTATTTTTGTTTTTTATTTCAGCATATTATGGGGGTTCAAATGTTTAGGTTACATATATTGCCCTTGCCCTACCCAAGTCAGAGCTTCAAGCATGTCCATCTGCTAGATGGTACACACCACACCCATTAGGTGTGAATCTACCCATCCCCTCCTCCCACCCACATGCCTGACACCCGATGAATGTTACTACTTTGTGTGTACAGAAGTGTTGATCAATTAATACCAATTTGATGGTAAGTACATGTGGTGCTTGTTTTTCCATTCTTGTAATACTTCACTTAATAGAATGGGCTCCAGCTCTATCCAGGATAATACAAGAGGTGCTAGGTTACCATTGTTTTTTATGACTAAGTAGAACTCCATGGTATACATATACCACATTTTATTAATC
>VBSM01003143.1:22995862-23006777 GCA_008086735.1 Cheirogaleus medius
TTTTTTTTTAAATTTAGAGTACTTGAAAATGTGGTAGAAGTTAGATAGGTTGGTAAAGTCTTCAGGAGTAAGATTAACCTTGAGTTGATCCTTGCAAACTCTGGAATGCAAATGATGAGTATAGCACCTTGGCATAAGTGAAGCTTTCTTTAGGAGGATAGAGGAAGAGAAAAAATGGGGAATATAAGCTAAGGTCACAGTAGGAACATTTAGTTAATAACATTTAGTTATTTTACACAGAACTTTTGGCAGATTCATTAAAAATGATTCTTCCCTTCTGCACATTAACAATGCAAAAAAGAAAAGAAAAAAATTATTCTTAAATTGTTAGTTTTGGTTTTTTCCTTAGAAATAAATAGAAACAAAGATAAAACAAACAAACAAAAAGACTACTAAATGCTGCAAGTTAGTGGCCTCTGGTAATACTTCAGTTGTAATTGGTAAAGAAGGGAAATAGGAAATTAAGACACTTTTAAATGAAGCTTAATATTTTCAGTTCCAAGATCAATCAGCATAGTCATCAACTGACATTTACTCTGAACCCCTTGGGTGAATGATACTGAACCAAATCCCACAAGAAATACTATCTTCTGCCTATGTGAACAAACCGGTTCTTGAACTATGGCTCTCAGAAACTATAGATAATAACAGGTGATGTTAATATGTTGTAAGATTCCAGCCTTGGAATCATGAGGTTAAAATAGGAAAAACCATACAAAAAAATGTTTTTAATAGAAATTACATCTACTTTTTGTCTTGAATAAAGGAATCACTGTCCTATGTAGTGAAACATTAAACATATCAAAATATTTTTAAATGTTTCACCAAATAGTATTTTAGTATAAGAGAACTGAATTTTATTTGATTAATCATTATATGAATAATGGAAGGTAAACTTTCATTTTGACAGGAAAAAATAAGGAGGTGAGTTGATTCAAAACATACCAAGTACAATCTTAAAATAAGTGATCTATGCCTCTGTTGAAAACTCAAATACAAAGAAATCTGGGTAGGCAAGATGTCAGAAATGTGTGACTAAAACCTATTTTTACTTGACCTCCAAGATTAATATTACATTTAATATTAAGGTATTTTTCATTCTATATTAAAAGTGTTTCTTTTAAGTATGGTCAGATTTTAAGTATCTAACATTCTCCAGTAGTTCCCCCTCCCTTGCTTATTCTCGATCTCAATCTCTTTTTCTCCAGTTGGGTTCCTCTTGCTGGCTTCCCGGTGATTATCATTCTAATACCATTTAAGGTAGCTCTGCTGGGTTTATTTATTCTGAGTCCTACAATCCAGTTTCTCTTTTAACCTGGCTTCCTAAATCAAGTTGACAAACCAGTTTATTTCCCCCTCCCCCTTCATTCCAACAACTAGTGGTTTACATTGGTTAGGAGGATATAATGCAATCCGGCACAACCTCTTCCTCTCGGAATCTGTATTTTTGAGCCTTCCTCCTTTCCTGGATGAATGTGCTGAAGTCAGACGGAGTACCTTGTGAAGGACTTCAGCCCCCACAGTTCCCTGTGTGCGCATGCCCTCTCTTCTTACAGTTGTCAAAGTGCTTTTGCCAGAGCGGTCACATAATCAACCTGAAAGAAGAAAATAAATACTGTACACTTTTAAATTTTATCGATCCTTAAAAACTGGACACTCAAAGGTAACTGTTACTAAGAATTTGTTACTTGAAATTGGGTTATTGCACGTAAAAGAATATCTATTGTGTGCGTGGTGGGGGAGGGGAAGGAGGTATCTATTTCTCAGACTTTGCTGTAAATAAGCAAAAAAACCCAACAAAAACCAAACTATACAGGCAGCTACTGAGAGGCAGTGCATATTGCCTTTGTAAATTCTATCTTAATCTGCTGCTTACCTTTTGTTTAAAAGGGTCTTATTTATTAAAGGTGGGTCTTGACCTTGACAGAGTGAATTTATGCAGAAAGTGAAATTTGTATTTTTAAGGAGTGTTGAGAAAAGAAATGGGTGTTCCTGGTATAACATTTAAAAAATTTAGTGAATATATTAATATTAATTACAGCAATTATAAAATGTTCTGAGCCCAGCTTACTTTTTGGCTTTTTTTTTTTTTTTTTTTTTTTTTTTTTTTTTTTTTGCTGTAGTACAGCATTAATTTTTCCATGTAGTTTAAACTGGAGGCATTAACCAAAAACATTGATACAAGCAACCACAAAAACAGAGTGATATTAAAATTATAACCAAACACCTATTTCAGCCATGATGATATGGCTATTGTAAAGATTATTCTAGCTCACTGGAAGTTACTCAAATTCCAGATTATAATGGTTTACTGCAGCACACTGTTTAAACCAAGTATGAAAATGTCTCTTTCTATGACCATCTTCTTTGGCAGCAATAGAACTTTGTGCTGTCTGAATCCAAGCTTTGCTTGCCTCTTTGTGTTGTATTTTGGAATACTGATCAAAGCCATTGTTTTAGACCGACGGAACTGAGGAACATAAAAGCAATCTTAAGTAGCTTTTATTAGTAGTAGCTGGCAGTCTGTGATGTATATTATATTGGATTGGGTTTTTTCCCTGGGGTGGGGGAGAAGGCAGGGCAGTGAGGAACAGAAAGGAGAGTAAGGTGGCTGTGAAGCATTTCCTTGATCCCACTATTTTGTTTGTGTATGAAACTCTGAAATGAAAGATATCAGTGAACCATTTTAATGATAGTCTTTAATAAAATAGAACTACTTTAAATTCCATTTCTTGGTCTAACATCTTTTGCTTAATACTTAAGAGCAGTAGTATCTCCATTTTCCAATACATTTATTTTACAATAGTTATTATCATAAAAATAATAGGTAGAGCTTCTGTATTTGAATGCCCTTTTATAAGTGTCCTGAGAAAGATGCTTCTCCAAGTATCTGAGTTAATTAAGTAACTGCATTAAATATTTTAATAACTTTGTTGCAATTATACTGAATCATCACCTAAAAATAATTATATGTTCAGTCATATGCTCCTTTAGCATTTCAAAATATTTGTTTTCAGTTTCTCAGCACTTTAATATTCATATATTTAAAGCAATTAACATATTCTAAGGACAAGCTAACTCAATGATAACTACATGTATGGAAATCTCCAGGTTCTGAGTGACTACTAATTTTCATCCTTGAATAAGAAAACAGGCTGTATGGCAGAGGTGAATATAGCCCTTCTATGCGAAATGGAAAATACCATACGCTCCTTATATGGTTAAATGAAGCAGTGATGGCAATGCACTATAATTACAATGTATGAGAATTTGGGACTTTGTACTCCTCTATTTTTAACACTTTTGCTAGCATATGGTAATTCAGGGTCTTCAAACCATAGTCTTTCACTGCTAATACTAGTGGTAAGAGAATAGATTCTAAATTTGCTAGCCTTGTGACCAAGGCAGCAGCAGGAGGATTCAAAAAAACGAAAATCTGGCAACCCCAGAATTATCTTGACTGTCTACTTAAGTCTCCAAGGGATTTTTTAAAAGCCCCACCCCCACCTCATCTCACAGTAAGTTCCTCTCTCTCACACACACCTTAAATCCAACCAGAAGCATTTCTCCACTCTGCAGAGAAATTCTCAGGCTCCTGTGGAGACATGAAACACTGAAATGCCAAGAAATCTCTTGCGCGGCAGAATTGGAGACAGGAAAATTAGAGAATCAACATAAAAATCATAATCCTTAGAGTAACAAGAAGCAAGCACTTCCAAACGTTTCAGTAGGATTTTACCCCTTTAAAAACGGTGGGTTTTTTTGTTTTTTTTTAATACTGTCTCCTAACAAAATGGAGTAGCTGCAGCTACTGAGAGACCAGAGAATGATTGTGCAGCTGAGTCCTTCTCCTAACAAATGCCAAGGATTTCCTCCCTCGTGGTTCGCTGCTGCTAAATGAAACAATTATCAACGCAAGAAGGCAGTTTGCTAATCTAGAGGGTTAAGACTACTGTTTTTTTTAAAGAGCTCGAGCTTGAGAAGGACGGAAGAAAGGGTCGTGTGTGCGGTGTCTTTTTAACCTTGCTGAAGGACGCAGCAGTATTTATTGACGTATGCAAATAACTGGGGGAGGGTGGTGCTTGGGAAAAAACAGGAACCAGAATCAGTTTCTTATTGCAGGGTGAACGCTCTGAGTTCCGGTGAAGGGAAAAGAGACGTGGCGAAATTGCTGTCTTTCTGTCTTATAAGCACATCTCTCACTAATACAGAAAAGGAACCAAGACATCAGAAAGGGTGAAGACGCTCTCAGTATTTTTAGAGATCTTGCTCCAGCCTCCCCCCACCCCCAGCCCGACCTGTTCTTCTAAATGGGAGATTATGGATTTGCATTGCAATTGGCTAGTAGCGGTGGCACTGGATTTTCGCAAGTAAAACACCCGCCCGCCTCTGCGAGGGGCATTAACGATCATCACATTGACAATAACGCGTCTCTCTTTTTTCCCGTTTCAGCTGCGCAAACCATGCAGGATGATTTACTGATGGACAAAAGCAAAACCCAGCTCCAGCCCCAGCAGCAGCGGCAGCAGCAGCAGCCCCAACCCGAGCCCAACGCAGCCGAAGCCCCGTCCACGCCCCTCTCCTCAGAGACCCCCAAGCCAGAGGACAGCAGCGCAGTGCCGGCCCTTAGCCCCGCCGCGGCCCCGGCGGCCCCCAACGGCCCGGACAAGATGCAGATGGAATCGCCGCTCCTGCCGGGCTTGAGTTTCCATCAGCCACCTCAGCAGCCGCCGCCGCCTCAGGAGCCGGCGGCGCCGGGCGCATCGCTGTCGCCGTCCTTCGGCAGCACCTGGTCTACGGGCACCACGAACGCGGTGGAGGACAGCTTCTTCCAGGGGATCACCCCAGTCAACGGGACCATGCTCTTCCAGAACTTCCCGCACCATGTCAACCCAGTCTTCGGAGGCACCTTCTCCCCGCAGATCGGCCTGGCGCAGACCCAGCACCACCAGCAGCCGCCGGCGCCGCAGCCAGCACAGCCCCCGCCGCCGCCGGCGCCGCAGCCGGCACAGCCCCCGCAGGCGCAGCCCCCGCAACAGCGCCGGTCACCCGCCAGCCCTAGCCAGGCACCCTATGCGCAGAGGAGCGCCGCCGCGGCCTACGGCCACCAGCCCATCATGACCAGCAAGCCGTCCTCCTCTTCGGCCGCTGCAGCCGCTGCTGCCGCGGCCGCCGCCTCGTCGGCCTCGTCCAGCTGGAACACGCACCAAAACGTGAACGCCGCCTGGAGCGCACCTTCCAACCCGTGGGGTGGCCTGCAAGCGGGACGGGACCCTCGCCGGGCGGTCGGCGTGGGCGTAGGCGTGGGCGTTGGGGTGCCTTCCCCGCTCAACCCCATCTCGCCGCTCAAAAAGCCCTTCTCCAGCAATGTGATCGCGCCACCCAAGTTCCCTCGCGCGGCCCCGCTCACCTCCAAATCCTGGATGGAGGATAACGCTTTCCGGACCGATAATGGTAACAATCTGTTGCCATTTCAGGTAATGCTCGGGTGCACCTGCACACGCCTTCCTCCCGCTCCTTTTGCCCTTTCTGCTTTTTAATCGCCCACCCATTTTTTTTTCTGTAAAAAGGGCAGCAATGCCCAGCCGCTCTGCCCCCTTCTAAAGCCTCCAGTTCACTGAAGTGGGGCTGTTCCACTCTCTGGGGAATGAGGTTGGGGGACGGGATGGGAATTGTGACTGTTCGAGGAATCACTTATGCACCTGGTCAGGGTAGAAAAGGGGCTTTTTCTTGTAGTTTGTTTTCTCCTCTTAGTTTGACCTCCGTTGACAAAGTTGCAAGTGTATGGCAAGATGCTGGCATAGTCCCAGAAAGAGTAGACTGAGATTCCTATCATTTTAAGTAGCTACACATTTCAGGTTATGCAATCCCAGGCTCAGGGTGCCGCCTGAAAGCCGTCCACACCCAAACTACCCTGGGTTTACTCTTAAAAGAGGTTAACAACCCTCGAGTGGTGCTATTTCAGACAGTTGCATATGCTCAATTAAACTAATGTGAACACATGTGTTTATGTCTCGCTAAGGTACTAGAATCATTAATAACAATCAGCATATTGGCCCTGCCGGGAAAATTATGCGTGTGAGATTCCAATAAACACCCAGAACTCTGTAAAGGAAGGAGGTGGAAGAGTGGAAATTCTAAGGGCAACCCTTTCTATGTTACCTAGAAAATTGGGTTTTTTTTGCAGAGAAAAGAGACAATAGGACACGACCTTCAGAGCCATATTGCAATGGAGTCTATTTGCTAGCTAGCACTGAAATATTTAAAGCTGCAGTGTCCTTCACCAGTGGGGTTATTTAAGAAGACAATACAGATCAATTACACCACTTGAAACTGGGCAAAGTGAAAGTCTTGCAAGTTTAATGAAAAATGAGTCTTGTGTCTTGGTGTTAAATGCCAATGAAAAATCCAGGAAGTGCCCTAGACAAAAAGGTTGAATGGAGAGTGTCCTTATTTCTGTTCTTGCTTTCTCATCCAGCCCACAACCATAGATAGCAGTTGGCAGTGTCCTAGACATCTTGGGTGGGAAAAGGGTGGTGAGGGTGTGCAGTTCACTGGGGGTGGACTTTTGCTCTCAGGCAAACACTTACCCTTCTCTTTAAATTGATTTGGCTGTAAGCTTCTAGGCTCAGTTAAAAAAGAAAGAAAAAGGAAGGGGCAGGGGAGAGGGTAGGGATTTGAACAAGGCCCAATTTGAGTGGTCAAGAAAATGAAGTAGAAATCCTTTGAACAGTGCTGGAAGATGGCAGAACTGACAATTTGACCGAGGTAGTTTAAAGTGGTGCAGTTGGAGCCTTCATTTTGTGGCTCTTTACATTCCAGATGTTTGGGGTGACTCCTATCCCTGAAGGAGGAGATGGGGTTATTGAGAAAGAACATGACCCTCTAGGCTAGAACAGGGATTTTTAACCTTGAAAGTTCAAGGGCGTCCATGAAACCTCTGAATCGTGTATATGAGAGTTTTTAATGAGAGGTTCTTACTGAATTTTCACAGGAGTCCTTAAGGAATGGAAAATTTTAATTAAGGTATATTTCTTCCCATTTTAAAGTTTGCTTATTTTAATAAAATGAAGTGATACTGCAAAGTGGGATTAGTTTGGTTAGATAGAGAAAAGGAGGAATTTGCTTTCTGGAACTCATCCATGTGCTTACTTTTGGAGGAGGTAGGGCAGGGAAGCTGCAGTTGGTAGGAGAGGCCCTCTTTTTGTTCTGACATTCTCTGTCCAAATCCAATCTTAGAGGATCTTATAGGGAGGTTTGGAAATTGATAGGATAGACAGATCTAGTTATCTTTTTCTAGGAGCTAAATCTGAATATAACCAGCTTTTGATTAATTATCTCCTGAAATGGGGATAGGGGAGAGATTAAATCCACAAAATTTTCCCTAACCTCATATTGATTAGCAGCTTGGAGATTACCAATTGTTTCTCAGCAAACCATTCACCTGTGATGCTAATAAGAGCCAAGTGGACTGGATTTAGTTTTGTCTCGTCTTTTCATCCCTGCTGATGCTATAGAGTAGGCAAAAATTTGTCAAAAGATATGTAAGAGGAGAGATTTGATTGAAAATTGAGGGTTATTTATCTGGCCTTAGGAAGAATTACATGTACTTTATGTCTCATTTCTTTTTCTTAAAAAATGGAGCTTTAGGGTTTTGAAGCAATGTTAAAACCAGAGGAGTAACTTGGTTGTGCTTTGGCATGTGATATCAGATTTGGTTTATCTTGATAACTATATCAGGTATGTTTAAAAAACAAAAACAGAACACCTTAAGTTTTGTGTGCAGAATTTTGTGGTTGTGCATTTATTTAAATAATTTTTCTAAAGGGAGAAAATAAGTAGTTCTGATGACATTTTTAAAAATTCATTTACTTTGGCAAATATTTTATTCTTTAAATTGAAGACTTTATTTCATAGACTACCAACTTTATTTTTTTATTAGACAGACTCTTAGAGATAAAATGGCTGTCAACAGGGATTTGTTCTAATATATCTTAATATTAAAAAAAAAAATCTGGGCAGGGCGTGGTGGCTCACGCCTGGAATCCTAGCTCTCTGGTAGGTCGAGGCAGGAAGATCGCTCAAGGTCAGGAGTTCAAAACCAACCTGAACAAGACCAAGATCCCGTCTCTACTAAAAAAATAGAAAGAAACTAATTGGTCAACTAAAAATATATAGAAAAAATTAGCCAGGCATGGTGGCACATGCCAGTAGTCCCAGCTACTTGGGAGGCTGAGGCAGAAGGATTGTTTGAGCCCAGGAGTTCGAGGTTGCTGTGAGCTAGGCTGACTCCACAGCACTCATTCTAGCCCGCCAACAGAGTAAGACTCTGACTCAAAAAACAAACAAAAAAAATATCCATGCTCCCTACAGTGCTTCTCTTTTTCCAGTTCCTAACAACCCAATAGATTTTTTGGAGCTTTATTCACATGGTTTATATTGTAAAGGAAATAACTGTATTTGAATGTGGTTTCACAAACTATACATACTTCTTTATTCTAATAAAGTTGATTGGTTTCTCTGGTTGGGGTGACTGCTTCTTTAGGGATTACTGTGTTTCCTCGAAAATAAGACAAGGTCTTATACTTATTTTTCCTCAAGAAGACACCCTAGGGCTTATTTTCAGGGGATGTGTTATTTTCCCCTCAAAGCCTCAGCTTGCAGCGCGCACAGGATGGCCGGGACCTGACAGGGGGAGCTGACCTTGGTGGGGCTGCCCGCACCTTTCCGGTCACCTCTGGGATAGTAGCTGTCACGATGGGGCAGATGAGAAGGTCTGCTCATCTTCTTTACCTCTCCTCGACGAAATGCATGGGTTGTGCAGATACTCTGCGTAGCCACGCCCATCACTAGGTCTTATTTTCGGGGTAGGGCTTATATTGCCCAAATGCTTAGAAATCCTGCTAGGGCTTATTTTATGGGTAGGTCTTATTTTCGGGGAAACATGGTACTTGTATCCAAAAGCCACTTCATTTCTATAAGGAAACTGAGGGTCCTGAGAGGTAGAGTGACTTAACTCAGGTCCTACAGCTCTGGCTAATTTTGTTATTAGGTGTCCTTAACTTCCCTGTAGCTAGTGCTGTCAAGAAGGATTCAGTCAGGTTTTCTTTGTACTCCATTGAAAGGGACTTAGTGGTGGAACTATCTAGTGAGGTTTTCTATCAGGTGGATGCATCTTGGTGATGTACCTGTCACCAGCAGAGCTCAAGAATGGTGAGGCACTCCACTGGGGAAATTATACATATGACTCATTATGTATTTCTATAAGACAGGGAAGCCTAGGTACATAAAAGAACTAGAGCTATTTTCTCTGTGCTGTGAATTTGGATTTTTTTTTTTAGAGACAGAGTCTTGTTCTGGTGCCCCTGGTAGAGTGTAGTGGTATCATCATATCTCACTGCAACCTCAAACTCCTGATCTCATGCCATCCTCCTGCCTCAGCCTTCCAAGTAGCTGGGACTACCAGTAAGCACCACTACGCCTGCCTAATTTTTTCTATTTTTAGTAGAGATGGGGGTCTGGCTCTTGCTCAGGCTGGTCTCAAACTCCTGAGCTCAAGTGATCCTCCCACCTCAGCCTCCCAGAATGCTAGGATTACAGGTGTGAGCCATTACACCCGGCCTCCAGAGAAGTTTAGAAGGGACTTTTGAGAGCCATCTATTCCAGCCCATTCTTCTCATTTTACAGATGATGAAATCAAAGTCCCAATATGTGAAATGACTTGCCTAGGTTCAGGTGGATAGTTTTTGTCAGAAGCAGGCTTTGGTGGCAGACTGCTTGGATTCAAATCTCAACTCTGCCAGTTACTGGCTTCATAATCTTGAGCAAATTATGTAAACATGCTGACCCTCAATTTCTTCATCTGTAAAATGGGAATAGTAATAGTTTTTTGCTACATTTGAGATCAAATAAGAAACTACATTATAGAGTGCTTAGCACAATGCCTGGTCCATAGTAAAGTATCCTGTAATACTTGGGTTTTGTTGTTATTGTGATGGTGACTAGAGGCTCTGCATGATTTTACCAAAGTATAGATTACTGATTTTTCATACAGTGCAATCTGAATAATCCTAGACTTCTATGTAATGTCATTTATTTTTTTTTTCTGTACCTTCAGGATTGTGCAGAGTCTATCATAGGATGGATTACCAGCATGTAATACAGTGCATTTTAAGTATCTCCAAACTTCAATGTAATGCCATTTATTCTTTTCCGAGCCTCTGGTCATTATAATAAAGTGGTAATCCAGCATTTACCTGTGGGCCAGGTCCTGTGCTAAGCACTTTCCATGTAGTTTTTCAGTGGAACTACTTTGAGATAGGAGGACTGTTATTCTTGTTATACTGACAAAGAAATTGAGGGTTAGTACATTTACACTGTTTGCTCAAGATCACAGCTAGTAACTGGCAAAGTTGGGATTTGAACCTAGACAATTTACCTCCGGAGCCCATGGCTCCTACCTCCTTGGCTATACTACCTCTAGGACATGGGTTAACAATCCATTGTAAATGCAAGAGACTAGACTGAATCTGTACTTGACCTTATGAGATACCCTGGAAATTGTGTTTTTAAAATATTGTCTTATTTACAAAAATGGAGAAAGAAAAATACAATGACCATACATATACCACTAGTTAGAGTCAACAGTTGTCATTGTTTTTCCTTATTCATTTACTTTATGTATTTTTGAATATTTTTTACAAAAATATTCAAATTATTTCATGCTTTCTGTTTGCATCTCTGCCTTTATCCCTCTTCCTTCTACCCTCAAGTTAAAAATGATTATAGGGGGCCAGGCGTGGGTGGTGGCTCATGCCTGTAATCCTAGCACTCTGGGAGGCCGAGGCCAGTGGATCGCTTAAGCTCAGGAGTTCGAAACCAGCCTGAGCTAGAGCGAGACCCCGTCTCTACTAAA
>VBSM01003143.1:23012220-23033586 GCA_008086735.1 Cheirogaleus medius
CTCAGGCTGGTTTCGAACTCCTGACCTTGAGCGATCCGCCCGCCTCGGCCTCCTGTTTTCAATTTTTAGCTATTGAACATAATGCTGTCATAAACATCTTTGGGCTTCTTAATGTTTTATTTAGAACTGAATGGACAAGGATCCATAGGCAGAGAATGGGGTAGGGGTTGATTTTTTTTTTTTTTTAAAGCAGAGGGAACAGCTTGTGCACAGGCAAGAAACAACATGGTGTGCTGAGAGAACAGACAGTTCTGGCTAAGGGTGAGGCAAATGGGAGATGAGGCTGGAGAGGTAAGGTAGGTGCCAGATCACAAAGGGCATTCTAGCATTCTTTGCCTTCAGCTTTCTCAAGTAGAGACATTGAAGGATTTTTAAGCTGAGAAATAGCCATTGTAAGACATTTAAGTTGGTGAGCAAAGTGATCACTTTGTTTCAGAATGATTACTCTGGGTGGGATAATCTTTATCAGGAACCAAACACAGGCAGGAACCCAGTTAACATGTGAGGACCTAAAGTCATTGCAATGAAGGGATAGGTTCAAGAAATAATTAGGAGGTTGACTGGAAGGACTTGATGATTACTTGGATTAGGAAATAAAGGAGACAGAGGAGTCTAGAATGAGTCCTAGGTTTTTAGTTTAGGCAGCTGGGGAGAATAATTTAGAGGTGAAAATGCCTAATAGTGGCAGATTAGAATTTTCATGGCTCATAAACCTGGTGGGTTTTAGAGTGAAGGAATTTCAGAAGGGAAAGCTGTGTGTTGGGAATATTTGAACAAGTGATTTGACATCTCTTATCCACCTATGCTTTTGTGTGATTCTTATGTGTGGGAAGGAAAACCTTATTAGGATACATTACTTCGTGGACTACTTATTAGAACATTGCATCTGAGAGAAAAAATAACAACCATTATAAGTCAAGTGCCTTTTCTGCTTTTTTTTTTATTGTACCCTGAGAATTAGAGTATATGTTAGTTGATTAGTCAACTTGTTTGTGGGTTATAGCCTGGCATTGCAAAGAATAATAAATTCCTAACCAGTCAGTCATAAGGGAGGATCACAGGCAATAAAAGAAATGAAACCTGGCATCCTTTATTATTTAAGTTGAATAAACTCAGAGGTCAGTGGATGTTGTTAGCCAGTCTGAAATATCATTAATAAGGTCTTAGCAATGTTGAGATTAGACCTAAGGAATTTAGTTCTGCTGCACTAATGTAAAGTTTAGTTTTTAAAATAGATAAGGTGATAAAATGTTCTGAAGTTTGGGGAGCCATAGGTTGATGAGCTTTGTAGGGGGTTGGGAGGTAGGGTACAGGAGCTACCAGAACTTCATTTTGTGTGTTCATTTGTGTTTCCAGGGAGAGAGGTGGGCTGTAACATTTATTAAATTTCCAAAGGGGTTCATAATTTAAAAATGATTAAGAGTTACAGATATAGAATAAAAGCATAGCTACATGACATCCAACAAACCTTTAAAAGGGCCTTAAAACGTATACATCTCATAAAATTTATTTCTCCCTTTCCATAGCTGAGAGAATTGCTACCTAACTTTGAGAACTTTTTATAAATGAGACTTAATTCCTCTTTTATCTAGCTTTTTTTTTTTTTTTTTTTTTTTTTGAGCCAGAGTCTTACTCTGTTGCCTGGGCTTGAATGCCGTGGCATCAGCCTAGCCCACAGCAACCTCAAACTCCTGGGCTCAAGTGATCCTTCTGCCTCAGCCTCCCAAGTAGCTGGGACTACAGGCATGGGCCACCATGCCCGGCTAATTTTTTTTATATATATATATTTTTTAGTTGTCCAGCTAATTTCTTTCTATTTTTTTAGTAGAGACGAGGACTTGCTCTTACTCAGGCTGGTCACAAACTTTATCTAGCTTTTTAAAGCATTCAAATTACTTTTCATCAAATATTTTTTTGGCATTCATTTCTTTGGTTTACATATATTTAACTAAATCACACAATTGCAATAATACTCGTATTAAAAAGGTTTGGAGACAAACCTCCGCCATATTTAGGTAATCTTGCAGTTTGTCTGGTGGGCTCCCTGCGTCACAGGTGTTGAATGTGTTATGGCAGTGGTCCCCAACCTTTTTGGCACCAGAGACTGGTTTCATGGAAGACAGTTTTTCCACAGAGGGGAATTGGGGCAGGGGGATGGTTTCGGGATGATTCAAGCACATTGCATTTATTGTACAGTCAAACCTCTCTGCTAATGATAATCTGTATTTGCAACTGCTCTCTAGTGCTCGCATCACTGCCTCAGCTCCACCTCAGATCATCAGGCATTGGATTCTCATAAGGAGCGGGCAACCTAGATCCCTCGCATGCGTGATTTACAGTAGGGTTTGAGCTCCTATGAGAATCTAATGCCACCACTGATCTGACAGGAGGCAGAGCTTATGCAGTGATGTGAATGATGAGGAGTGGCTGTAAATACAGATGAAGCCTGGCTAGCCCACTGCTCACTCTCTGCTGTGTGGCAGGGTCCTAACTGACCAGTCCATGGCCCAGGGGTTAGGGACCGCAGTGTTATGGACATTTTTTATAGGGAAGATAGAATTCATAGGTTAATCTGTAAAGTCAATTGAGTTAATATCTTAGTTCCTTCAGGCTACTGTAACAAAAATACCTCAGATTGTAATTTATAAATAACAAAAATTTATTTCTCACAGTTTTGGAGACTGGAAAGTCCAAGATAAAGGCACCAGCAGATTGGGTGTCTGGTGAGGGCTTGTTCTTGGCTTCTTAGATGGTGCCTCTTGCTGTGTTCTCAATTGGTGGAAGGGGTGAATACACTACCTTCAGTCTCTTCAATCTCTTTTATAAGGGCACTAATCCCATTCATGTGGGCAAGTCCTTTATGACTTAATCATTTCTCCAAAAGCCCCACCTCAATATTAGCAAATTGGGGATCAAATTTTAACATATGAACTTTAGGGGTACAACCAACATTCAAGACCATAGAAGCAAAGCTTCAACTCTAGTAGATGCTTATGTATTTGAATAAATAACTATATTAGAAAGTTTTGATTCAAGAGAGGGACGTTACTTCATTTTTGATATAGGAAGTATAACTTAGAAATATTGATTTTTTTTGAGGTATTGCTAATACACAAATGACCTCCTCTATTCAGAGGAACATTTCTGCTCTCCCTATTCACTTGTTTGGTTGTCACTATGACTTTAGAAGGTCTATTTCTATTATTGTAACCTAATAAAAGGAATAGAGAGTACAACTGGGGGAGGGAGCAGGGAGGGAGGTTTGTAGGGTACAGAGTGGGGGCCAGTTGTGAGGTCCCTAGATCCTGCATCTCAATATAGACTCGCAGTTCAGAGAGAGAAGTGTGCTAGACCTTGAGGTTTTCACATAGAAACAATGTTGGCTAGATGATGTGGGGTTTTTTTGTTTAGCTTTGTAACCAATTAACTACTGCTTATGGGTTAGAGTGGAAACCTAACCATCACCTATTACTTTGTTTCTATTGGTAAAAAGCCAGCTTAACAAGAGGGCATTTTGGAATGCAGTTTAAGATGTGTGACATCAAGGTCTGGTTGAAACAATTGACCAGACTTTTGCCAGTTCTAAACTCTTTCAGCATCATGATCTGTGTATACCTAAGTGAAAACAGAAGGTTCCTATTTTGCTCATTTATTTGTTTCGAGAGGAGGTTTTTTGTTTTCTTTTTTAAACATGACAGTTTAAGGTGAAACTTTACCTTGTACTCCATTGCCACAGTGCTCATTCAAATGTAATCTGGGGGTTGGAGGTGAGGCTTGATTATTTAAATCTGTGTAATGGCATTATCAAAATAGTTGAATCTAGTTAAAAAAAATAGTGGGCCCTTATGCTGCAAAAACACAATCTAAATACTTTGAACTATTTTACAATGCTGATGAAACATTATTTTACAATATTTGTCAAATTAACTTTGTTGATCTTAAGAAGAATAAAGACAGACTAATTTTACTAATATTTCAGGCTGTTGCAAAGTAAAACATAGTGAATGGAAAGTTTTAAACTCTACTTCGAAAGGCATTATAAGTTAGCATTTTAGAAGTTTTGGGGCTGAGTGGGGAGATTGATTGTTTTTCATTTTTTTACCTCAAATTCCCCAACATTCCAAAAACATGAGCTCATCTGAAGGTAACAAAACTATTTCGTTAACATTTTAGAGCTACTTTCTGCTTTCTACTTATTTGCCAGTATAGATGATTCTATTTTATCTATCAACTCTGGTGTGATCCAGAACATGAAATGTTGGCTCACACCTGTAATCCTAGCACTCTGGGAGGCTGAGGTGGGAGGATCGCTTGAGCTCAAGAGTTCAAGAGTTCGAGACCAGCCTGAGCCCTGAGCAAGAGAAAGACCCCGTCTCTACTAAAAATAGAAAAAATTAGCACCCATGGCACCCTAGCCCGGGTAACAGAGTGAGACTCTGCCTCAAATCAAAACAAAACAAAACCCCAGAATATGAAATGTTATTCCAGAGTAGCTATTTTAAGGTAGGTGAATCATGCAGGTGTAACACAAGATTTTCATTTTAAAATATGATATTCTAATTTAGGCTGAGATTCTATTAAATGTGAAACAGAAAAAGGACTTATAGGAAATTATAGCTTAATGTTAAAAATTAAAGCCTGGGGTGAGAAGGAAAGGTAGAAAAATCTCTTGATAGTGAATATATTACTTTACATTGTGGGGTATAATGGAGGGTTGAAGCAGACAAGAGAGTTGAGGTAACAATTATGTTAGGACATAAATAATGGAGAATGTATTGAATACTGAAACGTCAAAGGACATTGAAAGACAGTGAAGAAGATTTCAGCAAAGAGGACAAAGCTAGGTAAAAGGATGCTTCAGCTTTTGTTACAATAATTAAATATTCAAAAAGGCAGCCACTTTTTACTGTCCAGGAAGTTAAGCAATTGCCCATTTTATATTCCAGGTTTATGCAAGCAAGCTGTAGGCAAACAAGCTGGCATCAGGGAATTATATTAAGAGATTTCTTCTAGGGAGTGTCATAAGCAAGTTCAAAACTCAATCTTTTAATCTTCTGTGGCATGATCATAATATTCATGATGCCCTTAAGACACTTTATGTTTGTTCTAAACCATCAAAGAAAGCATGTTCAGCATAATTTCCATTGCATATATTATTAATGGTCTAGTCTAATGCCTTCTCACAATAGCCAGTTTATAAAAAAACATACTATATAGAAAAGATATGCACTAAAGATCAGTGTTTTATAGAGACAGTTGTAGAAACCATCCCTGCTGTGCAAAATTCTTATATACTCATGTATTATTTCACTTTATTATACATTTGTAGAGATTCACAGGTGTGTTATGTTTCATCGCTGTTAACTAGAGTTTGAATTCAGTAAGTATTTACAAGGTACATTCTATTTTTGGACTTTTATTAGTTATCGAGGATGACACATTTTCTGAGTCCTGTCCTCAGGAACTAACACACATGAAACAAAGCAGCTTATGAAAGCTAGTATCACATTATGTGATGTGTTAGTTGCCATGAATAGTTGAGGAGGGGTAAGAATAATTTGGCCTATAATGTAATAAAAACAAAAGTGATAGGATCCTTGTGGCTCCATTGTGAAAGATAGACAGAATTTGGCTAGATGAAATGGAAATCTGAAATGAAGAAAGAAACATGAACAATAAGTGGAATTACTAAGCAGACCTTCCTGATTGGAGCAGGGGACTTTTGGGACTTACTAAGAGATAAGGATGGATTGATTCTTTCTAAGGATTGAAAAAATAAGACAGTAAATCTTTATTTACTAGATTCCATTTGGTTTTAAAAAACATTTAAAATGTCTTTGGACATGCCACACTACAAGAGAATATAGATTAGAAGTTGTTGAGAAAAATGAGATAAAAATATAGGTGAGGATACAAAATGGAATCCAGAATTAGACTAACACTGATGCTTATCATGGTAGTGATAGAGTTTTGAATGTCTGATTTAGGAATGTGGATTCTCTTGCAGGTAATAGGGATCCCTGAGGGGCTGAGTCAGGATAGTGGCACAATAAAAATATATGTTTAGAAAGACCAGGCTGGTGGATTGGAGAAGTGTTTGTGCTTGTCACAGTGCAGCCTGAGGGCAAGGAAGCTGAAGAGAGGGCTATAATAGTTATTTTGGGCTTAGCACAAATCCAGGAAGGTATAACCTGAGAAATCTTACAAAGGAAAATACTGTCAGTACTGCTGACTGATGGCATAGAGTGTGTAAAGGAGTGTAAGATGAGCTGTGTGTGCTTAAAACCATATCTACATTTAGACTGTTTTTTTTTCTTCCTTTCTCCCTTCCTGCATGACTTTGATCCAGCTAAAACTTGGTGACACCATGTTTCCCACATCATTCTCCATGCAAGTCTCTATCCATTAAAACCACTGAGAGGGAAGAAGAGACGATGGTCTTTCCCCTTTCTCTCTTTGACACGTTCAGTACACCAAACTGGTGCCTTCTCTGCGGATTTTGTCATTTGAAGCCCAGGAAGTCAAAACTGCCGTTGCCTATTCTCATTCTTAAACTCCTGATAAGGATATTTCTGCTGCCTGAATCCTCATCCTTAGAATAGGTTGAGCATTATTATGGTACTGAGGGGCTAGTCAAGTAAAAACGAGCAACGGGCATGCCATTAAAAGTGGGGAAGTAAAACTGCTGTGGGGTTAGGCCCTAGAGTGAATGAGAACATCTCTTTGTGCTATAGTGTGCCCTATGACAACCTGTATTGCTTTTACTCCATAGATTTCACAAAGGGTTTCTTCTCTGTTCAACTATTTATGTTGGTCCACTATGGGTAGTACACTTGCAGGTAGGCTAGAGAACAGGATCTGTGCTTGTAATGGATTATGTTAAAACATATACCCATGTCTCTTTTATATACTTATGCATACACGTATACACACATGTTCCTGCACCCTATAAAGACTTAGTAGGAGACATTTTGTGTAGACCATGTGATGGTGAAGTAGTATCAATGGTCTAAAAGTCAAAATTTCTCTTTGATTTTAGAATACTGCTTTGTCAATGGTCATCCATAATCATGTTAATATGAATTTAATTTGATTTCTTGAGCACTCATTGATGGTAGAGAGAGAGAGACAGACTTAAGAAGCATGCTGAGTATCAAAGGAAAGCCACCAAAGTTTCAAAATTGATTGTGGATCATTGTATTAATAAATAATATGTTAATATTTTGATGTCACCGAAGTGGCTTTTGTCACCCATGTGTGGCTTTTAAGTTGGGAAGATTTTTATTCTGATGTTCTGTAGTTAGGGTTTTGTAGGATTTGGAGAGTATCTAATGTCTTTGTTAAAAAAAAGATCTTTTAACTTACTGATGTTGGGAACACTGGGAAAGTTGAAGAGAAATGGTTAAAATAAGTTTGAGTAGTGACTTAGTCCATTTGTGCTGCTACAACAATAACCACAGACTAGGTAATTTATAAATAACAGAAATTTATTTCCTCACAGTGCTAGAGGCTGGAAAATCCAAGATCAGGGCTCTGGTAGGTTTGGTGTCTGGTGAGGGCTGCTGTCTGCTTCTAAGATGACACCTTGTTGCTGCATCTTCTGGAGGGGATGCTGTGTCCTCACGTCACTGAAGGAACAGAAGGGCAGAAATATGCTAAGCTATTAATAGTTCCCTCCAGCCCTTTTATAAGGCAATAATCCATTCACGAGGGCAGAACCTTCATGACTTAATCCTTTCCCCAAAATCTTGCCACCTCTGACTACCCGCCTCCCAGAGTGCTAGGATTACAGGCGTGAGCCACCGCGCCCGGCCTTTGCTTGAGATTAGTATGTGTACAACGGTAAAAAATTGAAAATTGAGTAACCTGTATGGTTTCCTGTTGAGAGATTAGGGGGATAAATTTGGCTTTTCATAAATATGGCCTATGTTTCTGTGATTCTGGAGTTTAAATTTGGCCGTTAATTGAAGTCAAAATGGCAGTATATAAATCACTCTGTACTTGGGAGAATTGGTGGATTTCAACTGTTAATAATTTGCTGGCTGAGCATGGTGGCTTACGCCTGTAATCCTAGCATTCTGGAAGGTCGAGGTGGGAGGATCGCTTGAGCTCAGGACTTTGAGACCAGCCTGAACAAGAGTGAGACCTCATCTCTATTTAAAATAATAATAATAATAATTTGCCATATTATAATCTGCTCTAGACTAGGCAATTTACCCTAGCTGTTGGGCTTTAAAATAGTGTTACACTGAATCCTGAGACTGAAGGAAAAAGTAGTAGAGATGTCTACGTTTGTTTTGTATCTCACCTAAAATCCCACCCACCTCTGCTTTAAAGACCCAGTCAGGAGTTGGGTGTCAAATCATAAAAATAAGAGTTCTACAAAGTCTAAAAATTTAGATCATGTTTCTAGCCTGTTCATATGACTCAAACTTCAGTGAAGTTGATGTATTATACCTGTTGTTCCTAAATTAATCTTTCATTCTACTCTGTCATACCAGGAACCTAGTGCCTACATGATTTGCTCTTTTGAAATAAGGTAGATTGCTATAGGTATGGATTTTAATTTAGGTGATTTAAATCACTAGACAGAACAAGTAATTTATAAATTACCTTTTTCTAACTGAACTTTATTGGTTTTTTTGTTGCCGTTGTTATTAAACTTAATACATCCTCCACACAACTTTATTCATTTTATAACTCTTCTTCATTGACTTTTGTTGAAGCTCCTTATAAAGACCCCTAGGGAAACGTGTTGATTATACAAAGCTCAGATTCCTAAACTTACTAAGCAAGCACCATCTCTTGACAGAATCTCAGGAGTGTCTTAGAAATGGGGAATTTAGGGTATTTAAGTAAGGTTTTGGGGCCTGGGGCTGCTCATAGGATGGTTTTAGAGCAGAAGTTAGTAAACAAGATTTAGTCAGGGATTGGTTAAATTTGTAAACTGGCCTAGTTGCTGGCATAGTCAGTGATCTTAACTTTGTAACAGAGGAATTTAAGCAGAATCACCATTTAATTTATCTATAGCAGTACTGCCCAAAGAAATAGACTGCAAGCCACATAGATAATTTTAAATTTTCTAGTAGCACACTTAAAAGTAAAAAGAAACAGGTGAAATTAATTTTAATATATTTTCTTTAACCCAGTGTATATAAAATATTATTTCAACATGTGATCAGTATAAATTTTTTTTTATTTTCCTGTAAATACCTAGTGTAACTATAAAAATTATTAATGAGATATTTTACATTTTTTTGTACTAAGTCATGGATATCCATTGTGTATTTTACATATATAACATATCTTAATTTGTTCCAGCAACATTTTAAGTGCTCAATAGCTACATGTGAATAGTGGCTACCATATTGAACAGTGAAGGTATATAGTCTTAGAACATATGGGTTTGAATGAGCTATTGTTTAAAACAATTTGAGCCTAGGTATTTTGTGTTCCATGTCATGATTTGGCACAGTTTATCTGTATTACAAGTCATAGTATAATTTTGCAGCTTTTGGTTTCTGTTTCATTTCTCAGTTTCATGCATAAATCTGTGATCTTCCATTAGCATGCCATTATTAAACATATTATGTAGAGAGATATAATCTATAATTTATAAATAGAATGTAAGAGTTTTCTTGGATACTTGATAGACTGTTTGCCAGACTAAACCATTGCTTCCACTAGGTAGACTGTTTCATCAAATTTTCTAAAGCTGTAGAGTATTTTCTTTTTTTTTAATTTTCTTCCCTCTTAATCATATGCTAAAGTTTAAGCTGTAGAGTATTTTGGACACCAACAACAAAAGTTGTTTAAAAATGACTGAATGCATATGTTGTACTGCCACTGTTTTTATTAATTTTTTATGATGCTTTCTTTACAGTTGACAGAAGTATCCTGCATATATTCTCATTTGTTATTACCAGAGATAATTCTTGATATTGTCTTTGAGCTTTTATGTTTATACTTTAAATGAAATTGTTTTGGCTGGGTGCGGTGGCTCCCGCCTGTAATCCTAGCACTTTGGGAGGCTGAGGTGGGAGATTGCTTGAGATCAGAAGTTTGAGACCAGTCTGAGCAAGAGCAAGATCCCATTTCAATTAAAAAACAACAACAAAGGCCAGGCGCAGTGGCTCACGCCTGTAATCCTAGCACTCTGAGGCCAAGGCAGGCGGATCGCTTAAGGTCAGGAGTTCAAAACCAGCCTGAGCAAGATCGAGACCACGTCTCTACCAAATATAGAAAGAAATTAATCAGCCAACTAAAAATATATAGGAAAAATTAGCCGGGCATGGTGGCGCATGCCTGTAGTCCCAGCTACTCGGGAGGCTGTGGTAGGAGGATTGCTTGAGCCCAGGAGTTTGAGGTTGCTGTGAGCTAGGCTGACGCCACGGCACTCTAGCCCGGGCAACACAGTGAGACTCCATCTCAAAAAAAAACAAAACAAGAAATTGTTTTTATATAGTGTAGATGAGTTGTCAGTAAAATTGTAACATTCAAATGAAGAGTATTTTTAAAAGCACTATATATCCATTGAAATTTTGCTTATACCTTTAATTTTTCCAAGGGACTACAGATTGTTCAGTAGTTTATGTATTACCCCTTAAAGTGTGTGCATGTGTAATATTTTCTGTCCTTTTGGTCTCCAACAACTTTTCTATCCTCCATTATTTCAAAATAATTGCTGCCAATTTTTCATATACATTTAGTTCCACTTAGTTGAGTGCGGTTTATTTGCCACTTGCCTTTTTCATAATTCCATAGTTGGCTGCCTGTACATCATGCCTAACTTTTACCTTGGTTCATTATTACTTCTTCATGAAAACAGAATTGAGGTTTACTCTGAACTTCCATACTATGGTTTGTGACCATCTTCTTATGTATCTTCATATCATCTATGTAAGGTAGACATTATTGTTAATTTACATTTTTCATATGAGGAAACTCATTTACAGGGAGGTTAAGTAACTCACCCAATTCTACTGAAATGAGTGCTTACAGTATGCTGTGATTTACTTCTTTTTTACTTTTGTCTAACTGCAAAGCAGCAGAGCATTATAACTCTGACTAACACTGGTCATCCCAGTGAACAGACTGATTATCTTGTGTATACAGTTGTATAAATAGTGAATTCTGTCTGCTTTCTCCTTTTCATTTCTTCTTGGCTTCTCTCTCCTTTTTTCTTCCTCAAATTGTGCCTTGAAGTTCCTCTTTCGAGTCCTTGCTTTTGGAGTATTGTATATGCCCAGTGTTCTCTGTTGAAGGAAGATAATGATAACACTCACTAGCAGTCATCTTCCTTGTTTTTTTCCTGCCTCCAGAAAGGCTTAAGGTATTCTGGTGATAGTAGGGTCTAGAAAGAGGAAAAATATATATATATATATTCTTAAACATGTATTTATGTTTACATATTTATTTATGTTCTTATATTTTTATGTTGGCATCTCACTTTTTAGGCAATAAATGTTTCCACAGCATTTTGGGAATATAATTTTTATAAACCAGTCAGTTTAATAACCTTCAGATAGCTGTACCTTAAAAGGAGGTCATACTTTAATTACTTTTCTAAATCAAATTATTCAGTTTTTTCACTTGAGTAAACTATTTCCCCCAAATAGAGTTTGACACATAAATTGAAGTAAAACATCAGAGTTTTTGAGTCCTTTAGTAGGTCTGGGAGAGAGATTTAAAATTATAGACAAAAAAAAAAGTGCTTTGGAATTATTCATGCGTTTGCTTTTCTTTGTTCCTTTGATATTCAGCTTAACAAATAAGGAACAATGTGAGAAGCTACATTTCTCTTTCACAAACACACAGACCCAACACCAGGATGAGTAGAAAGATAATGGTTAGATAATAGAAATGAGAATTGTTAGCTAGGAATAATTCTCAACCTAGAGGCAGAAGCACAGAATGGTTTTAAGGCTCTGAATTGCCTGGGTTTGAATCCTGGCTCAGATACTTTTTATGTGATATCTTTGTGCCTTGGTTTTCTTATTTGTAAAATGGGAATAATAATAGTATTTACTATATAGGCTTTTGTGAGAAAGAAATGAGATAAAACTTGTAAAGTGCTTAAAACAGTACTGGGCAGGCACATAACCAATATCGATCATTTCTGGTATCATTTAATTTCAGGAGTTTTTTTTATATAGCCCTGTTGTTGGCTTAATAAGAGGAGAAAGGCTCTGGGATATGTTGAAGTGTGATGGGATATGCTAAGTAAGGCTCAAAAGAACACCTTAATGAGGTTCAGATCAACAAAGATGTGTGTGAAAATGCTTTATGAGATGTAAGTACTCTATAAATATAAGGTAATAGGAGGAAATGAGATTATTTGTAGCCTGAGTATGCTGGAGAG
Organism: Cheirogaleus medius; assembly: GCA_008086735.1. Classification (NCBI taxonomy): domain Eukaryota; kingdom Metazoa; phylum Chordata; class Mammalia; order Primates; family Cheirogaleidae; genus Cheirogaleus; species Cheirogaleus medius. The sequence continues at coordinate 23,024,582 of VBSM01003143.1, forward strand.
TGAATATTTGCTTGTCTAGCTCAACAGATAATAGTAATATTCCCTTAAAAATCCCCAGAGTTAAATACCAGGGAAAAGATTTAAGGCCACACAGAAGGCTGGGCATACTGGCTCATGCCTGTAATCCCAGCCACTCTGGGAGGCCGAGGTGGGAGCATTGCTTGAGATCAGGAGTTCAAGCCCAGCCTGAGCAAGAGTGAGACCCAGTCTCTACTAAATGTAGAAAAATTAGCCAGGTGTTGTGGTGCATGCAGGTAGTCCCAAGGAGGCTGAGGCAGGAGGATTGCTTGAGCCCAGGAGTTTGAGGTTGCAATGAGCTATGATGACACCACTGCACTCTAGCCAGGGCAACAGAGCAAGACTCTGTCTCAAAAAAAAAAAAAAAAAAAAAAAAAAAAAAAAAAAAAGGACCATACAGAAAAAGTCATTAAAACAAAGTCAGACTTTTTTGTGGTGAATATTATTCTGAAACTGCATATTTATACACAAATTAACCTGATGCTCTCCTGGAGAAGGGGTTTGGTAAGCTACATCTTTCATATTAATAGTTTTCAAGGATTTGATAAATAAATATGTATATGCGTAGAAACAACTTGCTGTTTACAAACAAGTCTTATCTATTTACAGCTTGTAGCTTATATATCCTTTGAAGAATCTCTTCTTGGGTCCTTCTAAATTTCTTGAGGAAGTTGGGCAAGTGCCTCTGGCCTCCCTTTTCTGGAAGCATTTTTTTTTTGACTGCTTTATTTGTATTCCCATAATTCCTAGCACAAAGCTCTGTCATTGAATTTACCTCATTATATAATTATCTGTTAACAAAATTACAGGCTTCTTGTGGTCAGAGACTATTCCTCACTTAATCTTTTTATCTTTATTGGTTGGCATATTAAAGTTCCCAATAAACATATGGAATAAATGAAGAAAGTAAAACAACCCTCACCACACTAAGCAAAATTTTGTTGTACTAACCATTTGAAAGTAATCAAGAAAGCTGTTCTTTTAAAAAATATTTTGTGATGTAGACATTTTGGAAATTCTGACTGAACCTCCTTTAATCTAATTTATTTCATTTTACTTTATGATCTCTAAAGTGCCTTAATGTATCATTACTAGAATGATACAGGCTGTATTTTAAAGTAAACTGTTTTGACTTTCCAAATACAAAATATCTTTCTTTTTTTTTTTTTTTTTTTTTTTTTTTTTTTTTTGCCAATTATTCCCTTGCCAAACAAGATATCTTAATAATTTAGATGCTTTGCGTTTTAGATGCTTTAACATATTCATCTTTTAAATGTGGTAACATTTAAATAGAAGACTGGGTTAAAGACTTATAAATGTTCTTTTCTTCCTGGGATGTTTACATAACAATGTGTATGTGGTCAGTCATCTTCAAGGATACCTGATTTGTATTAAGAACCAAATTTATTTAGTTTCCTCATCATAAAAGAGATTATAATATCTACTTCATAGGATAGTTGTAAAAATTAAATGAGGTAATACAAATAAGTACTCAGCACAGGGTCTGGCAAATATTAATTACTCATTATATGGTAGCTATGATTTAATCATTTTTACAAGTCTTGTTATGAAAAACTAAATATATACATCTATTTCTCTCTCCCCAGAGACAGATTAGTCGCTTTTTTAAATAACCAGCATTATCTGTGTTGGGATAATTTCAGCATGAAGGTAGTTAGGGAGTAAGCCTGTTCAAATTGAAAAACAATAAAGCTTTAAAAATGGTTAAGACCATTTTGGCTTTTGAATATACTATCTTATATTGGTTACTTAATCCATTTTTATTTATCTCATTTTAATTTAAGTCTCTTTTTGTCTGGGATCAGAACTGTATAATAAACAAAGGTTTGTTTTGTTAATTTGTTTCATTTTTTACCCTTTTCCTTCCACTAGAAGAAAGAGTTTTAGAAGCTAAGAAATAGATAATGTGCTTCTGTTTCTCTGGTCCCAGCCCATCAACTTGGAGTGAATTTCTTTGGTACTTACCAGGTTCTTTGCTTTAAAATATGCTCACATGTACATTGGTGACCTCTCCAGTGGCGTCCAGGGAGTGACAATGAAGAGTTAAAGCCCATAGCTCTTAATCTGTGCGTATGCTTGGTAGGGCATCATCTGTTGGTTTCTGAAAGAGGGAAGAACACTAGAAGGCTGCTAGCCCAAATTGGCACAGTTGTTGCTTTATTACTTTCATTGCCAAAAGACTATTTGCATAAAAGCTGCTGCTTGGTTCCTAAATCCAAGGGTCAAGAAGATAACGGGGGGCCACAGCAGAAGCGTTCACGTCGCGGCCCCTGTCAGATTCTGGTGAATCTGCGAATTCTGCTGCATATCTCCTCACCCAACCACTGAAGTCAAACAACAATGGAAATGAACAGCAGCAGGGCAGACTGATAGATATCTTTTATGGCCCAGTGATGCTTTCAGGGAGATGCTTTAGATGCTGTAAATGCTGGAGCACATCATTCTTATTATGCGCCCTGGTCATAACTGGAATGAGCTGGGTCTCTGAAGGACACAGTTCATCACTATAAGACAAGAATCTCTGGGATAAACAAAACAAAACAAACAAAAAAAAGAACACACATCAGAAGCAATGGGAGATATGAGAGGATGCTATTTGTGGGTAATATGGTTAATATGGTCAATAACTACTAACAGGTTCCTAGAAGAATATTAGAGACATTCTGAGAAATGTAAATGACACATGTGATGATGGATGGCAATAGTTATTTGACTGGCAGTAGGGTTGCCTTTTGAGTTTTACTGCTGTCTAGTTTAGAGTTAAGTACCTGGGTCCTTTAGTGGCTCTTGAGTGGAGCAGCTGGAGTTAAGTCTTTGCCTTCAATGGGTCATAGTTCAAAAAAGTTCTCCAGAGGCTGAGGCAGGAGGATCGTTTGAGCCCAAGAGTTTGAGCCCAATTCAGCCTGGGCGACATAATGAGACCCTATCTCTTAAAAAAAACAAAAAACATTATTAGGGCTTATGTATTCTATACCTAAAGTAGATGATTTGGGGTAGTGTCATAGTTCTTTTAACACCTTAGAAAAGCTCTTGTAGTCTACGGCCATACCACCCTGAGTGCACTTAATCTTGCTTGATCTCAGAAGCTAAGCAGGGTTGGGCCTGGTTAGTACTTGGATGGGAGAAAAGCTTTTGTAAAATAATAGCTTTATTGAGATATAATTCACATATTATGGAGTTCACACTTTTAAATTGTACAGTGCAGTAGTTTTTAGTATATTTACAAAATTGCATGTCAATTGTCGCTTTCTAATTCTAGATCATTTTTATCACCCCAAAAAGAAACAACCCTCTACCCATTAACAGTCAATCCTCATTTGCCTCTGATTTTCCCATCCCTAGGCAATAACCAATCTACTTTCCATCTCTGTGGAGATAATTTGCCTGTTCTGGACATTTTGTATGAATGGCATCATACAATTTATAATCTTTTGTGATTGGCTTCTTTCACTTGTAATGTTTTTAAGGTTTATTCATGTTACAGCATGTATTAATACTTCATTTATTTTTATTGCTGAATAATGTTCCATTATATAGATGTACCACAATTTATCTTTTCACCAGTTGATGGGCATTTGGGTAGCTTCCAGTTTTTGGAAATTATGAATAAAGTTTTTAGAAAGTTGTTATAAACATTCATGTACAGGTTTTGTGTGGACATGTGTTTTTATTTATCTTGGCTAAATACTTAGGAGTGGGATTGCTACGATGTGTGCTTAAGTGTATGTTTAATTTTATAAGAAATAGCCAAACTGTTTTTCCAAAGTGTCTGTACCATTTGGCATTCTCACCAGCAATTTATGAGACTTCTGGTTGTTCTGCACTCTAATTAACATTTGGAATTGTAGGGGGGAGGGAGGCGTTTGTTGTTGTTTCTATCCATTTTAATAAGTGTGTAGTTCTTTCTTAGTTTTAACTGAAAATCTTGCAATATGAATTCATCAGAAGGACAATTTAAATGTGAAGCAAGCATTTACTGTATGTCTCTTATGTGCCAGACCTTCTGATAGGTGATGGGAAATAAGAGAAGTAAGACACATATCTGTTCTATAAGACTTACAGTTTATTGAGGGTGACAGACATGTAAAGAAGTTATTTTATTTATTTATTTATTTTTTGAGACAGAGTCTCACTTTGTTGCCCAGGCTAGAGTGAGTGCCGCCGTGGCGTCAGCCTAGCTCACAGCAACCTCAAACTCCTGGGCTTAAGCGATCCTCCTGCCTCAGCTCCCGAGTAGCGGGGACTACAGGCATGTGCCACACCATGCCCGGCTAATTTTTTCTATATATTTTTAGTTGGCCAATTAATTTCTTTCTATTTTTAGTAGAGACAGGGTCTTGCTCTTGCTCAGGCTGGTCTCGAACTCCTGACCTTGAGCGACCCACCCGCCTCGGCCTCCCAGAGAGCTAGGATTACAGGCGTGAGCCACCTCGCCCGGCCCGTAAAGAAGTTATTACAGTAAACTAAGTTAGTGCTGTTTACCTGGAGTCAGTCTGGAGTGGGGAAGAAGTGTCTAACTTTACCTGAAAGTGGTCAGTGTTGTGGAAGGATTTTGACATTTATGATTAATAAAAAGAAAAGATGTATCTTTAGATAAAAAAATTTTCAAGTTCAGAAAAAGGTGTGTTTAGATGAGCTATGGTTACAAAAAATAAAATAAAAACCAGCACAGAACGTCTAATCAAAGCAACCAAAATCATTTTGAAAGTAAGAGGAAAAAAACTATTATAATTGGTTAAGGATTTCCAGTAGTACTTTTACATAATGTTCTAAGATAGGTTTTGGTAGCAAAAGCCAAACTCCACCTACATTATTATGCCTAATAAATCGATGTCTAATTTAAGCTGCTTGAGATAATATTTTGTTGGCTAACAACCCACTGATTTGGGGTGACATCAGCTAATCACTTTCAAAAGTCACATATGTATAATAACTAGGGAAAGGAGCAATTTTAATTTTTGTAGTTCTTTGAAGCCTATCTTTCTTTCTTTTTTTTTTTTTTTTTTTTTTTTTTTTTTAGAGACGGGGTCTCGCTCCTGGTCAGGCTGGTTTCGAACTCCTGACCTTGAGCTATCCACCCGCCTCGGCCTCCCAGAGTGCTAGGATTACAGGCGTGAGCCACCACGCCCGGCCAGAAGCCTATCTTTCTACCATCACAGTTACTGCTTTCCCTTTTTGTATCCTTCCTAGATCTGTCCCATTTCTGCCTTTTTCCTAGCATACTGCTAACCTGTATAATCACTCCTTTTTGAAGTGCATATGTACTTAGCTATGAACTGTTTACCACAATTAGCAGTGGCTACAGCAGGTGTTTGTATGTTTTGTACAGGTGACCCCTCTAGCATTTACCCTGCTGGATCCATCCTCAATATGTAGGGTCATTTTAGTTGAATAAGGTGATTCCAAGAGCCATGTTTCCCTGTGTCTGATATGCTGAGCCTCTTATCTGACCTGCCTGGTTAAGACCAATAAGAAGAGCTGTGACGGAAGATTGGGGGTTGGGGGGCACAAAGAGACTAGGCAGAAATGTGCTTTAAGTTGAGTCTTGCTCACCTAATTTTTGAGCATCCTTCAGAGCATGTGAAACTATTCTCTTGGGTTTTTTTTTCCTGTCCAGAACCTTAGTTAGCTGTTATACAGCAAGGAAAAAATATAATTTAATAAAAAGGAGTTTGTCATCCTCAAAAAGAAAAGGATGGGGAACTCATCATTTCTTTGTATTCCCTAATCTTATTCTAGGCTACATTGAGGATTCTTGAGAATTTTTTGCATAGAAGCCTGTATTTAACAACAATTTCAAGGAATATTAAAATTCACAGCAGGTGCTGAATAATTATATTGCCCCCTAGGACAGGAAAGGGAGAAAAGTTTCAACTTTAATAAGGACTTTAGGTTAGCTATAAGGAGCATTTGCTGTTGAGTGACTGAAGGAGAGTATATAATCACATTTTCCAGAGGGCTACAAATAGTCTCATTTGAGATGGTTAAAATATATGACTGACTAAAGAGAATAACAGAAGGCAGGATTGGATACTGGCTTTTTTTGTAATACCCTATTTGTGTATGTGTTTGAGAAGAATGGGTTCATATATTATGTAATAAATATCTATTTTAAAATGAGGCATATTCACTACTCTTAAACAGAATTTATAGTGTAGACAGGGAGCTGAGATATTTTCAAATAACATATACTAAATAGGAAATCAGAGCAGTAGGGTGGAAATTCAGAAGTGGCTAGTTTTATGGGTTAGTCCTCTCTTATATGTTAGATGCATTTAACTTTGTTAACTTTGAAATGTTTTATCCATATGTATGTTGAAGTCATATGATAATTCCTCAGGAATTCCTTTTCTTGTCTTTCTATATTATTTTACAACCACATTTGTCCTTTCCTAGCCCTTTTAAACAACTACCCACCTTTTGATTTTTGGTCCTATCTTTGTCTTGTTCTTTCCAACAAAGCCATCATTGTTCATGGGGCACACTGCAACTGGTCGGTGTAGAAGCAATGGAACATTACTAGCATGGACTTGAGAGTCACGGACCTGGGTTCACGTCCTGATTTCTGACCAGCTCTGTGACTTTGAGCAGTTACATAACCTGTGTGAGCTTCAGGGTTTTTTCCCCTTGGTGAAGTGGAAATAATGCCTGCCCTTCAGGGTTGTGATGAGGATTAAGATCATGGCTGTAAAACACTTAGCCCAGTGCCTAGCACATAGAAGACATCATGGCTAATTTTATTGCTTAGTTTCAGAGCTACTTTTTTTCTTAGATGCTGTTAGCTTTTGGAGCCTTTTACTTTGTATCTCCAGGAGAGGAAATGTCTGGGTAAGCCCTAAAGATTAGGAAAAAAAAGGTCCTGGATTCCTCTCCCGAGAAAAGGGCAGGTGAATGGGATAGGGCTGGTAGAGGCTGACCCGGGGCTGTGCTGGAGGGTAGATCAAACTGCTGCTTGAGGTTAATTACCGTGTTTCCCCGAAAGACGGGTCTTATATTTATATTTCCTTAAGAAGACACCCTAGGGCTTATTTTCAGGAGATGTGTTATTTTCCCCTCAAAGCCTCAGCTTGCAGCACGCACAGGATGGCTGGGACCTGACAGGGGGAGCCGACCTTGTTGGTGAGGCTGCCCACACCTTTCCGGTCACCTCTGGGATAGTAGCTGTCATGATGGGGCAGATGAGAAGGGCTGCTCATCTTCTTTACCGCTCTTCGACGAAATGCATGGGTTGTGCAGATGCTCTATGTAGCCATGCCCATCACTAGGTCTTATTTTCGGGGTAGGGCTTATATTGCGCAAATGCTTAGAAATCCTACTAGGGCTTATTTTATGGGCAGGTCTATTTTCAGGGAAACACGGTAGTTGTCATTTGAACGAAGGTAATTGACCAAGGGCAAGTAAAGGTCAGGTTGCCTGTGTTGCCGGGTAGGATCAAAGGGGCTTCTTTCTGGATTGTGTCAGGATTAGGTAAAAGGGAGGTGTTTGTAAAAAGGATTTAAGGCTGGAGGGAATAGGAGAAAGTCAGGGAGGCAGTGTAGTGAGAGTCCTTAAGATCAGGGTCTGTATTTAACTGAGTTTGAGCCTTGGCTCTGCCACTTACTAGCCCTGTAACCTTGAGCCAGTTACTTAATCTCTTCAAGACTTAATTGTTTAATTCATAAAATGAGGACAAAATTTACCTACTACAGAGGGTTGTGAAGTGCAATAACATGCTTAGAACAGTGCTGAGCACATATTAAATACTTGATAAATTTATTAAGTCAAGCTGGGGGAAGAAAGAGAGCAGGGCTAATGCAGTGGGAGGAGGGGGGCTGCTCCTGTGTACAACTAACTGATAACATCTTCATTGGTATCTTCTAAGAAAAAGAGTCAATAATGGGATCCATCATTTATAGATGTTCTAATACTTCCTGGTGTGTTTGCTTGTTAAAAACAAAAAAGATGTCTTCCTTTTTTCCTATATTGGGAAACAAAACTTATGAAAAAGACTTAACAAGTTAGTTGCCACCTGCAACTTTTGTCGTTGAATGATAAATTGTGGCCTAGTTTTCTCTATGCATGATTCTGTTGATGCGTTTAACTGAATTTGTCAGTTTTTCTACCCTTTTTGTTCTGTTTCTTGCAGGCTTCCTGGTTAATCAGTTATTTCAGCAATGTTTACTACTTGTAAAACAAACAGGATGAATGGTTTGCAGCAAATAGAAATTGATCAGGCATGGATAGAATTAATTTTATGAGAAAAGTCAGAAAACTGAATTTCAATTGAGAAGTCTGTGCAAAAGTCTGTCAAATTCTGCCATGCCTTTCACATATGTTTCCATCCATTGAGCACTGGTGAGCCCTGTTGGGTTAGCACCTGTGAACTGCTAGGTTTTTAAATCCATGTTTGAGTACTCTGAGGTGGCATCACAGAAGTCTTTTTGTGTTCTCCCTAATATTACAATAGCCACTATGGTACAGGCGGCTTGTACATTCTGTCATTTAGTACTGAAAACAACTGTAAAGAAGAATTATTATCCCCATTTTATAGATGAAGATAAACAAGGCTTAGAAATTTGTTCTAAGTGACATGCCAGTAAGTGGGAGTGCCAGAATTTGAAAATTGGATTTTGATTTCAAATTTTATACTTTTAGATTAGAACTGGGCTACCAAGTGCCTCTTTACCGCACAATCAATTGAAAGACTGTAAAGCTGACCCTCTGCAAAGTTGCCAGGCTTGTTTATTGCCTGCTGCTAGCCTTCAGTAGCCTCTGCCCTCACTTAAGTATCCAATTTTACTGAAAAGAATCATAAGTGGAAAGGCTTAACTTGAAGAATCACCTAGTCTGGAGGCTCTCAGCCAGTCATAAAAATCACCTAGGGCATGCATTTCTCCGTCTCCGCCTCCTCTCTCTTTTTTTTGAGAAAAGGTCTCTGTCACCTGGGCTAGAGTGCAGTGGCGTCATCATAGCTCACTGCAACCTCA
>VBSM01003143.1:23039283-23062328 GCA_008086735.1 Cheirogaleus medius
GTTTGAGAGAATGCCTCAATGAGATGAGAAAGCAGGATTTTTAGGAGGGTGATACACGAATGAAAACTGTTTATTTCTAAGTACAGAAATCCTTGGGTTGGTAGAGATAGGAGGGAGGCCTGGATGAGAGGAACTATTGTCTACTCTCATTTCTAGTGGATTGAAGGAAAATCCAACTCCCCTCCTAACTATGAGGATTAAGGGGATTTCTAGTGTTGGGAGAGGTAGGATAAGAGGGAAAAAGATTCATCTCTATACCCTCCTTACAGCTGTCCCCTGACTTTCTACTAATGATGAGGGTTCCACCTAGCTACTAGGGAATCCCTGTGAAAACCCATGGCCATTAGGTTTGATTAAACATACTGTCCCTACTCTAGAAGAATAATAAGTAAATACCAACTACAGTCCATTAAGCAAAATAGGTAATATTGGGAAGCAAGATCTTATCCCCTGACTGGGGAAGCATCTTGACAAAAACAGGGAGGAGTCACTTTTCCTTCATCCCATGTAGTCTCCCTCTTACAACAGAAGAGTAGGCCTGGCTGACTATGTGTGGTAATGTCTGATGAAACATCTTTATATATTTAAATTTTCTCTTCTTTTACCATTCATGGAACTGAGATTTGAAAAATGAAAGGAGCAGGTGTCAACTGAGTACTGTTATTGAATGCTGTGCTTTTCAAAGGTATACTGAAAGAGTCTGGGAAAAAATAGTTTATCTTCTGGTAATAGTGCTTTTAAACATTTAAATTGACAGAAACTTGGAAGGGATAAATGCCACCCCTTTGGTGTTATAAAGGGATAAATGCTACCCCTTTGGTGTTGTAGTAGCATTTTTCTTTATTTATCACAATTTAAATTTAATATTGTAGAACGTTTCACAAAATTGGCTTGCTTTTATGGAATTTTGAGGTCCCGTGTCTTAGAAAAATGCACCTTCACTACATTTTGTTTACTTGTTTATTCTAGAAAAACATATTGTTTTACTTAACTCCTATAGCTTGAATTATTGCTCAGTTCCATTTTTGTTAATTCCCCTCAGTCCATATCAGTTTGTATTGTATAAAAGCATATTCCACTAACAGTTAGTGACAGGTTCTGAGTCAGCAAGAAGTGATTAGTCTTGTTAAATACATTCTTGGGGGACGAAGACAGTAAGTAGAAATTAAGTAATTCGTATAGGTGCCTCCCATTTGCCCAATAATCCTGTGAATATAGGATTTTAATCACCTGAGAGTTTTAAAAAACAAAGATTATTATGCCTGGATACTACCTTCAGAAATTTTGATTTAATTTTTCTTGAATACAGCTTTAAATGAGGAAACAGAGGCACAAAGAATTTAATAACTTGCTGATAATTATCTACTACTAGTATGTGAAGAAACTACTATTTGACCTCAGATCTAAGTTTCCAGCTTTTGCTTTTTGCTTATTTGGAACATACTTAGAATATTATAGTACCAAACTTTTATTATTTCCTTAAAAGGAATTTAAAAAACCATTTTACTATATTTTTACATATCATATTATTACATATTTTAAATCCTTTTTTTTTAAGGAATGTATTTCCAACTTTGTAGAGAAAGTTGGTAGGAAATAAAATCCAATAGAATATGCATTTTATAAGTAAAAAAATTCTTTCTGAATGCAGAACTAACATTCTGTTATGTGAAGCTCTCTGAAGTACTTTTTAGAGCAAAGGGGGTGATTAGAGGAAGAAACAGCAGTTTTACCCTATCTCATAACATTGCAGAAGTGAAGAGATGACTTTCATAATTGATTATGGATTAATAAAAATTCCACTTTATATTTTGGACACATAAAATTATACATTTAGTTGGATTTTGAAACTTTGAATCACAATAGAGGTAGTTTTTTTATAATTAGCCTTTTAAATATGAATGGGAATTGAACTTATGAAACTGTGATTTTTACAGTCCAAACAACCATGTGTAACCCTGTTATTCTTCAACCTCTCTCTCCATCCCCTCTTACTCCCATTTTTCAGGCCCTGTGTAGTGGGAAAAGTGGAACAGTCTCAGATTTCCATTGCATCATTTAACCTAGTAAAATCAAGTTTGCCTTCCAGTTTTTGAAACCTTATATTTTACACTATACTTAAAAGATAGCTAGCTGACAAGAACAATTTAAAAATAGCAGACCATAGACAGGTGACAAAATGTCACACCGGCAGCACCAGACTGCATTAACAAAAATCACCAGATGTTACACACTTGATCCAATTTTCACAGCTGATTAAACAGTAATATTTGTTGGACAAAATGAGAAAAATATAAATGGGCTTATCTGAATTTGGAATCAGTTTTTCTTTTGCTGTTACATATTTTCTCTCCTAAATTCCTTAAAAACTGTAAAACTTAAGACGTACAATATAGTAAATAAAAAAATATAATTTCAATTTTAGAAAAGAAACTTTTATATATACATACTCCCTAAACTGGAAGACTAAATCAAAAATCTATAAGTCAGAATGTTAATAATGCTTATCTTTGACAATCTTATTTTCATCATTTTTCTTTATTGTCTAATTTTTCGCCAGTAAAAATATATTGTATTTTGTAATCTAAACATTAATTTTTGAAGAGGTAAAAAAACTAGCTTTAAAAAGCCATAACTGATTTTACTAAAAAAAAAATTGCATTTAGTTGGTGGAAAATTAGATTATATTTAGATAATTGATTTCCATGGTTATAGTGATGACCCAGAGTTTCATAAAAATCTTTTGTTGCTATCTTTCATCCAGAGATCTGTTGGAGTCAAAGAGGCCAACAGAATTAGGGAGAATGCCAGGAAAGGTAAAGTTTTCTGCTTCTCAGCAATTAGTGATGTCTTCAGTTTGCAAAACACTGCTGTTTTGCTGCATCTTAAGAAAGATTAGAAGTAATCAGTGTAGGATGGAGACTGATTATTAGAAAACTACCAAGCTTCCTTTCAGTTTCATCTTTCTAAGCTGAAACGTTCTAAGACCTCATGGAAAGGGTGAAAAAGGATCCATGTAGGTATGTTTAATTTTGTGGAGAAGGAAAGGACTACCTCTTTACATTTGGGAAGATAAGTAGTTCCACAAACATACAAAAACTATTATTTAATATAGTGATTGTAAACTACATAATTCTTCACCCTAAATGATTGTAGATATAGGAAATAAAAGAAGTTGAATGAGGATCAGCTAAATTTGGGCTTGCTTGATTTTCTTAATAGCTGTTTATTATTCTAGGAATGTTTACAGAATATCATTAGCTTTTTAAGCACCACACCCTCCTGAATATTCCTTGGTCAAAGATTGAAGAGATCCTCTGTATATGCCATTTCCTAAAGTTCTGATGGGCAGTGATTTGGAAATCTTGATGGTTTTTAAGGTTGACTTCCAGTGGCTGGCTATTTACTGTTAAATCTGAATACCCTAGAATATGATGAAAGCTGGTTTCGAGTAAATCACATCCAGTTTTCATGGATGTTAGTATTTGGTGGTAATGAATCTAAGTAAGGTCTTGATTATCTGTAAATAATAGAAGCAAAAACATTGATATTGCTAATTGACACCAGAATGTAAATTCTCCCTACTAAGTCAAAGCCTTGTTTTGGTGACAAATTTTCGTATAATGGGTTCTGGTCAAAGTGGTAGTAGGAGATGACACTGTTGCATATAGGGTAGTATACTATAATTTTCAGGGACTCTAGAATGACTTAGGAACTAGAAAAACATAAGGCACATAGAGCAATTACATATATAGATACATTGAATGTGTCTTTAAACAATGGGGTAGTGTTTAAAATCCCTAAAATTAGCTTCTAGTAAATATGAAAAGGTCTATGAAATACATAAAAAATAAAATAGACAATTCTATTATTTAGATGATTCTTTACTAATATGGTTTTTCTATTGAAAACAGTATATTCTAAAAGAGAATTTTACTATATTATAAATGCTAGCAAAATAGTCTACATAAAACTAGAGAGAAATACAATATCTTTCTCCTAATGAGGTTTGAAACAAAACTAAAAAATTTTTATTGAAAGCTCTATAATGCATAACATTAGAACAGTTTTATCAGAATTCATCGATTGTTGATGATTTTCCTATTCTTAAATACACACACTTACACCCCGATACAAGTGACATTGCACTTTTGAGGGTTTTGTTTTTTCCCTACCTCTTAATATGAAATGACCTTTCACAAATTATTGTGACCTGAGGGTCTTCAAGAAATTAGGATGGCCTTGTGTAGGCAAGAACTTGATTTTTCTAGGAATTCATGATTCCTCCTTTTTATTTGAGGCAAATACTCTGTTTTGTCCCTGTGATGCTTTTCTTTTGGGCCAAAAGAGCTTGATGATGCTGTTTGCCTGAAGTCTCCCATAGCAGTTTAATACCAAATGATGACTGACTCTTTTGCAATTATATATAAAACTATGTTTGTTGTAAAAGTCAATCACTTTTACCGTATCTCCAGCTTTCTCTGTATCATTCTCCCCTCAGAATAGCTTCTAGTAAATAGAAAGGTCAACAATAAATGTTGACATTTAAACAATGGAAGTGAAATAAAATCAAATTTTTTCTGACAATTTCATGATAACCCTTGACATAATTGGGCATGAAAGCTTTGCAGAGCCAAGTTCATAGATACTAGCTTTACACAAAAGCATTGTTTCAAAAATTATTTTGCTGAAGAATTGGTCAGGAAAGCTAAGTGCACTTTTTTTTCATATAAGATTCTCTCTGTAAAATTTTTCTTTTGCTACATCCACCTCTTATCCCAAATAATTAATGAAAAAACATACCAAATGTCTGCATCTTCCACTCTTACCCTAGAGGCTAGTAGTTGAAGCATCTGATTCTGACTTGTCATCCTACAGACCAGGGGCCGGCAAATTTTGTGAAGGACTAAAGAGTAAATATTTTAGGCTTTACAGGCCACAGGTCTCTGTTGCATATTAGTCTTTGTTTTATTTTTGGTTTTGTTTTGTTTACAACCCTTTAAAAATGTAAAAATGATTCTTAGCTCAGAGGCATATGAAAACAGGAAGCCAGCCAGTGTGGGCAGAAATTTGCAACTCCCATTATATAGACTTTAGGATGAAGGTCTGGAGGTGAGCATTATGCCCAAGGTCAGATAACTAGTTAGTGGTAGGGGCAGCCACAAGAACCCTAGATTTTTAGGGCATTTTTTCCTACTACGTGTTGTTATACAAATTTTACCGTTTTCTTTCTGATAATTATGTTGCATTTTTGAGCCACTATGAAACCTCTTTTTATTCTCTCTAAGCTTCAAGTTTATATACATCTTTGAATTTATTTTTTTGCTGCTTGAATTTGAAGGGGCAGTATGAATGATTGTTTAAATAAAATGTTTAATCCAGGGAGTTGGCATGTTTAAATTGGAATGTGGGAGATGTATTAAATGATTTCAGACTATTATAATGGAAGCTTCTTTTTTGTTTTGTTTTATTTATTTGTTGTTGAGACTTTGGCTTTGTTTTAAGACTTTTCATGTGTATGTTTTATGACTTGATTTAAATGCTATTATAACTGTTTTGGCCTTTGATAGCATTGTTATAGTTTTTGTAATGTTCATATTTTAAGATATATTTGAAATGATTACAGTAAGCATTCTTTTCTTTGTGCTTAAAATAAATTCATTTTATTTTTTTAGGACGCATGGGAATAAATTTCCATCATCCAGGAACAGATAATATTATGGCACTTAACAGTAAGTTTCATATGAAATATTTTATAAAATTAGCAGTCAAGTTTGCAGCATGTGGTTTCTACTTTCTTAATTGTTCATTACATTTCATTCTTCCACTGAGCTCAGTAAAGTCTGCTATTCTATACCAGTGCTTCTCAAAGTGTGGTCCCTGGGCCAGCATCATCATCATCATTACTTGGGAACTTATTAAAAATGCAAAATCTTAGGCACACTGTAGCCCTACTGAATCAGAAGCTTTAAGGATGGAGCCCAGAAGTCTGTGTATTAACAAGTCCTATATGTCTGCGGTCCCCATCTCCTAGTCTGTGGTCTGTTAGGAACCAGGCCGTACAGCAGGAGGTGAACAGCGGGGTGACCCAGCTCTGCAGGCTACATCTGGCCTACCAACTGTTTTGTAAATAAAGTTTTATTGGAACATAGCCACACCCATTCATTTATGGATTGTCTAAGACTACTTTTTTGCTACAAAGGCAGAGCCCACAAAGTCTAAACTATTTGCTGTCTGGCTTTTTACAGAAAATGTTTGCCAGCCCCTGCTCTATACTGTTGGGATGAGGGAACAAAGGAGGGAGTTGAAGGGAGAGATGGAATGGGATAGAAAATGTAATGAATAAATCAGTTATTTACACATAACTCAGACTTTTCTCATTGTGGTCGATAGCTAACAGGTGTTTCAAGCTGGACATCCAGGGGTCTCCCATTAGTGGAATTTGCATGATATAGGTGTCAACAACAGCTTTGCAGGTTAGAAACAGTTTTGTCACTATAATTGTTGGATCAAATTTTTAAGCATCAGAAACTTATTAATCAGAAAGTCATTGTATTAATTAACACTGGAAGAAATATCTGGCTGATATCAACTCTCTCTCCTAGTGTCTATGGATCAAGTAGCTTTGCAGAGTAACAGTCTCTAAATGGAAATTGCCTGCTTTCAGAAGGACCTATTGAATCTCTCAAGATTTAAGTTTTCTCCTCTAGCAAATGAGTGATATCACATTGTCCCTTCTCATACTGTCAGATAATACAAACTGTTGATACACA
Source organism: Cheirogaleus medius (assembly GCA_008086735.1). Classification (NCBI taxonomy): domain Eukaryota; kingdom Metazoa; phylum Chordata; class Mammalia; order Primates; family Cheirogaleidae; genus Cheirogaleus; species Cheirogaleus medius. Next base: position 23,046,057 of record VBSM01003143.1, read on the forward strand.
TAGGAGACATGCTGAGTAAATCTAGGGTTGTGTACAATATTATATTCCTTTCCCTCTTGCTTGAGTAAGTATGTTAAAATGCCATTGGAGTGCCTTAGGACAGATGTTAGGTTATCTTCAAAATATATATTCCATATTTCTTGGTTCCAACTTGTAGCCTATCTACCAAAGAGCACTGCTGAGAACCACTGGCAGTGCTTGATGATGCTAAGCCACTCGTGCATATTTTTTTCCAGATAGCTAGTATCCCCTCCTTTGACGGTCTTGGAGACAATAAAAATTTCAAAGTGTCTACCTCTAATTTCTAAAAGAAAGATCACTATACATTTAGATTATGCTACCTCTGATTTTTTTTTTCTAGTGGGATGGAAATTAATAAACATGCGTGGCTGGGCGTGGTGGCTCACACCTGTAATCCTAGCACGTTGGGAGGCCAAGGCAGAAGGATCGCTTGAGCCCAGGAGTTCAGAACAGCCTGGGCAACAGCAAGACCCTGTCCCTACAAAAAAATAAAAGAATTAGCCAGGCATGGTGGTACATGCCTGTAGTCCCAGCTTCTTGGGAGGCTGAGGCAGGAGGATCACTTGAGCCCAGAAGTTGGAAGTTGCAGTAAGCTGTGATTACGCCACTGCACTTTAACCCAGGCAATCAGAGTGAGACTCTGTCTCAATAAAGATAAAATAAACATGCTTAACTTGCTGATCTTCAGCAATAATTAATTGTGAAAAGACTTCAGTTAAATGATGGGATTTCAAGTTGAAGGCGAAAGAACAGAACAGTGTGGTAGTGTGTCTGCTTGAAGGAATGAGTGTGTATCTGAGAAGACCCAATCTGACACCATGTGAATCCTCTCTGTAAGAGGGAGGAGATATAATTTGTGATTTTCTGTGCAAAAATGAAGCTAATAAGGTATTTTTCTTTTTAAAAAGTTTTGATTCTCTTTGACTTAATTCTCTGCTTTTAAATAAGATATCCTTATGTTCTTTCAACTTTGTGCATGTTGCTTAAATACCCTTTTTAGCCTCAATTTCTTTATCTGTGAGACAAGCGGACTGATTAGGTAATGATTGCTTTCAGCATGAAGATTCTCTGATTTCTGTAATATTTTTAAAAGTACCAAAAGGGTCATTTTGCTGATCTATACCAAGTCTTGCTGAGTTATACATAGTTTGCAATGTGATGGCACATTATCAGAGTACATCAATCTTCAAATGGCTCTATGGGTGCTGCCCAAGGTTGACAAACCCTATTGACTCCTCAAAATAAACCATACAAACAACCAGAGTTTGACATTTACATTACTTACCATCAGTTTTCTTTCAAAGTTGACTCTAATTTGAGATGATCAGAACACAGATATCCTCTTTGATAGGTACTTGTGGGACTTGCAGGCTTTGACACATTTGAATAGGATGAGCCTTTTTTCCCTTTTGTGTAGTTGAGCCCAATCTATCTGCTGACTTATATGTGTAGTACATGCACAAATATTCCTATGTATTTTTTGTCTTCTTTTTTATCCCTTCCATTGGTTGGCTCAACAGTTATTGTCCTGTGACTGGTCTGCCCTTCCTTTCCCTCGGCCTTCATATAGGAACAATTGAGATGCAGTAACAAATCATTGAAACTTTATTCAGAATTTGTAATTATTGACATGGACTAGGTTAAAGTTGAGCTGTATTTTAGAAGAAGAGGGACTGGCTAAGAAAATTAAAGTGAATTGAGATAGTGAGTAATTTTTTTAAAAAAGGAAATATGAGTCAGTTATAGTTCCTTCTTTATTACCCTTTTTTGCTATGCAAAATCCATGTTTCCTAATTCTCTACATAAAGCTGCCATTTGCTGTATCTTTGAAAAAAATTTTCCATCCTTCTCTTACTTCTTTGACCTCACCCCAACCTGATTCTCTCCTGAAGTTACTATGTTCTCAGCTCTCCTAACTTGACGAGAAAGACAGAAATGTCATGGTAAGCATTGTCACTTCTCAGTATTTCTTCCCAGCTTTGAATGGGCCAATTGCCCCTCCTCCTTTTTTTTTGGTGTTCCTAGTGTATGCCTTCCAGTTATACTTTCCTCTGAGAATCACTACTGCTGATGTCATTTAGAAGACAGAAAATGGCTTGGAAGAGGGGGATAGGATAGCAACTACGGAAAACAAATAGGAGTTACCAGTAAACTAATAGACATTGAAGGTGTGGAAAGACTGGTGAGGTTTGTGTAAAGCCAAAGTATCTGCTGATTTTTCCTGTTCAAAACAATAAAGTGGCCAGGCGCGGTGGCTCACACTTGTAATCCTAGCACTCTGGGGGGCCGAGGCAGGCGGATCGTTTGAGCTCAGGAGTTCGAGACCAGCCTGAGCAAGAGCGAGACCCCCATCTCTACTAAAAATAGAAAGAAATTAATTGGCCAACTAAAAATATATAGAAAAAATTAGCCGGGCATGGTGGTGCATGCCTGTGGTCCCAGCTACTCAGGAGGCTGAGGCAGGAGGATTGCTTGAGCCCAGGAGTTTGAAGTTGCTGTGAGCTAGGCTGATACCACGGCACTCGCTCTGGCCTGGGCAACAAAGTGAGACTCTGTCTCAAAAAAAAAATCAAACAATAAAGCTAGTAAGAATTAGTAGGCCAACTTTTGGGGAGGAACCTAAGAGACACATCTAAGTTTTGATCAAAGTTTTGGCATCTCCCAAAAATATTAGGTCCTCAAGTATTGTAGAATATAGAAGAGGAGGTAAAAGGGAAGAAACTCTCATTCACAAATAAGACCTACCACTTGTACAGTGTTTCCAAAATAAAGTTCTGGAACAATGTGCCCTTTACACTTAAACAGGTAACATATTTTTGTTAACTTTTAAATAATTCTGCTCACTATGCTTCATCTTCTATCCCTTTAAACCAAAAACACTAGTAATGTATTTTTATTTTTCTTGCTTTATGGCAGTCTGGTGAGAGTGTTTCTTGCTACATATGGTGGTAGTAGTTCTATTAGTTAGATTTTTCTTTTTAAAAAATTTTTTCTTAAATTTTATTTTTAATTGACAGGTAATAATTGTATATATTTATGGGGTACAATGTGATGTTTTGATATATGTTCATATGGTGGAATGATTAATTAAGCTAATGAATATATCTATCACCTCACATACTTATTTTTTGCCAGCCATATTTTTCTAACACTAATAGTAGCATGTGTTTTCGTTTTGGGTTTGATTTTTACATTCTAGATGCAGAGTTGGTTTAGCAGTTGTGAGCTTGTAAAGGATTAATGCTTGACTTGGTGATTTTTTTTTCTCCATCATGTTGATCCTTATAAAAGGATATTGGAGCCTCCATTGATGGGTCAAGTAAACCAAATTTATGGTCAAATTAATGTTCAAAACCAGAATGCTTGGTGGTCTCCATTTACTCTGAAATATCACTGCCAAGTGTATCTACTTTATTCCATTTGACTGGCCAACTCCTCTTTTTCTAAGTAGAAAATGGGCTTGGGAAGACAGATAAATATCAGAAAGTTTCTTGATGAGTACCAAATTGAAAACACAGGCGGTAGTATGGCTGAGGGGATAGTATCATTCAGCTCGAGGGAAGGTATCTTCCAAGCAAGCTAGAAGGTCTGTAAAACCTGAAGATGCAGCAGTGAATTAGCATAGGCGTAAAAGCACTGTCTAGAGAGAGGCAGTGATTTCCATCCTTTACCAACTGTATGACCTTAGGGCCACATTCTTAACTCCTGTTTGCCTCTAATTTCTTCACCTGTAAAATGCAGATAATGATCACTAATGTGGCTATATATAGATCTCTTAAAGCTTAACATAGAGCCTGACTAGTAGATAATGCTAATGTGAGCTGCTGTTGTGATTGCTTGCATCAGCTTTATTGTTGCCTTTTTAAAATCTTCCTTTCTTTGCTTGTTAGTTTCCAAAAGAAGAATTTATCTTATACTGGTTCTATTTAGATAGGTCTTTTCCTGATGGACTTTAAGGCAGCATACCTATCAGTTATCTCATAGGCTAGAATAGTTTATTGGGGTACAGTCCCATCTGTTTTTATATGAATCTTTTTCTTTGAATAAGATACTTACTACCTATCACTTGACTTTGGAACATACACCTTCTTTGGGGCCTACAGCCCTTTCTCAATTGTTATATATCTTGTGCTGTTGTCACTTTAAAAATTGCCTTATGCTGCTGTTTGGAATGTAAAATGGTACAGCTGATATTGGACTTCCAGTTCTTGGTCCCTGTGTCAATAGAAATTGGCATGAGACCAGAAAAATTTAGGCAGGCAAGGCTTTACTGGGGCTTCTTGTTTGAACAAAAAGGGAGGCAGTGCTGGTTAAGGGGGCAACCAGACTGGCTCGCTAGCTAAACAAAGGGCTGGGGAACTTTTCTGGGGTTATAAAGGGAGAGGTAGGTGTCAGCTCTGAAGTCCTCACATGTAGAGGTGGGTTTCTGTTGGCAGTTGCGTACTTGGTGGTCATGGCAGGCATGCTTCTTCATTTATCACCTGTATCTTAACATCTTAAATTTCCACTCCTAGGGGTGATTTTTGGCATTAAAATGAGATTACAATGAGGGAAAAGTCAGGGTAAGGTCAGTATGGGGTCTTTTCTGGCTTCAGGCTGTTAGATCCAGATAGGTCTGGTTTCTTTGCCGCTGGCTTCTTTATCAGCTGGTGTCAGCATCTTGCTTCAGTGATCCTGGAAGACATTACTCAAGAAATAATTTGTGGGTTTTTTTATTTTTTTGAGACAGGGTCTCACTCTTGCTCAGGCTGGTCTTGAACACCTGAGCTCAAGCAGTCCTCCTGCCTCAGCCTCCCAGAGTGCTAGGATTAACAGACAGTTTGGCCCCCTCCATATATGAGTATAGGCTGAATTCCAGCGGCTAGGAGATGATTTTTTTTTTCTCTTCTATAGTTAATTAGGCTGGGTCATGCTGCCCTATGTTGCTTTCCTTGGTCAGAAGTGAGGCCCAAGTCCTGTCCCTATACTGTCTCACAGCCACTTTGGAAAACAGTTTATCAGTTTCTTAAAAGGTTAAAACATGGGTACCTACCATATGATGCAGGAGTTCTCCTAGGAATCTACCCATGAGAAAAAATGAAAACGTGTCTATATAAAGACATCTATGTGAATATTCAAAGCAGCATTTTCATAATAGCTCAAAACTGTAAATAATCAAATGTCCTTCAAGTGGAGAATGGATAAACAAATTGTGATACATCCATGCAATGGAATACTACTCAGCAATAAAAAGGAATGAACTGTTAATACTTGCAACAAAATAAGTGACTCTTTCAAAATTATGCTAAGTTAAAACGCTAGACAAAAAGTACGTATTAGAAATTTTATTTTTTAAAGTGGGGGGAAGTGAGGTTCAATTTACCTTTTTTTTTTTTTGAGACAGAGTTACACTCTGTCACCCTGGGTAGAGTGCAGTGGCATCATCGTAGCTCACTACAACCTCAAACTCAGGGCTCAAGGAATCCCCCTGCCTCAGTCTCCCAAGTAGCTGGGACTACAGGCGTACATCACCATGCTTGGCTAATTTTTTCTCTTTTCAGTAGAGATGGGATCTCACTCTTGCTCAGACTAGCCTTGAACTCCTGAGCTCAAGCAATCCTCCTGCCTCAGCCTCCCAGAGTACTAGGATTACAGGCGTGAGCTACCATGCCTAGCCTAAACCTTAGTTTAAAAACCTACAAGTAGGCAGTTACTATACTGACTACCTAGTTTTTTTTGGTTTTTTTTTTGATAGTAGCTTTGTCATGAAACAGAGGTTCATTATTATTTAAAAGTTTTTTTTACCATTCCTTTTGTGAGATCATTCAGTTTGTAATTAGAGTCTATTTCAACCAAGTTATAAGAGGTGAAAAAGAAATCTGAAGTGCTACTTTCCCTTTTACAGGAAGAGATGATTATTTATCCTGACTCTTCCTGATCAAAGTATATAGCAATGACAAATTGAAGAATCCTAGAATAAAACCTGGACAGTTAAAGATTTAAAATTTTGGTATCTTAAGCCAAAAAAACAAGGTTACTGATTGTTAAACAGCTTATACATAGCTCACGCATCAGGAAACTTGGAACTTTATTATGCTGTCCTCATGTTTTCCTTCTTATTAATGCCTTGAAGATATGTGGAGGGTTTTGCTTATATTTCTGTTTGAACTGAGGCCTGCCAGTGCATTTGTTGAATCAAAAGAGGAAATGTGAAAGGGAATTGGTATGAACATTTGTGTTGGTAAAAGACTTCTGTGTGGCTGCAGAGCCTCCTCTTCCCCCGCCCTTTCATGCTCTGCCAGGAGTAAACTCCTTGGGGAGAAGCTCAGCTAAGAGGAAGTGGCAGAGAGGGAGCTAAGCACGTGATGCCAGAATGGAAATACTGCTAGCTTTGCTAGAATTCCAAATGGAGTTTTCCAGAATTTGAAGAACACATTGTTCTTTCTACACTGTGAGTGGATATAACTAAATAATTTCTTAGCAATGTGCTAAGGTAGTGAAGGAATTATTTTGAGATTCTTAGATTAAAGATGTTTTCTTTGAGAATTTTGAACTTTCTGAAGGCAAGATTCAGTGTTTCTGGTTTTTGTTTGTTTGTTTTAATTTTTTGAGACAATGCCTCGCTCTGTTGCTCAGAGTAGAGTGCAGTGGCCTCATCATAGTTAGCTGGAACCTCAAACTCCTAAGCTCAAGCAATCCTCTTGCCTCAGCCTCTCGAATAGCCAGGACTAAAGGTGTGTGCCACCATGCTCGGCTTATTTTTTAAATATTTTTGTAGAGATAGGGGTCTTGCTGTGTTGCCCAGGCTGGTCTCGAACTCCTGGCCTCAATTGATCCTCCTACCGTAGCCTCTCAAAGTACTAGGGTTATAGGTGTGAGTAACCCAGCAGGCTAGTGCTTCTATTTCTATCTAAACAGAATGAGAAGTAAAACTAGTATACAGTTATCATATGAATACACTGTAAATGATGGCTAATTTAAAAGTGAAAAATGGTAATTGGAGGAATATGTAATATTCTGTGACTTAAAGTACTGGATTCAGACCATTATACATCGATGTTGTACACACGAATGTGGCGACAGACCTGAGAGATTGTTGTTTTGTTTTGACCTTGTCATTTTACAGATGAGAAAGCTGAGGTTCAAGAGGCTATATGAATTGGCCAGGGTGATGTGATGGGGCCAGGAGCAGAACCTCCTGCCTGCAAGTTGAGGGTGGTACTTTTGCTTTAAATACTTAAAATTGTTAAGAGTGGTTGTATTATTTTTGAACTACTCTAACACAAGCACACAAATTCATTGTCTTTGGGAAAACAGTTTTTCTGTTATTACCTATCACCTTGTTTTAATTTAAATAATATTGACTATTAAGCTCTGAATGCTTAACACATTTTCTTTTCCTGAAAAATAGAATAGTAAACGTGGTCTGTATGGCCTAATATTGAACATTGTAGGTAAGTGAAGTCTGAAATATTCTTGACTAACTTTATTCCATACAAGTTCCTTGTTTATGAATATATCTAAAATGACAATATTAGGTGGTTCCAACCCAATAATAAAGATGCAGGAAACTGATAAGTTACTTTCTTTTCACAGTGGACTTCCCTGTTTTTGTCATTTGCACTTATGTAGACAGTAGAAACTGGACTTCCCATTTATAGCACTCACTACACTTATAATTATCTAATGTTGGTGTTTCTCTTTAATATGTGTGTTTCAAGAGACTAGCCTTTATTCACAGATTGTCCCTGGCTTCAGGTGTGATGCCTGGCCTATTGAGTTAGGGACTCAGTATGGGAGACCAAAAGAAAGAAGGGAGGGGTGGTAGGGGCAATGTATGTAACCCTAACAATATTTGTAACCCCATTATATGATGAAATAAAAGCAAAAAAAAAAAAAAAAAAGAAAGAAGGGAGGGAAAGATATCTCAGTGAGAGTGTGAAAAGCATTGTGTAACAGTCTTAGAGAATATCCGATCCACCTTAATTCTTTCCTCCAAGATTTGCTTCAACTGTTCCTCCTTGAAATATGGTAATAACATGTATAAATCTATCAATTAGCAGTTTACAAAGTGCTTTCACAGACCTCTGTACTTTTGTTTTACTTCAGTTTGTCAGGACATGATCAAAACCCACTTTTCTTGAGCACCAATTTTGCCCCAGGATCATTCTCTTATCTAAACTCCAAATGATGGAGTAGTGTGTGAAAGTAAAATGCAGTTTTTAAGATAAAGCTGGAGACTTCACAGGGCTTTCTAGATTTCTATAAGTTTTAAGGATGCTCCATGGTTCATTTTCCTCTGCCATTGTGATACTTTGGAAAAAAATTTCAGAATGATGTTTCTTCATTTCATTTTTATTGCAACCCTGTTGAAAACATGGCAGTGTTTTCATTTTCTAAAAAAGGTAAAGCAACTTGCTGGTGTCAAACAGCCAGCAAATAGCCATATAAAACTTAGGCACACAGATTATTCCGCCAACTAGTGTGATTTTTTATGTTTTTGCTTTTCCTGAAAAGATCACTTGGGTTTCATGTGACTCTTGTGTAACAATTAAATAAATAAAACTTTATTGATAGTGGGGAATCAGTGTACTTCCAAAAGTGATCAGTTTTACTTTTAGAACATAGTTCCTCTTGTTAGCAGCAGGAATTTTAACCACACTTTCACTCAGGCCTCTAGTACCTGCAGAAGAGGAGTTTGAGACTTGAATGTAGAAAGTGCAAAGGGTCCCTAGGTAAACTTAAGTATGCAAAACTTTGCCTTCCGTTACCCTCCACACACATACACCTTTGTGATCTGACTAAAGTTTCTGGTTTTTTTGTTTTTGTTTTTTTTCAGCCTAATATAGTAGAAATAATGAACTTTGGGGTGGGGAGGCAGATAGTTCTGAGTTTAAATCCTGAATCCATCACTTACTTGCTAGGTGACCTTGAGGCAAGTTACCCGTCTTTTACTTTAAATGGACACTTGAACATCTCTTTACAAATGATAAGGTTAAGTATGTAGTGTTCTTATCACCATATTTGGAGAAGTACCCACCAAGCAAATGTTAGTCTTTCTCCCTTCCCTATTCTACCCTCTTCTCCCGTTATTCCTTTTTGGTTAGCAGTAATTCTCAATCCCAGCTATATAATCAAAACGGGAACCAAAATAGAAAATACTCATGCCTGGACCCCACCCAGAGACTGTAATTTCATTGGTCTTGGATGAAACCTGCTTGTGGAGGGTGGGTGAGGTGTATATGGAAAGGACCAGAATTGGAAGTACGTCTGTCTTTATCTGAGGATGAAGCAGTCAAGTAGTATAGGGAATGTGCTGTGATTTCCCTTGTATTCTTTCTTTTCCCTCAAGGCAATATGGTAAATGTAGTTTAGAAAGTAACTTAATACTAGGTGTGTGTGGATGCTGCAAAGCGGTATAGTGAAGCCTTGAACTTATATTTTGGACAAGATGGAAAGAATAATAGTGGATGGAAATGGACAATGGACTACAGAAAGTTTTCTGAGGTGGAATCTACTCCTGGTAAAGATGCTGAGAACATTGTTGAAATGACAACAAAGGATTTAGACTGTTACATAAGCTTAGTTGATAAAACAGCTACAGGGTTTGAGAGAATGGACTCTAATTTTGAAAGAAGTCTTGTGGGTAAAATGCTATTAAACAATATCACATGGCACAGAGAAATCTTTCATGAAAGGAAGAGTCAATCAATGTGGCAAACTTCATTGTTGTCTCATTTTAAGAAGTTTCCACAGCCACCCCAACCTTCAGCAACCGTCACCCTAATGATAAGTCAGCAGCCATCAACATCAAGATAAGACCCTCCACCAGCAAAAAATTATAACTCATTGAAGGCTTAGATGATCATTAACTTTTTTTAGCAATAAAGTATTATTTAATTAAGGTATGTACATTGTTTTTAGGTAATGCTGCTACACACCTAATAGACTACAGTGTAATGTAAATATAACTTTTATATATGCTGGGAAACCAAAAAATTTGTGTGACTCACTTTATTGTGATACTTGCTTTATTACAGTCTTTTGGAACCCAAACCAAAATATCTCTGAGGTATCCCTGTATTTTAATTCATAAAATAACAATTGTAAGTGAATGATTGGTAGAAAACAATAGTGTGGTGGTAGTAACAATGAAGTAAAACAAAAAGAAAATTTGGGTGAGAGGTTTCTTTTTTTAAAACAATTTTGGATTGTGCTGCTAAAAAACAGGATGATGGAGTTTGTGGAAATTCTGAAGAGAATTTCTGGATATTTTCAAGGTCTTTATAGGTTTGCAGCACTGATTTTTCAATCTAAGTGGTTAAGAGTAAGGGTTTTTCAAATGTTCACCAACTGGTGAGTGGATAAAATGTAGTATATCCATACTATGAAATACTACTCAGCAATAAAAAGAAACAAAATATTTATACAAAAGAAACAAAATATTCATGTAGTAACATGAATAAATCTCAAAAACATTCTGGTAAGTGAAGGAAGTCAAACACATTGATTGCATTAATTTGAAATTGTAGAATTGTAGAAAAGGCAAACAAAGCTGGTGGTACAAGAGGGGGATTAATGGTTGCCAGGAGCCATGGGTTAAGGGAAGGAATCAACTACAAAAGGGTACAAGAAAAATTTTTAAGGTTTTATAATTGATTATAATGGTGGTGGTTATATGACTGTGTGTAATTATCAAAATTGAGCTATGTGCTTAAAGTAGATGAATTTTACTGAATGTAAATAGTATCTCAACTTAAAAAAAAAAGAATAAGTGCTTTAGAGCCAGACTAAATCTGGATTCAGTCCCAGTTCTGCAGCTTAATAGCTGATAACCTTGGACCAATCATTTTGTCTTGACCTTGGTTTGCCCCTCTGGAAATGTATATAATGATAGTTGCTTTGGGAATTAGATGAGACATGATAAGCACTTAGCATATCATGCCTGGAGCATGATAAATTATCAGGTTACATTATTTTACTTTATCATATTCCTTCTCATTTGTATAAAGTCTCTAAGTAATGCTAGTATTATGCTTGTCAGTCATTAGTGTTACTTTTTAGCTTTGAAATGCAATGGAAAGAAGATTTTCCTGTGAAAAATGGGTAAGAGTCAAAGAGAAAAGAAAAGGAAGAGGGAGTTTAAAAACATCCAGATACCTAATGTGAATGCAGCAAGATGAAAATGTATCCCACCCCTTCAAGCATCTCGTTACCTGCTACATTCATGTTGTTTATGGAGAAATTGATCTTCCCTGGTTTGAGAATCATTGGGCTAGAAGTATCTTACCTGCACAAACCCCATTACTCCTGCTGTTTTGGAATTTACAGTATAATGAAGAAAAAGGGGACATTTTGGTCCCAAGTTTAAGATATTAACCCATGTTAGATGGAATTGTTTCCATGACTAATGCTCAGGTGAAAGCTGAAACATTAGATATCTGATATAACCACTACTGAAATGGTGATTCAACAAGTCTGTGAGGTGTTTTTAAAAAACTGATTTTATTACAAGGAAAGTAATTAAATAATAATTTGTCCATACAGTGACTTTTAATAGTCTTGACAAATATTTTCATGCCAGTTAATAAAATGTTGTACTAAGGTCTTTGGATCTTCATTTTTTCATTAGACACAACATCCGAGGGATTTTGCCTAAGTTTTAAAAATGGTGCATGCTTACCCTATAAGTATATACAACTATTATGTACCCATAATAAAAATAAAAAAATTAAAAAGGGAAAAATGGTGTGTACAGCTTTGATCTCCAATAGAGTGAATATCAATCTCTATCTACCTACTTATACCTCTCTCTCCCTTCCTCACTTTATTCCTTTTTCATTTTTCATCGGGCACAGCATTCCAGAGGCTCTGCATAAGTTTTTTTTTTTCTTTTTGAGGCAGAGTCTCACTATATTGCCTGGGCTAGAGTGCTGTGGCGTCAGCCTAGCTCACAGCAACCTCAAACTCCTGGGTTTAAGCAATCCTTCTGCCTCAGCCTCCTGAGTAGCTAGGACTACAGGCATGTGCCACCATGCCCGGCTAGTTTTTTCTATATATTTTTAGTTGTCCAGCTAATTTCTTTCTATTTTTAGTAGAGACGGGGTCTCATTCTTGCTCAGGCTGGTCTCGAACTCCTGACCTTGAGCGATCCTCCCACCTTGGCCTCCCAGAGTACTAGGATTACAGGCGTGTGCCAGGGCGCCTGGCCTCTGCCTAAGTTTTTAAAATGGTGTTTGCTGCTTTGATTAACAATAGAGCAAATATCTGTCTCTGTCCACCTACCTACCCCTCTCTCCCTTTTTTACTTCTTTCCTCTTCCCCCCCTTTTTTCTTCTCTCTCTCTCATTTTTTCAGCCTCTGTGGTAGAATCTGTATATGATACTACTTTGCTTAGAGAGACTTCCTAAAATTCAGATGAATCCATGTAGCAGAAGAATTAGTTTAGGTTTAAACATCAGATCAGCAGCTTGGAGATTTCTTACGAAATTAAACATAAACTTACCATACAATTCAGCAGTTGCACTCTTTGGTATTTACCCAAAGGAGTTAAAAACATATGTCCCTGCAAAAACCTGCACGTGGATGTTCACAGTAGCTTTATAAATAATTGCCAAAACTTGGAAGCAACCAAAATATTCTTCATAGGTGAATGGGTAAACTGTGGTACATCCAAATAATGGGATATTATTCAGCACTAAAAATGAATGAGCTGTCAAGCCATGAAAAGGCATGGAGGAACCTTAAATGCATAGTACTAAGTAAAAGAAGCCAGTCTGAAAAGGCTCCATACTGTATGATTGCAACTATATGGTGTCTGGAAAAGGCAAAAGCGGAGACAGTATCAAGATTAGGGTTTAATGGAGAAGGGAGTGGGGGAGGGATGAAAGGTGGAGCACAGAGGATTTTTTAGTGAAACTACTCTATATGTTACTATAATAGTGGATACATGTCATTACACATTTGTGGAAACCCATAGAATGTACAACACCGACAGTAAACTGTGGACTTTGTGTGATTATGATGTGTTGATGTAGGTTCATCAGCTGTAACAAATATAGCACTCCTGTAGGGGATGTTGATAACTGGGGAGGCTATGCATGTGTAGGGGTAGGGAGTATATAAGAAATCTCTGGCCTGTAGTCCTAGCTACTCAGGAGGCTGAGGCGGGAGGATCACTTGAGCCCTGGAATTCGACTCTAGCCTGGGCGACACATAGTGTCCCTTAAAAAGAGAGAGAGAAAAAAAGAAATCTCTGTACCTTTAATTGTCTGTGAATGTAAAAGTGTGCTAAAAATATAAAGTCTTAAAAAAACAAACAAGATCATAACATGCCCTTCCCTTGGGGAATCACATGTATAAGAGTGCAGTCATTTAAAACCTATTGTAGACCAAGTCATAATGGGTAACAGATGATCCATTTTAGTGTTGCCTCATATGCCCAACAAAGCATCATACCATTGACATGAGAGTGCCTACTAGCCACTGACCATGCAAACTTATTTTGGCATAACTCCTATTCCCCAGAAAATACATGTACCTTTTAAGATTTATTCTGATAGACCTAAAACAAGTCTAATTTTTTAAAAATTTTGTATTATTCAGGTTTATGATTTAAAAGCTATAAAAATGTTGGCACTTTGGATTTTCTGCATTAATTTTATAACCAGTGAATTAAACTAAAGTGTTTGTAGTGTTTTGTTTATATTTAACTAGTCAAGTATAACATATATACTAAACAGTGCATAAATCATAAATATATGTTTAATAAATATATAACACAATGTAGTATCACAAATTGAGCACACCCATGTAACCAGTTCTCAGATCAAGACCAAAACATTACCAGTACCCCAGAAGCCCTCCTTAGGCTCCCCTCTGTTTAGCATCCCTAGCCAAGGGTAACACTACCCTGACTTCTAATAATAATGATAATTATTATTATTATTATTTTTTGAGACAGACTCTCACTCTGTTGCCCGTGCCATGGCGTCAGCCTAGCTCACAGCAACCTCAAACTCCTGGGCTAGGGCGATCCTCCTGCCTCAGCCTCCCAAGTAGCTGGGACTACAGGCATGCACCACCATGCCCGACTAATTTTTTTTTATATATTTTAAATTGTCCAGATTATTTCTTTCTATTTTTTTTAGTAGAGACGGGGTCTCACTCTTGCTCAGGCTGGTCTCGAACTCCTGAGCTCAAACGATCCGCCTACCTCTGCCTCCCAGAGTGCTAGGATTACAGGCGTGAGCCACTGCGCCCGGCCTCTAATAATAATTAGATGTAATTTTTATGAGATCTAAACTATATATTCATAGCAGTAAAGGAATTCTATTTGTAAGGATGGTGATCATTAATTGAAAATTAAAGTTTTTTTAGGAAGTAGATAGAACTTTGAAAGAATATTATATCTTGTTATATCTGGTATAAATCCATCTTAGCATAGTATATTATAAAGATGAATTAGTCACATTACTCTCTTTTAAAAATGTGGGATCATTTTATTGTAGCTTATGTAAGTTTATATACTCAGTATTCTTTCTTGTTCATAAGTAATATTTATTCCCAGGGGAAAGCAGCACTATTGTGCTCCCAAATTTCTCTCTTTAGTGTTTATTTTATTACCTTTCTGTAAAGGAAGAATTTAACTCTAATTAAACTATCTTGCATGCAGCCCTCATATGAGCAATTTGATCACATTTTAAACCACTACCAGAGTTGGCCTACATTCTAAAGGCTATCAAGGCATATAGTTCTCCTTCCTTTGATTGTGCACTCAGCTAACAAGCCATATATGTGAGTACCAACTTGGTGTAGAGCATTCTGCCAAGTGCATTAAAGAATATTAAAAGTACAGGATATGGACATTGCCCCTTAGGAATTTAACAGTATAGTGTGGTGGTTTTAAATATGGACTCTGGAGCTAGATTCATATTCCAAATGTATTACTCCCTAACTATGTGATTTTGGACAAGATACTTGTGTCCTATTTTCCTCATCTGAAAAAAGAGGCTAATAAGAATACTTATGTCATAATGTTGTAGAATCTATCAAATTATATTAATACATGTCTAAAGCATTTTGAACTGTTTCTGGCACTTACTAACACTCATTAAGTTTTAGCTCTATAATAATAATCACCATAGGGATCATAGATAAAATCCCAAAATCAGGACCAAGGCAATACATAATAAATTCCACAATGAATGATAAAAACAAATCTAAGCATTTCAGATCACTACTTTATATTGGCTGCCTATTCCATATGCCATCATGTATCCCTGATATCAGAGTCTTCGGGCTGTCATGAACCAATTTATAGTCTTTGTTCAGAAATGGAAAAAGAGAACAATCAATAAAACTCATATAAACTGTTTAAGGAAACTTTGATTAAAACTCCCAGATAGGTCTTCTGCAACTTTTCCCCTCTTCCCTCTCTCCAGTTTGGCATGTTCCTCCCCACCTCCAAGCCTGTCTGAATCTACTCACTTCATATTCTCTATTACCTGAATGTTTAGCAGTTAAAGACTTGAGTGAACAGCATTCTCATTTATCCTTTAGGGGTGTTAAGGTCCAGTGAGTCATTTGTACCTTAGTATCACAGTCAGATTCTTTTTCATTGAGTGGGTAGAAATCAGATATAATGGGAAAAAAATGGAATTTGTTGTTTGGGAGAGAAATAAGTAATTTTGAAATACAGAGTGTTTTCTTTCTCAGTGTTTATTTTTCAGTGGGGTGTCAGGCAGCATGACATCATTGGGAATGGGAAGAAGGGACAAAGAAGTGATAGTATGTCAAAACTTATTTCATCTCTTTTCAAGTGTTGTCTATTAGTATTATTTCATCCATATTATTATGGATGAAGCAAACTGTTTTGAGGCCAATCTAGGAAACTAACTACCATTGTTATACTTTATGTGAGGAGATGAATTCCAGGTTCCAAATAATGAAAGGTATAGAAGTCCCTTAAATTGCTTTTTGAAATGCATCTCCTTTTGTTAATGATGTAAACAGTAATAGCTATGTAAATTCAGAAGGGATTTTTTTTCATTGAGGGTTTAGGTACAGGAGGGGTCAGAGGAAAATTGGAACTTGGATAATCCGTTTTAATATTTGAGTAATGGGAAAGGGAAGAGATTAAAGGTGTGGAGGAAAGGGCAAGTTTGATGTCTGAGGAAAAGTGGAAAATAATAGATGAGAATGGCCAAGTGATATTTCTTTTTTTTTTATTTCAGCATATTATGGAGGTACAAATATTACAGTTACATATAT
>VBSM01003143.1:23068356-23088196 GCA_008086735.1 Cheirogaleus medius
CGGCCTCCCAGAGTGCTAGGATTACAGGCGTGAGCCACCACGCCCGGCCAGTGAATGGTTTTTGAAGCAAAGGGTGAGACTCCTGAACACAGATATGTCAGGACTTAGAAAAGAGAGTTTTATGATACATGTAATGAAAGCAGGAGAGAACCTGGGCATCAACTGAAGGCTTGGATGGGAGGATTAGAGGTATGCAAACCAAGTGTTTCTCATACTGTAGTAGCAGTAGTAGGGAAGGAGAAGAATTAGATGTGAAAGATAAAGTTTTAAAATATCCAATTATATTTCTTATTGATATCTATTTTTATTTTGTTCCTACAGAGACAAATCCTGGTTTCACTTGTGGGGTAGTAATCATACTAAAGAATCTTAACCTTTTTCTCCAGGAGTATTGTGCCTTTGACAAGCTTTAACATGTGTTCTCCTATACTGCTACAGTCCCTGTTAGAAACTAGTCTGCCACATAGTGTCATATAAGATTTTTGCCTACACATTTCATGTATGTTGTGTTTTTCATTTCACATGAGTATGAGTTTTTATTTGAGACTCTTGTCCATAAGTAGATATGTTGGCTATGCCAGTATTCTTGATGTTTAACAAAATTTCTTAGCTATAGAGGAATAAAGAGAATATAAAAGATCCTTTAAAACACTGCAAATAAGCAAACACAAAGAGTGACTGGAGTTACTGTTATAAATGTACTTCTGCATGTATTTAGTCCATAAAAATCTATTGCTATTAATGGATAACTTAATTGATAAATAAAAGTTCCAAAGTCAAATAAAACAAACTTGTGTACTGAGGTGAGGTTGAATCTTTCTGTCAAAAAGCCTACTCAGGGGAAGAAAGATCAGCTATTTCAGTGAGACCATGGTACACACATGTCATCTCGCTAAGTCAAACTCAGTTGTATGAGCTTGTATGTGTAAAGGCATGGATGAGGTTCTGGAGTAAAACATGGACATGAGTTGGAGAATTTACTTAATGTTCATGGTTATAGTATCTGGAAATGTTACTGTTTATAGTAATAGGAAAATTTGAGCACAGAAGATAGGGAAATAAGATCACTTGTGGGGAGTTAGGACCAAAAGAAAGAATGAAGAAAGGATTCTGGGCCTTTCACTCAAATTTCATTAAGTGTTTGCATGCCTACACTGTGCTAGCCACCAGACATCATCTCATACTTTGCTTGGTGTTCACACTAGTGGGAGAGAGAAACAATAAATAAATGAAACTTAAAAGTTGTTATAAATACTAGGCAGAAAGAATAGGGGACACCCTCTAAGGTAGGGAGGTCACCTCTGAAGAGGTGATATTTAAACTGAAACTCAAAAGATGGAGAGACTATCTTTAAAACATTTTTTTTATTAAGGAAAGTTTTAAACACACAAATATAGAATAGTTTAACAAATCCTGATATACCCATCACTCAGTTTCAATGATTATCAGCATTTTTGCCAATTTTTTTTGTTTTTTTGATACAGAGGCTTGCTCTGTTGCATCAGCCTAGTTCACAGTAACCGCAAACTCCTGGGCTCAAGCAATCCTCCTGCCTCAGCCTCCTGATTAGCTGGAATTACAGGCATGCGCCACCATGCCTGGCTAATTTTTTCTATATATTTTTAGTTGGCCAATTAATTTCTTTCTATTTTTAGTAGAGACAGGGTCTTGCTGTTGTTGAGGCTGATCTTGAATACCTGAGCTCAAGCAGTCCTCCTGCCCCAGCCTCTCAGAGTACTAGAATTACAGACATTAGCCACCATGCCAGCCACCAATCTTGTTTCATATATTCCCTCCCCCTTTTTCCCTTGGAATATTTTACAGGGAATTTCAGACATCATGAGACAGCTATTTTAAAAGGGGAAGGTGGAAGAAACTACCTGTGTAAAAAGGCTTGAGGCATAGTACTGTTGCATGCTACATAGATAAACCTTGAAAACATTACACTAAGTGAAAGTCATATATGATACCATTTATATAAAATGTCCAGAATAGGCAAATCTTTTGAGACAGAAAGAAGATTAACAGCTGCCTAGGGCAGAGGAGTTGGGGGAAAATGGAGAGTGATTGCTAATAGGTTAAATGGGTGAAATGTATGATATGTGAATTATATTTCAATAAAATTGTTATATGTATTTTTAAAGACCTGAAGCAAGAAAAGGCTTACCTTGAGGAAATAAATGGAGCCTAGAATGGCTGAATCTTGGTGGGTGAGGGAGAAGGGTATATTAAGATGAGTTTGGAGGAAGGAAAGGGAATCTGATCTTGCCGGACTTTGACTCCTGGCAGGGGTTTTGACCTTGGTCCAAGTACAAGAGGAAATCTTTGAAGTTTTAAAGCAGGGTCAAGTGATCCGATTTATGTTTTTAAAAGAGCACTCTGGCTGCTGTTCTGAGTGGAGTGAGAAGAGAAGTAGGTTGTCACTTAGGAGATGATGTCAGTAGTCTAGGCAAGAGATGATGGTGATTAGGATAGGTTTAGAGTAGATATCAAGAGTTCACTTGTAAACACATTAAGTTTGCGATGCCTAAGATATACCACGTTAATATGAAGCAAGATCTATTTTTATTATGTAAGATTTCTGCGTAATAAAAGGGTTTCTGCTGTCCACAGAGATCCGAAAGCCTTTCATCTAGTCCAGCTCTCTCATTATGCAAATGAGACACAGATAAGTGAAATATCTTGTCCAAAATCAGACTGGAGCCTAGGATGGAACCTATCTTGACTTGTAGAGAATTTTTTTTTTGAGGGAGTCATGCCTCATAATCCATTTTTCTTAAACCCCCCAAAGTGACTGATTGCTGAGCTACTTGTAAGACTAAAATGAAAGAGGTCAGGTTTAGAATGGAAGTGCTGGACCAGCAATGCCCCGGAGCTGATGGAGTGATGGCAGAAGCTCTAGCGGAAGCTCAGAGGTAAGGTCTGAGCAGCTTTGGCAGCACAGCATAGCCAGTGGTCTTTTGTTTTTCCATCATTTGGCATATAGGAAAGGGAGCCTCCTGGGGAGGAATTATCTTGGGTAAGCTTTCCTTGCTTAGCTAATAATGCGTTGCAAGTCTCCTGTTTGGCACTTTTCTTACAAGGCTTGTTTAGTTTTAAGCCATCTCCATATTCAGAGATTATTTGTCCAGTTACTGGGCAAAAACCTACATTCTGGATAGTGACTGAAAATAGATACTAGGGCCAGACCATTGGTGGAAAGCCAAATTACCAAGTTGCAGCAGTTGAAAAGCCTTTCTCTTGTTTCTATTGAAATATTGACTGTAAATATTTTATGTGGAAGTATTAATATCATGAGGTTCTAAAGCAGATTTATGTTTTCTGTTTTATGATTTTTGATAAGTAACATGGCTTACTTAAAAGATTTAAGGAAATGTTTCCCTTAAAAGAAAGAAATATGCCAGAGAGATGCTAGTTAGTAAAGCAAGCTTCTCATGGGGCACAATTTAGGAGCAGCCTCTTAAAGTTTCAGTTTCTATTAATAGTAATACATGTCCAGGAACTAAAATTTTACCAGTCCTCACAGGGATGATTTGTCTTTGGGATAGATTTATGCCAACCAAATGAATGCATGATTACCAGTCTCACAAGGGATCACTGGACAAATCAAAATACCAATGCTTTATGGAGATGGATGTGTATAGAAATAAAATTTAAATGGCTGATTATTTGTTCATTCAAGGGTTACCCCTTCACAATGGCAAAGTGCAAAATCTATTAACAGAATAGTAATTCAGGAGCTTATAATTAGAACAGAGGGAAATAGATGGTTTTCAGGCTATGTCAGATGAATTATTCTGTCCCATAGAGGAGTATCCTACCTGGTATGATAAAGTCTTCCTATTTCCTGTTGTTCTACACTCGGTAAACACAGAAGGTTTTTGCTCAATAATTCTGTCTTTCAAATGCTTCCTGCAGATTAACTTTTTGTTCCTCTAGTACTTCAAGCAACCATGTTATATTAAGGTTGATTAGATTGTAGATTTTACATCCTAGTCCTATGGATATACTTTCCTTAACTTCATTGAACTTGGATGTTTCCCAAGGCTCCATCCACTTCACACAAAATACCGTGTTTCCCCGAAAATAAGACCTACCCATGAAATAAGCCGTAGCAGGATTTCTAAGCATTTGCACAGTATAAGCCCTACCCCGAAAATAAGACCTAGTGATGGGCGTGGCTACGCAGAGTATCTGCACAACCCATGCATTTCATCGCAGAGCGGTAAAGAAGACGAGCAACCCTTCTCATCTGCCCCATCATGACAGCTACTATCCCAGAGGTGACCAGAAAGGTGAGGGCAGCCCCACCAACAAGGTCGGCTCCCCCTGTCAGGTCCCGGCCATCTTGTGCGTGCTGCAAGCTGAGGCTTTGAGGGGAAAATAACACATCCCCTGAAAATAAGTCCTAGGGTGTCTTCTTGAGGAAAAATAAATATAAGACCCTGTCTTATTTTCGGGGAAACACGGTATCTCGGTGGCTGTCTGCTGCAGGCAGATAATGTCCATTTCAGTGATTCTTAAACTTGAATGGAGAAACCAATGGGGAAATTTGTGAAAAGTGCAGATTTTCAAGCCTGACCTCCACAGATTCAGATTAGTAGATCTGGGGATTGGGCTATGAGACCTATTCTTAGGTCTTACCCACAATGAGATAAACATCATTTGTGTGTTAATTCTTAGCAGTTTAATTTCCAAGGATAACTTTATTGCTAAAGTCTATAGTACTCTAAATACTACTAATAAGACAGAGGTTTTGGTTTTAAAACCTTGGGAAATTTCTTAAGTACTCATAACCAATTTATAAAACTTTCCAAATTTTTACAACTCTTGCTTTTATATTCTTTGCCAAAATACTCTGAGGAAGCTGTGGTTATGTTGGCCATGCAGAAAGTTCTTTTTGTTCCAGAATGTCTTGAACATGTGCTGCTTCTCCTGCTTCACTGCTCTGTTTTAAGACTTCCTCATCTCTCATCTGGATGGGCACGGATTTCTTCAGATGCTCACCCCATTCCCCCCTCTCCTTGGATTCAAATTGCTGGTGGAAGTAATAGAAGTTATTATAGAATTCTGGGCAAAAGAATAACATGGTCAGAGGTATCTTAGAGAAGTCTTTCTAACAGGACAGAAGATGGATTAGATGGGAGTATCATAGTCTCTATGGAATGAGTGTAGTTCCAAAAAATCCAGTATTAGAATGAAATCTTAAATTCAAAATGTGGGAAAATTTTCTATTGCTTTTGTAATATAAAGTATAGAACATAATGCTTGAGCAAATGAAAGCAATAGGAAAGGTCTCAGTTTCTTAGGACATGGTCAAGTCTCTTGCCATTCTCAATCTGTGTGTTGTGATCCAGCATATGTTTGTAGTTCACACATCTGTGTATTGTGTTCCATCTTATATTTGCAGCAGCATGGGGAGAAATGATGGTGGTCTGGACCAGGGTATTAGGGCTAGAGATGGAGAGAACTGAATGAAAGATTTATTTTGGAGCTTGAATTGGCAGGACTTAGTGAAAGATGGATTGACATGGAGTATAAGAGAAAGGGAAATGTCAAGGATGAGTCCTTGATTTTTAGATTGAATCCAGTGTGGATAATAGTCGTTTTTATTTTACGGAATGCTAGAGAAGGAGCAGATTTGGAGGGAGATAGCAAAAGTTGTTTTGAGTGTACTTTCTCTGTGAATTCTTGTTCTTTACCTCAGAAACTCTCATAAGATTCTGCTCAAAATTGTCCTCTTGTGAAATCATTCTAAAGGTCTCCAACCCACCCCCATCTCCTGGAAGGCAATAAGTTGTACTCTAATATCACTTAGTAAAGTATTCTTAGTACTTATCTTTCTGTTTTATAATTATTTGTGTCCTTCCTATCTCCCCTACCGAACTATGATTGCTTTGGCAGGAAGTATCTTGTTTGTTTGGTGTTCCTGAAACATGCATAAATATTTCCTCAAGTGTTTTCCACTGACTTTTGTGTATAAAGTATTCCTTTAACATCTGGGTCGTGGTGGAGTAAGTTAATGTGTCTTTACTGCAAAACTTTTGTTGCCTTTTATTTTCTAATGTGAATTAGAATCTCTGGGAAGGGTATAAAATATGCAATATTTCCCAAATTATTTCATTTCCCCATTCCCATACTTGTTTTCTGAATATCTAATGTTATAAGTATATATAAGATATATATATATATATATATATAGTGGGGATAGGAACATTCTGTGGGAAATGCTGATTTATGCATGTGCCTGACACCAAGTAGGCATGTAATTCACTGAGTGTGGACTACAAAAAGCTAACCTGTCAGCTGTGGAGAATGTCTCTTGATGTCTCTAGGAAGCTCTGTTTGCCTATAGTTGCTGCAGATCTATTTCTTTTACCCCTAGTGATCAAAACAAACATCAAGGATGAGAATTTACTTCCTGCCAGGCTAAAAAAGATAGGTGGCATGAGGTGACAAATTTTGTTCTACTTCTTGTTCTATTTCCAGCTAAGCTGGGAATAGCTGGACAAAAAAATTCTTTTGGCTCTTTTATTTATTAACTCCCAACATCAAAACAGTACCTTTCTTATACCACCTGGGTTGTTCATAAAATAAACAGTTATATTAGTAACTTTTTTTTTTTGGTAAAAGAAATGCTCAGTATTTTTCTAAGGCTATTTATATTCTGTTTTAGAGAGTAGGTCATTGTGACATAGCACCTAGGTTCCAGGGAAATATAGACAGGATACACTAAATGGTGAAGATACTGTTCTCTTTTTTGTGAAGAGTATATGAATTTATTTTAGAAGGGAACTTTTTCCCCAAAAGTTAGAGCGTTCAAGACGGTTAATTTTTAGAGTGGAACCTAGTGGAAAGTTTTACCAGGAACTCACTCAAAGAGGAAATAAATTTGATTTTAAACTTAGATTTTATTTTGTAATGCCAAATGGAATTATTTTGTTACATTTATTAACAGACCCTGACTGCTGGTATCTTTCTTAATAGTCATGTGGAGTTGTTAGGCACCTTTGCTCTACAAACTTTATTTGGCTATAGAGTTAACAATGAAAGTAATTTTTTTTTCCATTTCTTTTCTCATGTTTCTGAGTGATATAAAAATACAGCCTAGATTAGTAAGGTTAAGATATCATAACCATATCTACATTTATACTCCCATATGTTAATTTATGTTTCCATTTACTGGCCAGGCGTGGTGGCTCACAACTGTAATCCTACCACTCTGGGAGGCCAAACTGGGAGGATTGCTTGAGGTTTGGAGTTCGAGACCAACCTGAGCAAGAGCGAGACCCTGTCTCTACTAAAAATAGAAAAAATTAGCCCGGCAACTAAAAATAGAAACAAATTAGCCCTACGTTGTGGTGAGTGCCCGTAGTCCCAGCTACTCAGGAGGCTGAGGCAGGAGCATCACTTGAGCCCAGGAGTTTGGGGTTGTTGTCAGCTAGGCTGATGCCATGGCACTCACTCTAGCCCAGGCAACAGAGTGAAACTCTGTCTCAAAAAAAACCAAACCAAAACAAAAAAACTCTACCCCCCAACAGTTTTCCTTACTTGCTTTGCCCTTTACTATTGCAGATGTGTATTTCCAAATTAGAATAGCTTGGGATGACAAGGAAAACTTGATGATCTTTAGCTCTGCTGTCAGAAGAGAAGTTATCAGCCTCTGACATCAGTTTAATATTCCCTTAACTGTCAGGACCAATCTTCAGAACTGAACCTCTGAGGTCACCATAAGAATAGATAAAAATCTGTGAATAGAGATTACTTTTTTTCCATGTGTGAATTGGACTCTGAAAAAAGAAGAGGTTACTTTTTCCATTTATTTTAAGAAATGACTGAAGAAAGGGAAAATAACTGCTGAATATCCCTAGCAGCTGTGATAGGGACTATATGAGTAAAATGTAGTGATTTTTTTTAGCAAGGAAAACAGCTGCAATTTTGATGCTTCTTCCTTAGGCATCAGTCTGATCATATCAGTGCTGTACATACCCTTACACGAAAATGATGGTATAACCTTGTCTAGACCTGATGATCTTCAGTTGCTTATTCTATTGGAAAAAGCCACAGCTTGCATCTTTTTTTTTTTTGTATGCTTCACTCTGCACTTTGGGCTTCTAATAAAGTATTTATTATATAGAAAAGTCATTTTAATTATGGAAATTCCCACATTTGTTTCAGGTCGATCTTCTCTCTTTCCCTTTGAAGATGCCTTCCTGGACGACAGCCACAGTGATCAGGCCTTGTCATCTGGCTTAAGTTCTCCCACTCGCTGTCAAAATGGGGAACGAGTGGAACGCTACTCTAGAAAGGTGTTTGTTGGAGGCCTTCCTCCTGATATCGATGAAGGTAGTATGCATCCGTTAATGACTTTACAAAGGCTGGGTTTGTTCTTTGTGTGGTCTGATCCTGCCATATCTTTCCAAGTCAGCTTTAGGACATTTATCTCTTAATATGTAGGAGGTGAGGATATCTGATAGATGAGCAAGTAATAGATTACACACTTCAGGTCTGTTGTTCGTATGTGGCAACATAGCAGTCTCCTAACAGCTTCCCCTTTCCTAGTTAATGATTTGGGGGTAAATTTTAAAATAGTGAGAGCTGATACCTAAATTCCTACTATATGTTCATTATTGTGCTAAGCATTTCATATTGTATTATCTCATTTAATCCTCATAGCTATTTTATAAAGTATAGCCTACCATCTCTATTTTATAGAGAAGGAAACTGAGAATCAGAGAGAAATAATTTGTCCAGGGTTATATAGCCATTGGTGCAGTTAGAACTTAAAGTAGATCTGATTCCAGAGCTTTTGCTCATGTCTATTACACCGTATCATCTCACATTTTAATATAAGTATCTATTATTGAAAAGTATCTCCCTCTTTTAAAATAATGAAGATGAATTAGAATTTTTCTTAATAATATATTTGAGATACTACCAGTCTAAAAATGAGTTTTCACTTATGCCTAAAGCCAGTGAAAATATTCATTTTGGGCTGGGCACCGTGGCTCACGCCCATAATCCCAGCACTTTGAGAGGCTGAAGTGGGAGAATCATTTGGGACCAGAGTTTGAGACTGGCCTAAGCAGCAACATAGCAAGACCTTATCTCTACCAAGTAAATTTTAAAAATTAGTTAAATGTGGTGGTGCACCCCTATAGTCCTAGCACTCAGGAGGCTGAGGCAGAAGGATCACTTGAACCTAAGAGTTTAAGGCTACAGTAAGCTATGATCTTCCCACTATACTCCAGTCTGGTGACAGAGCAAGACCTTGACTAAAAAAAAAATAGAAAGAAAGAATTCATTTTAGTACATAGTAGGTTATCAATAGTTCGTTGAATGGATGAATGAAATGAAATTGTGACAAAGGTAACTTAAGGAAAAAAAGAACTCTAGTTTCAGTATGCTTTGGGTGTGCTATAAAAATACTCTATTAAAAAGACCTATTTTGCCAGTGTCATTCTCACTATGACATTTCTGTAATTTACCATGATTGTCCGTTTTTTCATGGTGAGGAAAGGAAAGTTTCTAAGAATAGTTTTATTTTAGACTTACTACCTTAAAGTTGTACATAGCTAGAGACTCATTTTCCTCCAGACTGTTTTCATATTTGTGTTAATCTCATCTCTTGATGAGACTTTTTTCTTTAAGATAAATCATGTATTTTTAGATTCAGGGGAGCCTCAATAAGATTAATTTTTGATCATGGCTGAGAGAGTGGTAACGTAAACCTAGGAACCAGGTTATAACTTTCTATTTTGAGTCAAAAGGCAGAAAGAGAAGATAACTCTACTGAGCTATAATTTTTGATTCATTTTCTACATAAAGTGTATGGTATATAGGTATGAGAGAAAGAGACCATTAGCTCTTTTTTTAAAAAATATTTTTCTCTTTTTAATGTTGCAATTGTAAACATTAGCTCTTAACATTACATTTCCTTATCACTTTTTATTGCCCCTATTCCTTACTAAGAGAATCATATCTATTTCTAAAATAATCCTAGACATTCCATATAAGTGACCATATTTTAAATATTTTCTGTACCTTGCTTTTTTTCTAAAATCAGAGAACATTCCTATTTTTAAAATCTTCGTTTTCTTTGACATAGATAGAGGTCACCTTAGCTAAAATCAGATTTTTTCTTCCAAATTCTTTATGTCAGGTTTATTGGCAGTAAAAGGAAATGAATTATAGTTAGAAACACACTTTGTATGATTAAAAGTGAATAACTGAATATAACCCAAGCAATGGTATTTTACTTAGTAGGTTTGACTTCTGTAAAAATGCTTTAGAAAATATCCCTCTATTTTTTTAATAAAAAGACATGTTTTGTGCTATTCTGATTGCAATATTTTTTCTCTTTTGCTAAAATTCCTTCTTTGTTTTGTAGATGAGATCACTGCCAGCTTTCGCAGGTTTGGACCTCTCGTGGTAGACTGGCCTCACAAAGCTGAAAGCAAGTCGTATTTTCCTCCCAAAGGTAATGCACTTTAAATGTCTCCACTGTCTGCCTATTAGAGAGGTAGCATAACAGTTCAATAAAAGGCAGCCTCTTAACTCTTGAAATAGCTGTTGACTTCCTTTCCCCCTCCCTGCAAATTAGGAAAATTTCAACATTGATCATCCTTTTATGTATTATGTTTCTACTTGGACACTCTTCCACCAGGATCACAATGATTGTTTCATGGCACCTATTTTATTGACAGTAAGAGTGATATTCTGAGAGCTGTGGATGAGCCTTCTGCTAACTTTTCATTATTTTGAGAAAAAAGATCTAGAGTTTTGAAGAATGTCAGCAATGGTAAAGGAAAAGATTATTTAGGGTCAAATTTTATTTATATTCCATAGCCCTGTGGTTTTATAGATTTTATAAACTCCAGACTTGGAAAACCTAGTGACTGAAGAATGATGTCAGATGAAATTACCTTTATACATTTCTATATCTTCAGTGACTTGGCCTGTTTGGGAGTGAAGGGCAAACTAACAAAAACTCTCCACATGACTTTGCTTCCCTTATTTTGGGGAAGCTCTTTTGGTATAATTTATAAGGGCATGAAAACACAGGCAGTCCCGGGTTACGGATGACCAGACTTACGGCATTCTGTACTTATAAACAGGCTCCCAAGGTTCCCCATGAGGATAATTTATAATAATTCGGGAACTAGTTTTTTCCATGCATGTAAACATGGTTCGTTGGCGTAGCATCTTTACCCTAGCGGCTAGTCTCATTGTTTATACGGTCACTTACAGCATCATTTTTGTCTTAACTTTTTAATTTGATTTTATGAGTATGTGTTCACCCTTATGACCATGCCTCCAAAGCAAAAGTCCACTGCAAGTCCAGGTGAGCCTGCAGCAAAGAGGAAGGTGATTAAAATGGAAATGAAAGTAGAAATACTTAAGCATTCAGAGAAAGCTAGACGCCATCATTGATTGAGAAAGCATTATTCAGTTGCTTGACTGCTGGAGCAATTATAAAGTATAAAGTGAGAATAATGGAACATGTGAAAGGCAGTGCTCCAATGAAAGCATCAGTTATTACTAAGCAACATAGTGGATTAATTATTGAAATGGAAATGTTATTGATTTGGTTAGAAGATTAAAATAAGCATAACATTCTTATTCGCCTAGTGTTGACAACATTGAGTGTTAACTTTTAAAAATTCTTTTTTGAAATTTCTCCTGCCTCCGTTCTAAACTTTTTGTATGAGAATTTGTTTTTATGTTCTGTTTGTTTGAATTAAAAAAAATAATTTCTGTAACTTATTATAGTACAGGGGTATTATTACAGTATTATACCATATTATTATTATGGTTAGTATATATGTGCTATTCATCAGGGATCCAAGATACAAACAAATCCAACGTAAAGACATTCTCAGGAACGTATCTTGTCTGTAACCCGGGAACCACCTATATATTGCTTTGTCCATGGTTTGTCATTTCTGCAGAATCTAGGGAACTTTTCTAGTGATAGTCACTCTGGATGTGTTCCTAGATTTATATGAAAGAGTGTTTGAGGTTAAAGAGAAAGTATCCTTCTGTGTTATGTTCTTTTTGTTTCTGAATTTTATGAGGTACATATGTTTTCGGTACATAATAATTTGCTTTTGTACAGTTTGAGTCAAAGTTACAAGTGTGCCCTTCAGTTAGAGTGCATTGTGCTACCAGTTAGGTGCGAATTTACCCATTGCCTCCTCCCCCCTACTTCATTTTGCTTGAATTTTACTAACATATGTGCACAGAAGTGTTGATCGATTAGTTCCAATTTCTGTGTTATGTTCTGTAGATATGTTTCAAGGATACTTTGCATCTCTGAAAAATGGCTTTTTGATATATATTATTGTGTAACATTACTCACCACTACAAGAGGAAGTCAAAAATACTTGCCCTTCCTGTGCCTTGTACAGGAATCAAATTATAGCTTACCCTGGTGAAGGCAAGTGGTTTCCTTTTAAATCTGGTTTATTAGATTTCTTTGTCACTTATACTTCTCTCTACTCTGTTTATAACCCATGAAAATAAGTTACTCACTATAAAGAGCTGTTGTTTGTTTTTAACATCTTGTGTTACTTCTCTCCAGAAAATTTTTATGTTAAAATTTAGTTCATATTGGGCCCGGGCGCGGTGGCTCACGCCTGTAATCCTAGCACTCTGGGAGGCCGAGGTGGGTGGATCGCTCAAGGTCAGGAGTTCAAAACCAGCCTGAGCAAGACCCTGTCTCTACTGAAAATAGAAATTAATTGCAACTAAAATATATAGAAAAAACTAGCCGGGCATGGTGGCACATGTCTGTAGTCCCAGCTACTCGGGAGGTTGAGGCAGGAGGATTACTTGAGCCCAGGAGTTGGAGGTTGCTGTGAGCTAGGCTAATGCTACAGCACTCTAGCTGGGGCAACAGAGTGAGACTATGTCCCAAAAAAAAAAAAAAATTTAGTTTGTATTAATCAGAAAAGATAATCATCATGCTGATTATTTCAGTGAAAGAATGTATTCAGCACCCTGTGGTACGTGAACTACACGTATAAAAATGCTTCTAATGATGCTAGTCATATCATGCATCAGGGTAGTTTTCTTCAGTGACTGAATGTTTTTACCATATTGTGGTGCATGTAACATACTCTGTAAAAATGACATATATAAAAAATGTTTCTAAGAGTGATAAAAAATCATGCTGAGAAGTTTATGAGGCCGGGTGAGGTGGCTTATGCCTGTAGTCCTAGCACTCTGGGAGGCCAAAGCAGGAGGATCGCTTGAGCTCAGAAGCTTGAGACCAGCCTGAGCATGAGCAAGACCTCATCTCTACTAAAAATAGAAAAAATTAGCCGAGTGTAGTGGCACTTTCCTGTAGTCCCAGCTACTCAGGAGGCTGAGGCAGGAGGATCGTTTGAGCCCAGGAGTTTGAGGTTGCTGTGAACTAGGCTGACGCCACAGCACTTTAGCCTGGGCAATAGAGCAAGATTCTGTCTCAAAAAAAAAAAAAAAGGTTATAAAACTGATACTGGGATAAAAGCTATCAGGTGATCATTGTAAAAATTAAAAAGGAGATAAGCATATATATTATCATGTTTAAAAAATTATCCCAAATCTACCTCTACTAGAGATAATCATTTTGCAAAATATCCTTCTATCTCTATGAATATATATTTATATGAAGTTTTAAATTTTCCATAAATTGTATCACATTATACTTGTTATTTTATAACCTACATTTTCCTCCCAGAAATGTTAACATCTTTCTATAACAAACCTACATTGTCCTTAACAACCTTAGTTTTCTTTAATCAAGCCTGTTGATGGCATTTAAGTTGCTTCCAGTTGTTTTCTCTCATAAATCATACTTCAGTGAATATTCTTGTGCCTTCATCTTTTTGCCCTTTTGTAATTACCTCTTAGGGTAAATTTCTATAAGTGAGATTACATGTTTATACAAATTGCCAAGCTGCCCATAAGAAGGCTCAGACATGTTTATGTTCCCATTAATAGTATCTACTTTGCAAAACTAAGTTTTGTTAAGAGTCTGGGAAAGGCTCTTTTTCAATCTGTGCCAATCTAATGATTAAAATAAAACCTTTTTTTTTTTTTTTGCATTTTTGTCTTTATTCACCATTTGATTTTCTTATCTTGCTGACCATATACTTTGTCCATTTTTATTTTGGGGTTTTTGTAAAGATTCCTTTTAAGGGTTTTTTTTTCCTAAAATACTTTCACCTATGTTTAAAATCTTTCCTCTCTACTTGTCATTTACTTATCAACCTTGTTTAATGTATTTTTGCAGTACCAAAATTAAAAGTTTTATGTAAGTATTAATTTATCAGTCTTTTCTTTATGATTTCTGGATTTTTGTGACATGCTTTTAAAGGTTTTTCCCACTGCAAGAAAGACAATAAGAAAATACTACTCATATTTTTTTCTAATATTTTTATTACTTTACTTTTTACATCGACATCTTGATTAATCTGGAATTTATATTGAAGTAAAGATACAGAAAAGATTTGTTTAATTTTTTCCATGTAGCTTGCCAGTCATCCCAGTACCATTTATAGGCTAGTTCATTTTTTCCCCTTTGATTTGAATTGTTAAAATTAAGTATTGGTTAGAAGGTCATCTCTTCTGTTTCTTTGGACCTGCTTGGTGTAGTATGATAGACAGTAGCCATGGGTAGCTAATGTGACAAGTTCAAATTGAGACATGATATAAAGTATACACTGGATTTTTTAAAAATGTAGATCCTATTAGTAATTTTGTTTACATGTTAAAATAACTTTTTGGATATATTCAATTAAATAAAATATATTAAAATTAGCATCAGGGGTTTTTTACATTTTTAAATATAGATACTGGAAAATGTTTAATTACATGTGTGATTCATATTATATTTCTATTAGACATAACTTCTCTAGAACAGGGGGAGCAAACTACCTGTTTTTGTATGGCTTTCGAGCTAAGGATGGTTTTTTACATTTTTAAGGAATTATATGTGGCCCACTAATCCCTTTACTGGAAGTTCGTTGACTCCTCCTCTAAAATAGCCCACAGAATTGCTCATTTAGTTTCTGGACATCCAGTGATAAGGGAGGCAGTTTATTTCAGAGGAAGTCTACACATTTGCAGACCTAGTTAGTTATTAAATTTTTTCTTCTGTAGTGTCAAATGCTTCCCTGTAGTCTTTACTCATTGGTCAATGGCATCCTATAAAGTAAAACAGAATAAGTCATCGTTGTGACATCCATTTCTTTATACTTAAAGGATTATCAGTTTCTCTTTACAAGCTAGATACTTTCATTCTCTCAGTTATATGTTATGTCTTAAGGTTTCTGGATCACCATTCTTGTCTGCTTCTCTGTGTATATATATCACATTTGACAACATCCTTCTTAAATTGGTTATTGAGAATTAAAGAGAGAATGTTAAGGTTAGTCTGAGCAGTACAGCCTCCATGTCTTTTGGAACTACTCATATCTAACAGTATAATAATACAGAACTATAGTACGTTAGTGCTGGTGCCCTCATTTTATAGCTGAAGTTAAGCGTTGAGATGGACCAGTGAGAGCTAGGCCAAGAAGAAAATCTGATCTCCTGACTCTGGTCCTCAGGCTTGCATCCTCAGAGAGCAGATTGCCTTTCTGGTGATTGAGGTCAGGGAGGAGAAATAATTATTAGACTATTGTTGGTTCCTGTTATGTTTTGCTCTCAGCTAAAGTCTGAAGGTTATCCTATTTTAGGAGAACCTAAAGAAATTTGGTATTATTCCAAGACTAAAGTAACTTTGAGAATAATGCTCATTGCTTAGGATGCTGGGAATATCTAAGTTGTTCACCTTAAACTGTTCAGTGCCTTCTTAATAATAACCCCTCTTGCTGAAATTTTATTTTCCTTAGGACACCTCACATTGGCCGTTAGGGACAGTTTGACCATGAGTTTCAGACTTACGTGTAAGTAGAAAGGAAAACATGCACCTTCCACCGTTAAGCCCTTCAGCCTTTCTGTCAGAAAGTGTATCCCTAATGAGATAGACAGAATCATCCATTAATCCAGCAGGTTTACTTGGGCAGATTTGAAGTGGGGTTTTTAAAACCATAACCATTTTCAGTGGGTTGTAGAGATCTTAAAATCCATGTAGAGAAACAGTGTTCAGGCATATCAACTGTCCCCTTAAATGTTTTTGGGCCAGCAGAGGGAGAGATGAGGTGGACTGGAGCTCTCTCCAGCACAAGGGCCACTGAGACATTTAATCAACCATTTGAGGATATGCAGAACTCTGGATCAGGTTGTCTGTGAACCACAAGCAGGGAAATGCTTGGTTCTCTCCAGAGCACTACTGAAAACATAGAAAGTGAAGGAAGGCATGGAAGTCACAATATTTGTCTTCATGAGTTGGTCCCAGACGTCACAAACTTATAGTCCTATGGGGGAGATAAGAAATTAATCAAGTAGTCACAAAAGTAAACATGATTACAAACTGTGATAAGTTCCCCGAAGGAAAAATAAAGAGTGCAGTAGATACCCCTATAATATGCTAAAATTAAAAAAAAAAAAAAAAAAAAAAAAAAAAAAAAAAAAAAAAGAGTGCAGTAGAGATTCTAAAAAGGGGACTTAGACTGGGGACATAGATTAGTGTGGCCCTCTTGTTAAATACCTGATACCAGTAATCTCTATTGTTATTCTAATTATAGGCATTAATATTATAATGAAGTAGTAGAACCAGAACAAAGCAATCTAGTTTTCATTGAACAAGTATTATTTTATAAGCAACAAGAACAACCCTGCCTCCCAGCAGAACCAACTGTCAACATTTGTCTGTTCCCTTCCAGTGTTTCATGTGTATCTTATTTTTAATGAGGTTGTAATGATTAACAAAATACAATTTTGTATTCACTTTCCCTACACCTCTTCCTTCAAGTTTCTACATAATTTTCATATTTTCAAAGAGGGTGCCTAACTTATTGTTGTACCATAGTTTACTTGCTTGTTTGGGCTATTAGAAATAGTTCTTGTTAGTATATTTTTGTATATGCTCTTTTCTTTCAGATTATTTTCTTTAGGATAAATTTGGAGAAGCTTACTTAACCAGAGTTAAAAGAAATGAGAATCTTAATGACTCTAGATTTGATATCACATGGCTTCCCAAAGCAATTTTCTTTGTGAAGTTTATGCTAATTTTGACATCTGCATCAAATTTTTTGCTTAGTTCCAAATCAGACAAATGGTACATTGCATTTATGAACTTACCTTTTTGCTTCTGTGATTGGCATGTAATGAACCCCTGCAGAAGTGAGGGATCGCATTATTATGAATCTTGTATATGAAGTGTTTAAATCTTTTTCTCTCAGGTCTCATCTGTTGAATCTTGAGTGTTTTCTAACATCATCTCCTATCATTCTCTCCCTTACCCCCTCTGGCCAAACACTACTTTTCTATTCTTCGAGGGCCTTAGTGTACTTCATTTGATCTGAATGCAGCCCTTTCTTATTTCCCTTAGACCTCTGCTCAAATGTCACCTTAACAGAAAAATCTTTCCTGATTTCCTTATCTAAAATAGCAGCCCCTCTACTCTCTTTTTCTCTATTCTTCTTACTCTCATTATATTTCCTTCATTTTATTTTTCTTTAAAATGCTTATCACAACCTGAAAAAATTAAATGTGTTTTTCTGTCTGTTTTTCAGACTGGAATATAAGTTTTATGAGAGCTAGATGTTTTTTATGTTTCATTCACTACTCTATACCAAATACCTTGCATACCTGGCTCAGTGGCCTTCAGGTATTTATTTGTTAAATGAATGAATTGTATCTTTGCTGAATTCATTACTTGCTCAGAGTAGAACCCACCAAATTTTAGGGCTGGAAAGTTCTTTAAAGATCATCTCATTCATTCTAATGTAACCTGTATTTTAAACTAAGACTCAAAGAGGTGAACTATGTGCTTTTCATAAGGGCACACAGCTTTTATTAGACAGACTTGAACCTGGCAGACCAATAGTTTATACTGTTTTACCTGATGAATAATAAAGGAAGTCTTTTTTATTTGTTTAATTAGTGTATATCATTTGTGGGAAAGGAAGACAGGTTTGATATATGTAATCTGATAAATTATGGTGTTATTTATAAGGCTGGATTTTATATAAAAATTAGCGACTTAAGCTATATGACCCAGGGTACATTTTCACAGCTATTTGAAAATGAAAATGGCCCTTGACTTTTTCCTGAGTCCTTGTATTCTGTTTGTCACATTCACATAGCTGGAGTATTTTCAAAGAGGTGGTTTAGGCCTAGGCTGTAGGTCTGAGCTGCCCTTTAGCCATGACTTAACCATGGAATTCTGCCTCTTGGCTGATGCCATACCATTTCTCAACATGGGTAAACTGTTTCATAGTTGAGTTATTTGACTACAAGGATCAGAGGTTCTCTTGTACCACCTCAATCAGAGGTGTGGTTATGAGTGACAAAGGGAGCTCAAGAACTGGAGCTGTGATAAAACCAGGTGCCACTGGAGGTTATACTAGATGTGGCAGGCTGCAGGGATTTGGACAGTGGGAGTTACTAATTCTCCATTGTAATGTTCCTCCATTATCGTGACTCAGCGTGACTCAGCTCAAGTTGTTTTCATATTTCTAGTTGAATTCCAGAGAGAGGGAATCCGATTGGCCCAGTTCATCTTTTAATACCTATCTGTGACTCAGGTCGTCCTAATGATAGGTCCCTAGAATCTTTGACTACTTAATAGAAGAACAGCTTAGTTCTGCTTCCTTGAGCATGAGACTGTGAATGTGGCAGCTAGGAAGATAAGTGGGACATGACAAGCTTGATGGTAACTAGCATAACCTCCCTCATTGCCTCCTGGGAGAATGTCCCATGTCCAAAGTTGCTGTGATTCAAGGTACCAAAAGATTTCTACCCACACGGAGCCTTCTACCCTTGAGCTCCATTAAGCAGCTGCTCCTGCTACTGTAATAGTTTCACCTTTGGTGGTGGGACAGATGATGTGGGATCGGGGAAAGAGCTGGCATCTTCTGGGCAGTGAGCACAGCTGTGCTACCACTGTTGGCAGAGGCCTCTTGGGCAAAGTCAAGACAGCATCCGGCTGTAGACGTTTGACAGGAGATTGGCCATGTGGCTGTGATCCTGTTTTCAGAAGTCGGTGATGCTGACAGTGGAATGGAGGAGGCTATTATTCTCAGCTTACTTGGGCAGCTAGTGTTAGCTTGGCAGTCCAGGGGCATAGGGTCCAGGTGAATAGAAATAGTAATAGTCATGCAGCTTAATGCAAGTGTGACCCAAGTCTTGTACGCTGATGATTCCCACCCACTTTCAGAAAAGTGTGTACTCCTGAGTGCCTTTTTCTGCTGGTGATCATGTATTTCCTCTGTACTGGCCAGGCTGGCTTGCCTGCTGTTCCTTTTGACCAAGGTCATGCTGTTGTGGAAGTTTATACAATACCAACACGGCTTGTGAACCTGGCATAAGCCAAGCCACATGTGATTCAGATTGACTTTTAGCCGCCAGCTAAGGGGATACTGTTTAAGGAACAAGGAAGAGGACTCTACTTTAAATGGGCAAAAACAGGTCATTGTGTAGCTGCAGTGAGCTGGAGTGTAGCATCTATTTCTTTTTCTTTCAGCTTGTCTAAATCTGGCTTTGAAAAGGAAAGTTTTCAAACTTCACATTTTTCCCTTGTAACATAACATGAATGGAAATAAGTCAGTGCTGTTTTAGGCCCAGACTCCCAAGTTTTCTACCTTCTGAGTTATATAAACTGATGAGTTGGGAAGCTAAGGGATTTTAGCCTGTGTTTAACCTTTTGCAGTTTGTAATCTTTTTAGTAATATTCTGCCTTTTTTTT
>VBSM01003143.1:23093638-23104867 GCA_008086735.1 Cheirogaleus medius
TTTTTTTTTTTGTAGAGATGAGGTCTGGCTCTTACTCTGGATGGTCTAGAACTAGCCTCAAGCAATCCTCCCACCTTGGTCTCCAAGAGTGCTAGGATTACAGGCATGAGTCGCCATGCCCAGCTGTGACCTTATTCTTGAAAGGATCCTTTTCTATTTTGTTACCTTGACCTTCAGTTTCTTAAAATCAAAAGGGAAATGTGTCTGAAGGATTCTTCCTTGTTGATGTTTTAAAATCCTCTAATTTCTGTTGTCATCTGGGTTTGCTTGACCTTGAGGCATCAGAAGATGTTTTAGTAGGTGAAGATATCTTAAAGTTATTTTCATGGGTGATTTTGGGTGTTTCTGGTGAATTCTGTTTTGGTTGGAAGGCCTAAGGTGGGAGGTAGAGTTGAAGGCAGTTGTTGGACTATAGCCCAGAGGGGCCTTCAATCACACTTCTTATCTGTAGTGCTGTTGTCATTACAGAGAGTGGCAGCTTGCTGACCTCTGAGTAAAGATGATTGTTTTGACACAGGATTATTTGTTGTAAAAGAGCCATCCTGAAGAAATTGGTAAACTATTATGGGACATTCCATGGGAAAGGAGAGGAAGTTGTTTGTAGACTTTTCTTTTGGTAATAACATTTGTAGCAGGGTTTTGTGACTTAGTTGTTTTTACTTTGTCTACTGCCAATGTAGACGTTTATGGCTGTGAGATAGGCCTAAGTGAAAATCTGCATGCTTTTGTGGTAACCACTCAGTTGCTATGGGGAGACAATGGCTCTTTCCTCTGATGTCCAAGATCAACTCAAAACCAGATTTGATGTGAAGATTCCAGAGGGTGGGCAGTGATGTGGAGGAAAGGTGCAGTCAGCCTGGAGGCCTTGCAGAGGCAAGGGGCTGGAGAAAGTCCCAGCTCACTGAGCATGCCCATCACCAGGCCTTTTTGATATGCCTGTGCATAGTTCAGTATATACACAGAATGGAGTTCTCTCCAAGGGCAAGATGTCCAATATGCTTCTTATGACCTTTGTGGAAGATTTGTACCAGTATTTAATCTGGTAAGGCAAGAGGTTTGAGAGAATCTACTGAGGCCTCCTCTTTATGATATTTACGTTTTTTAACCCACTCATCTTTAATATTCTCTTTGGCAAATAGAATTAATGTTCTCCCATTAAATGAAAACACTGAATTTTTAATAGATTCCCTGGGACTTAGTGATAGTTTGAAATTGTTTGCAACAAAAGAGAGGATATAAAGAAATGATGCATCTTTTCTACTGAATCCTGTTAGGTTTTATTTTTCCTGCCTAGCCACCAGCTGAATCCTCTGACCCATCTAGCCTGGGGCTAACGCCCAGAAAATAGCTCTGAGTCCTAACACATAGACAGCCTCTCTTGAAGCTACATGCCCATCCATTGAGCTTGGAGCCTTCTCCTGTGTGTTGGCTTCTGCCTGTTGCAGTGGCCACTCTGATATGCTGGGGAGTGGCTGGTCTTTTCCCTGCTGTGTTTCCTTGGATGCTCTGTATAATGGATGAGGAGTTGGAGAAAAGGCTAAAAAAAGAATAGCCATTATCCATCGCCACTGACATTATGTGCTGCCTAGGACTCCAGAGAGCTCTGCTTTTTAGCCAGTTGATTATGAATTAAACATCTTTGTGTGAAAATCTTTTGTATATGAGAGTTCTCTTTCTTCTCCGCCATTTACATCTTTCTGGCATGCAGTGTACTCGAGAACAGTATTGGTGATGGTTTCATTTGAGGTCAGTAGAGGACTGGGAGTCAAGGTGTGAGAGCTGAGAGATTTAGTGAAGCTACCAGGGTTGTAACAAGCTTAGACTAATTCTTGATGGTCCTTTGCTCAACTGTCATTCATTAATGCCAATGTGGCAGCAAGTGTCAGAGTTGGCCCTTGAATATCTGTTGTCCTCTTTGAAGTCATTGCTCCCAAGTCAGGGTCCTTGTTCCTCAGGACTTCAGTGGCACTTTTTGTCCCCACTTATCTCCCTCAGCTTTGTAGTGAGTAGTTAAAAACAACTTTGTGGAGATACAATTCACACACCATACAATTGCCCAATTTAAAATGTATAGATCAATAGTTTTCAATATGTTTCCAGAGTTGTACAACCATCACCATGGTCAATTTTAGAAAATTTTTTATCATCCCCCAAAGAAACCCTGTATCCATTCCCTCTAGCCCTCCAGTCCTAGACAACCACTAATCTATTTTTTATGTCTTGATAGATTTGCCTATTCCAGACATTTATTTTGTCTGGCTTCTTTCACTTAGCATTATATTTTCAAGGCTCACCCGTTGTAGCATGTGACAAGCCTAGAGCTAAGTGAAAATTGGAGGGCAGGTGATGTTTGTTTCCTGCCTACTAGTTAGCTGTGGCTAAGGCCAATGGTGAATCTACTTACCCTCATTAGGGATAACTAGACCTATTTAGTGGAAGTTACATAGAGGTGTTCTGAACTTGCTCCCCTGAGTAATTATGAAAATTAAACAAGGAAATAAATGTCTGTGAGTACCTAATATAGTGCCTGGCACATGAGAGTCTCAGGTTCCTTTGTCCCACTTGAACTTCTTAGATTTCAGTAAGAATCTGCCAAAACGAAACATAATTTTTAAATTAGTACTTTAATTTACTAATTCCTCCCCCACCCTTTTGTTTTTGTTCTTCCCAAGGTTATGCCTTTCTGCTGTTCCAGGAGGAGAGCTCAGTACAAGCTTTGATAGATGCCTGCCTCGAAGAAGATGGGAAACTGTACCTGTGTGTGTCAAGCCCCACCATCAAGGATAAACCGGTAAGTAATATGCAGCCAGTTGTTGCTTTTCCAGAGCACATATGCAATTGGAATGGCTGATCTCCTCCTCCTCATAATGGAAATGCTAGTAACTGGGATCCTCTTGCCTGGCTTGATGTAGCTATGCAGTCGACTTGGACTGTTGCTGGTGAGGGGAAGCTAATAACAAATGATTCGATATTTCATTTTATACCTTTGGACCGTGTATAAACAAATGTGCTCTTGTCTTCTACTTCACAGCTCTCTTTTAAGCTAATTCCTATTCGGAAACTCTGAATGGAGGTAAATAATGCTCTTAGTGGTTTTGGCAGCTGGTTTCTGTTATTATTTCAGATCAAGGACAAGAGTAATTTATTTTTAAAAAAGATCATAATTGTTGATGTTTATGTGCCTTTGAATGCAAGGCATTGTTCTGGGTGATACCCATAGCTAGCTAAATAGAGCCTTCTGGGCCAGGAGCTTACACTCTAAAATGGATAGTTTTAACAGGGCAGGAGAGGGGAAAGACAGAGAATGTGGAGCTGAAACCCTAATGCAGAGTTTGTGGCTTCTGAGCCAGGGTGTGAGTGAGTCCTTGGGTAAGGGAGGAATACCGCTTCCTTTCTCCAAGCAGGGTAGGAATCAGTGCAGAAGGCGGCAAGACCATATTCCGAGCAGAAGGAAAGAAGCTGGTTAATGTACCTGAAGTAGGGATCCGGGGAAAGTTGGCAAGAGTGGGAATGGGGTGACTTTGTGTGTCAAGACTTGGACATAGAGTGGGAAATAGAGTAAAAATAGTGATGTTGAGTGGGCAAGAAACCGAAGCTATATACTACAGGGCCTGCAGCAGCCCCTGTAAGACTTGTACCAGAAGTGTGGGGCTTTCTTAGCAACCAGGTTTATTCTCAGAAATGAGCATGGGGAAAGAATTGGGGTTGGATATAGAAGTTCCCAGTTTAAGTCTTGACTCTAGCATTTAAATATCTGCTTAGCTTTGACTAAGTCACCTAATCCTTTCTGAACAGTGGTTTCCTCACCTGGGAAATGGAAGAGTAATCATTCTTCTCTGGGTTGTTGAGAGGCTCGGATAAGAAGAAATTGAATGTGAAAGCGTTTGGTAGAGTCAGGTACTTGTACAAATGTAACTGGTTGGTGTTATCAGCCCTACATAGTGCTGTAGAGCAAGATTAGAGCTCCGCTACCTGGTCACATCTGTTGAGAAGGATGACGACCTCTTGAACAGGGTTTACAGTTGGTTGCGAAAGTGATATTGGGACTTGGCCACCCATGAGGGGGCAACTGCAGCATTTAAAGCAGAAGAGGGAACTATTAATACTAAAGAATGGGCATATTGAGTCATAGCAGAATAATTAAATGATGTAGAAAAATAAGCAAGGATTTAGCCAATGTGAAAGTGCCCCTATAATTTTCAAATTTTGGGACCATTGCCAAATTTTGGTAACAGTGACAATGTTGGATAGGGTAGCTATGCAAGTGGAGAAAACAGGAGGAAGAAGTAGGGGAGGAAAGAGTAGGGAGCCTTTGTTAACTTTGATCTTTATTTAAACACTGTAGAGAGACTGTGTATGATGTGGGAAGCATGGGGACTAACTACAGTGGGAGTGTACAGTGTTTCATCTGAGTAAATAAGAAAGCTGAAATAACTTCTCTAACTCTCTTTGGAGTAGTGTGAGGTTAGAAAGTCTATACCCAATTTGGCAGGATCAGACGTCTGAGAGATAAATGGCCAACCTCCAGAGAGCCTTGGTCACATACTATAAAGAAATATATTTTTATATATAAAAAGGCAGAGGGATAGAAGTACACATTGAAATAGTTATGTCCATAGTAGGTTAAGAAGCTATTGAATTGAAGTGAGGAAGCAGGAGATGAGCACACAGGGCTTATGTACCTTGGAAGGGTCACGTCATTGGCTCTGTAGGGAAGGAGGATAATATGTCTTGTAAGGCAAGCCCGCAGCTTGACAGGCTGTCTCTTGAGAGGGAAGAGAGCAGCAGGAGTTGCAGATGGAGGTGGTGTGGAGGCAATGCCATTACTGTTGAATGTTTTCACTCTAAACACATGTATTACCCTTGGTTAGAAGGACTTTTGAAAATAATTAGTGTAATTATCAGTTTTGGAAATGTTAATGGGGAAACTAACTTTCATTGTTTGTGTTTCTGCAAATTTCTGCCTTATTGCAGTTTTCGTTTTCTGAGCTCAAGTGCAGCAGTTTTATTGGAGCTTGTTGAATTCTGAACAGTGACTGCCAATCACACTTTTTTTGACCCAGGCATACTCAGAATTTCCAGCATAAATAGTTTGAATAAAACTTAGAATGGAAAACATGAAAGTCCCCAAACACCTGTAATTTTAATGAGCTGGATCCCATTTGGGGTTCTAGCCCTTTCAGCTCCATTTTTGAAACCTTTTCTTTCTTGGCTTTAGCTCCACATCCACCACTCCCAGCCTCATTTGATCATACTTCCTTACCCAGGTTCTGGTATATTCCACCTTATTGTGGATGCTCCCACAAGGAAAAAAAGGTAAGAGCTGGGTTGAACCTTGGGAGTAAATGAGAATCTTGGCAGTAGCTCAAGGCAAAGTCAACCTTTGGAGCTCATTGACCAAACTTTTTTTGAGCTATAGCTCTTTCTTCCTCCTACCTCTTGGCTCAACTAGCCTTTATTACCTTTCAGGATTACCAATGCCCTTGTTCTGTTGTTTAGTTCTCTCTGACCCTCCTTGGAAATACACCATGTTCCAAAATGACCTTGCACATTTTCTACCTTTGTCCTTCTTTCTCATCCCTTTCCCTCAAACTCCCATTACCTTTGAGTGTATCAGGTTAATCAGATTGTTTTTCTAATGCAGAGCCTGATAGCAAGGCCCCCTTTCACCTGTCTTGTCCAGGATCATGTTTGTTTTTTAACTCAAATGAATTCCAAATTAGTTGATTTCAGGTTGTATTAGGGAGATATTTTTGGTCAGTGATTGCCTTTCTTTAAATGACTCTACTCAAACTATTCTGTATACAGGTCTGGTCCTGAAAGATGGCAAAAGGAACTGTATTTATGGCGTAATTAATTGACACCTCAGTCCCAAAGAGTGGGAAGACAAATTGGCAAGAGCAGGAGCTTTTGCAAAGCTTCTAGATCTGTGATTTTTTCCCCTCCTCCAGTGAGAGGAGTCCATAGCTCTGGTGTCCCAGGCGCATTAGAAAATAGCTGTGTCCGTCTGCAGGCTTCCAGTAAGATAGGCAGACATTGT
Source organism: Cheirogaleus medius (assembly GCA_008086735.1). Lineage (NCBI taxonomy): Eukaryota > Metazoa > Chordata > Mammalia > Primates > Cheirogaleidae > Cheirogaleus > Cheirogaleus medius. The sequence goes on from VBSM01003143.1 coordinate 23,099,679, forward strand.
CGACAATGGTCCCTCTCATCAAGGTGACTCTACTTTTTGACTGTATAAATAGACTGAACCTGAAGGTTCAACCAGCAAGGGGATAGAACAAGTCCTAGAAGGTTTAGCAGAGATAGGGGCTGAAAAAGAATGACCTTGAAAAGGAGATGAGGAAGGGAGATGTTTATAGCCCTAGAACACATTAGCCAGAGATGCAGGATATAGCAAACACCTCGAAAGGAAGTATCAAAAGTTTTCTGCTTCCTCTTCCTCACAGTTTATAGCACAATCACAACTTCTATATATCCTGAAATATGAGAGATTGATTTTGCTGTATTTTTAAGCACTGTATTACCAGACTAAAGTGTGCTTATGTAGGGTCTGTTCTTTATCCTATTGCTCAGGTAACATGGTCATCCACTTAAAACTTGAAAACAAAAAATGAAAAGAATGGTGGAAATAAGGAATTTGAAAGTAAAGTCTGGTTTAATTCTGTCCAATATGTCTATCATTCTGGTCTCTCCTACTGCCATTCATATACCAGTGGGATCTTTAGCACTTTTAATCACTCCTCTTTAGTTACAAAAGTAGTCCCAGATCATTTGCCCATGACTTAAGACCCTCCCAGTCTGGCTTCAAATTTTTTCCAACCATACCTTTTTCTGCTTTCCTTCTGAACCCCATGGTATAATGAAACTGAATTATTTCTGTTGCCATCTCAATTTCTAATTCCACCTTATTTCAAGACCCCTTTCAAATGCCATCTCTTTCATGAATCCTTCCCTGATCACTACACCATCTGTAGGGAATCATGCCATTATTATAGCTATCTCCAGCCCCACAAAGCCATCTTTTTAAAATGGTGCGCCTTCCTTCAAGCCATGTTTGAATGCCTACTATTGTCAAGACACAGTACTGGTTACTATGAATTTACTATGAATTGACATAAAATCTTGTGTTCAAGAAGTTAATAGTATAATGGGTAGATAAAACAAGTATATAAATACTCAGAGTGTCTGCGGAGCCTGGCAGAACATAAAAGGTTCTCAAATATTTGTCAAATTAAGAAAAATAAAACAATGAAAGTATGATTCAGATTATGTACTTTGGAGAGTTCATATGTACCTAGAATGATGAAAAGAACTTCCTGGATGAAGTGTCATTTTGAAGTAGGCCTTGAAGGATGAGGAGAAGGCAGAATTGGCCAAGAGAGGGCTGGAGGTATGGAGAATAGACATTTCAGGGAAAGGCAAAAACATGACCATGGAAATGGTAAATTGTATGACATGAATGGAGAACATTTAGGTTAGTTAGATGGAGCACAAATGTATGAAAGGGAATAGAGAGGAATTAAATTGGGAAAAATAGGTAGCAGCTAAGTTATAGGACACCTTGATTGATTTCCTCAGTCCTTTGTGGTATTTTTACTAAGATTATTTCATTATCGACCTACAACTTCCTAAAACATAACTATAATTTTATCTTGGCCCAATCAAATCTGATTTTATTTGTCCATCTTAGAATCCACGGCTGTATCAGCATGTGTGTCATATCCCACCTAAGAAATCTTTAGCATTTCTGATCATCTTGATTTATTTGTTTCTTGAATTCTTGGTCTAAATTTGTGGTTTGGGGCACCATTGATCATAGGAATTTCTCCAAAGAAGGAATTCCTTTTCTAAAATGAGAGAAGGACCTCCTATTCATAATAAATCCTATTTTTTACCCTGAGTCTCTGAATTTGCAGAGTTTTTTAGTGCTTGAGTCTTTGGGAGCTATATTCCTTTTCCAGGGAGGTCTAAAAGATGTTGCATTTCCATATATTAAATGGTAGCTGGTAGACAAAATAGCCAATGCTGTCCCTTAAAGGATCATATTCAGTGTTTTCCAAAGTGTGTTCTGAAGAACTCTTTTCCAAAGACGTCTCTTGAGGAGATCATAGAAAAAAGGTTTGTTTATACCAATAGTAGGTATCCTTTTTTTGAGCACTTGGTTTGTACATTTTATATCCATTTTCTCCTTGAATTATAGGTTCCATAGCCAAAAACATGTGGGAGACACAGATATATTAGGTTCTGAGAAATCTTACAGTATATAAGTTTGTGTAAAATTGTTTAATCCAGCATTTTACATACCTGCTTTGTGGATGATATTTGTGCAGATTCCTGTGGAATTAATATTCCGTGAAGCTCACTCAAAGAATAGGCTTCTTCCCAGGAAAAACTTAGGTAACCTGAAATTTTATGTGTGCATTCCCCTTAAGAGTTTTAGTAATGAGCATTCCAGTAACAACATCCTTGTCCTAGTGCCATGGAGCTGAAAATGCACATTTTATGTAGCCATTGGACAAAATTGTCTGGCTGGAGTGCAAGATTGCCTGAGGCTGTGAACCTGGAAGTTAAAATAGCTAACTACAGTGCTAGTTTCATTGCTATATCATTTTTCTTGAGCTTTTCTAATTGCTAGTTTTGTTAGTAGATCTAAGAAGTGTCTATTGGTCATTTCTTAATGCATTAAAAATGGGCAGAATGAGTTTGGAGAGAAGAGAGGAATTAATCACTCATTAGTAAAAATTCATTTTTACTTGTCCAGGAGCCTATCTGGAAGCTATGATTAGTGGCCACCAGCCAACAGGACAGGTTGCTTTGCAGGCACACAACATGATTGTAGTGGAAAGGCTATATTAAACTTTGGGTCAGATAAACCTGGAATTCAGTCCTGAGATGACATCATTGTTCTGATCTAAGCTTCCTTATCTCTAAAGTGGAGATAATTTTTAGAGCATATGGTGTGGTGACATTTAAGTGTGACTGTGTAAAATGCCTAGCTCATTCTGAAGCCAGTGTGGCCAAAAGAAAAAAAAATGCCTAGCACAGTGGTGCATTAATGTAAGTACTCACAAGAGCTAGTACTTTCTTTTTTCTTTCAAAAGGGAATCAGCTATCATGCTTATGTTTTATAAGCGATATGGAAGCATCAGCAGTAATGATGAACATTAGGTAATTCCCATCACTGAGTCGGTCACCTGGTGGTATCAGAAATTTGTGCTGATTAAATCCAAGCCCTTGGTCACCCACTGATGACCAAACATACTGTATTTCCATGCCCCTGGAAGGTGGCTCTCAGTGGAGTGAGGAGAGTAATCAGAGCTATAGAAAGGTAGCTGCTGGACATCTTCTTGTGGCACCAGTGCCTCCCCCTCAGGAGCACCTTTGTTTACTCACCAAACCTACACAAAGCACTCAGTAAGGGTTAGGCACTGTGCTGGGCAATTGGGATCCACACAGATACATGGTCTCAGCCTTAGAAGTTCCTAGAGTCCAATGGAGGGAAATAGACATGTGACCAGTAAGTGAACTAAGGAGCCACAGGTGCTCTGATAGCAGTGTTATAGGGAGTAGTTGCGATGAGGGGAACTGCTCAAAGGGAAGAGTGGTCATGTGTTCTGGAGGCAGTCAGGAAAGCTTTTTGAGAGAAGGTGTTGACTTGAGTCATCTGACTATAACATTTAATTGATAATGGCTTTATTAAATCAATCATAGTACAAGGATATACATAACTATTTTCACAGTGCAGTTTATGCATGCTTTATTTCTCCACTGGGTGCCCTTATAAAACAGTATACTAAGGGCTATGTTTTAATCATTCATCAGTAACTGAAGGTCCCAAAGGGACTGTAAAGCCTGTGGTTTCTTTGTATCAGGTAGGCTCTGTAGCTAGGTGCAGGTGACAGGGATTTCCTTTTTGTGCTTGGATTGTTTCCTAAACCTGATGGTGGACTTGGAACATCCTGGGAGAGCATGAAAGAATTTCCCAGGGTTACTTTTGGTTCTCTGTCTAGGAAGAAAACTGGCTATTTTGACGAAGTTCTCTGGGGCCTACTTATATCTAAGGAATAGTCTGTATGTGAGACTTACAGCTTTTCCCTTGAGGCCTGATGGAGTTCTGACTGGAAGCCCCAAAGCTACCCAGGATACAGATTCGTATTGAGGCCAAAGACTCTGATCAGGTATTAGGTTCCTTTCTCTCTAGTTCCCTCAGAAGATACAGGAGGAACATCTCCTTTTCCTCACCATTGGGTGGAGAGCAGCAGCACTTGAGAATAATAGATAGTATCTAACTCCTAGAAATTGGCTGACCTGTTTGTTAGGGAGCTGTGTGGTTAAAATTACATCAAAATGAGATACCAAATATGAATGTGTTTTGAAGAGTCTAACCACAATTATTGTGTGGCTGTTAGTTTTGGTGGTTGGTAATAAACTAACTCCTTATACCATTGAAGAGATAAAGATGCCTCATAAACCACAAACTAGTTTATTTCTGATATTGCTAGGGGCACTCCAGTAATTCTGGGATGCTTAAAATAGAATTGCTGACAGCTAGGGCGGGTCTGAGTTCATTACCACTGCAACTGCGCCGTTGCAGCTGTATGTCAGCGGACCTAGGTTTAGCTGACTCATCCTGGTTATTGGGATGGGCTGGGATGCTGCTGCTTGTTGGGGAGAGCAGTCCTGATGGTTCTGCAGTATTGTTTTTCTGATTCATGTAGACTAAACGGATTGTAGGATTAGGGAGAGAAAAATGGAGACTTTTTTCCTAAAGAGCTGGAGTTTGAAGGGTACTAAAAAGAAGAAAAAGGAAACCAAAAGGGGGAAATGGGGGTGGGAGAAGATGGAAGAGCTGAGCTGAGGCGAGTTCTTTATGGGAAAGAGAAAAAATAACTGAGAGGGAATCTGGTCAGGTAGTTTCCTGAGCTGGCCACCTGATTGCACTGTTAACGCTGAACAATTCGGTTGCTTTTTGGAGCTGCCTTGAGATGAACATAGAAAACAAAGGCACTATGCAGATGGATGTTTATGTGATGGTGTTGTAACCTAAGGAGGTGACCAGGCAGGGATGAAATATAGGGTGAGATGTTCAAAATGAGCTCAAGACATTATTTATAGGTAGATGAGTATTTAGGTTAAATTGTGGTCTAAACTGAGAGAATTCTAGAGGGGTAGGGAGACTTGGTCATATTTAGAAATTTGAAGCCCTGAGGTTTATGTTTAAAAATTATTGTTAAAACTGTGTTTTCCCTTATCCTATAATTAAAGACACAACAAAAATGCCTTTTATGTTTAATTATAACTGAGAAGTTTTTATAAATTTTCAATGAAATTTTCTTTTTAGGAAATGAGGTTATCATATACCTTTTTTTTTTTTTTTTT
>VBSM01003143.1:23104986-23122852 GCA_008086735.1 Cheirogaleus medius
TTTTTCCAGAGACAGAGTCTCGCTATGTTGCTCAGGCTGGTCCCAAATTTCTGTCCTCAAGTGATTCTCCCACCTGGGCTTCTCAAAGTGCTGGGATTATAGGCACGAGCCACTGCGCCCAGCCATATAACTTTCTGTCTAAAGAAGTGACCATATTGCATTTCTTAAATATTTGTCCTAGCACTTGGCCTAATCTTATCTTTATTAATGATGTTTAGTTTTAAATAGGATGAAACTCTAATTTTATATAGAACTATAATTATTTTATTCCTTATTAATGGCAAAATAGTCAAACTGGTCTGATAACATATATTTTATGCAGTTTAGTTAGAAAATTTTCAGTTCTTTGAATAGCTATTTAGTATTTAAATTTACTATACTCTCACCCATTTAAAGTTAATTTTTATGGAAGCAGCAATAGCAGGAAATAAGTGAGGAAAAGACTTGGGCTGGAGTGAAGTTTCTGAAAACATTTTATTCAATTAGTCATTATGCCAGAGTTTTAATTTATTTAGTTAGTTTTGAGAGATTGGGTCTTTCTCTGTCACTCAGGCTAGAGTGCAGTGGTGTAATTATAATCCACTACAGCCTCAAGCTTCTGGGCTCAAGCAACCCTCCCACCTCACCCTCCCAAGTAGCCAGGACTACAGGTGTACTCCACCACATCTGGCTAATTTTTCTTAGTTTTTTAGAGACAGGGTCTTTGCTACATTGCCCAGGCTGGTCTTGAACTCCCAGCCTCAAGCAAAACCTCCTGCCTAGTCACTGAGATTACAGGCATGAGCCATAGTGTCCAGCTATTATGCCAAATTTTTATACATCCTAAGAGTAAGATATACTAGGGCAGTATTATCCAAAGTATGGATATTAATAAATGTCATACAAAAAAATAGGTTCTTTGGAAATAATTTTGGAAATGCTGGATTAAACAACATTAAATAGATTTCTGTAGAATTTCTTGGAGACTTTAATTAAATATACTAATGGGTGCCATGAAAATCCAAGAAGGAGAAGAAAATCTATAGCTTTTCCCAAACACTGCTTATCTGGCAGACCAACCCTAGGGACCTGCATTCCACAGAACATACTTTGGGAAACCTTGAAAAGGAAAATTAGTGTTTTCACTACTAAATGTTGATATTATTAATGTTATGTTCTTTTAGATATCTTGAAGGCTGATGTTAAAGTCACTATGTGGTATATTTATAGTATTTAAGTATATTTATACCAGCAAGCTTTGTGTTTTGTTTTTGCCTTTATCTTAAAAAGATTTTGCCTTTGAAGATAAGCAGTTATATAAAACATATTACTGATTTAGAAGATAAGAATTTAGAAGACAAATAATTCAGCCAAAAGTAGGTTGTGTGGTCCTCATGATAGCTTCCAAAGGAATACATACTTTAAAAAGAAACTAAAGAAAAAACATTTTTGTATTTTCTCTCATGAGTGCTAATGGAATAAAACATTCCATTGTGAGCTGTGTGGTAACTAAACCCTTCAAGTCAAAGATCCTAGACTGGGGCCCCATAGGATAGATCAGGTCTACAGATAGTTTGTTTAGCCTATATAGTGATTTTTTTTTTTTTTTTTTTTGTAGAGACAGGGTCTCGCTATGTTTCCCAGGCTGGTCTTGAACTCTTGGTCTCAAGCGATTCTCCTGCTTTAACCTCCCAAGAAGCTGGGCCTAAACCACCACACCCAGCCTATAGTGATTTTTAATATTTGAATTAGTTTCCAACATTTTAGCATCTTGAATTTTCACATAAAAATCTGAATTTCTACAGCTGGGCATGGTGGCTCACTCTTGTAATCCTAGCATTTTGGGAGGCCTAGGCGGGAGGATCTTTTGAAGCCAGTAGTTCCAGACCTGCCTGGACAACATAGTGAGACGCCATCCCTACAAAAAATATAAAAAATTTAGTCAAGTGTGGTGTCATGTGCCTGTAGTCTTAGCTACTCGGTAGGCTGAGGCAGGAGGATCACCTGAACGCAGGAGTTTGAGGCTGCAATGAGCCATGATCATGCCACCACACTCCAGACTGGACAGCAGAGCAAGACCTTGTCTCTTAAAAAAAAAAATCTGAATTTCCAGCCACTCCTGAAAAATAGAAAAAGTCTGACAACACATTTGTAAATGGTAACTACTTGCTGGAGCTGAAAAGTACCCGCTTTCTTTAGGAGACTTTTACTCTAGTATGTTACTGTCTGCCAACTAACAGTTGTCCTGGTGGCTTGACACATTTGTGCTACCTGTTCAGCCCTATAGGCATTTGAGTTTGTGTGACTCCTGCTGTAAGGGTATGCCATGGCCAAAGGTCTGATGCATACCGCAGCACTTCTTTTTAGAGTCACCTTTATAAGCAAATGTGGTCAGGTTGCTTCAAGAAGGAGTGCTGTTATCCTGTCAGGCTCTACTAAAAATAGAAAAAAATTAGACGGGTATGGTGGTGCACGTTTATAGTCCCAGCTACTCAGGAGGCTGAGGCAGGAGTTTGAGGTTGCTGTGAGCTGTGATGACACCACTGCACTCTAGCCTGGGTGACAGAGTGAGACTGTCTATTTCTGGGTGATGTTCGAATGTTTGTACTTGGGATGCTGAGGCTTTTACTATCCAGAGTATAGCCTACTTGACAACATACTGGAAAAGTTGTTTCACATTTTGACACACACACAGTTATTTCTCTACAGTCTTCTCTTGTATGCATGGGGGATTGATTCCAGGACCTCTGAGGATACCAAAGTCCAGGGATGCTCAACTCCTTTATATAAAATGGAGTAGTATTTGCATATAACCTACGTGCATCCTCTTGTATACTTTAAATGGTCTCTAGATTACCTATTACCTAATACAATGTAAATGCTATGTGAGGGGTTGTTATACTGTTATTTTTTAAATTTGTATTGTTATTAATTTTTTAAATATTTTCTATCCAACGTTGATTGAATCTGTGAATGTGGAATTCTCAGATTCAGAGGACCAACTGTATATGTAAAAGTTGTGTATTGCCTGGGGAAATTTATATTGAATTAGGACAGAGTTCTAATTTCATCCATTCTCCAAAACAATAAAGAAACCAAGATAATGAAAACGCAGTTCTTTTATTTATACTCCTTTCCACAAAATATTTGAGTCTACTTATAAAGTATGATATTATAATGAAGTAGAGAAACATATATATAAAAAATCAGGACCAGAAAATATATCCAGAGTAAGTCCACAGACATCAGGCCCTGAGGTTATAGAAGTTGGAAAAACAGGCCTTGCGTGAGAGTGGGCTTGTATTTCAGAGATAAACCAGTGTGTGAGTGGAACTTATCAGTTCAAACAGTACCATAATATTATTAGTGAGTAGAGTGTGCTTATGTTGGCCTATGTTGATGTTTCTCTAATTCTACAGAGGTGCCAGCTCTGAGCAGCTATTTTCTGGTGGCAGCTGGGAAATGTAGATTTTGTGAATAGGGTTGATCAATACAGTGTCCCGAGCCCTCTTCCTATATTTTTACCTAATCTGTAATGCCAAGAATATGGTAAAGAATGGGTTGTGTGTGATGTGATGAAGTGAGGATAAGGGGGGATGGAGACAGGAGAGAAAAGGCAATAATGAAAGCTCTCAGCAGGAAGGTGTGAGATCTTTTGCAGAGTTATTTTGTGCAATGGTAACCTACAACTATTATAGAAGGCTGTATTTCCGGTTAAATGAAAGCAGATCACTATGGATATTACACAGGAATTGTTTTCATTTTGAAACAAAGTGATCCATGACCAAACTCAATTAACATAAAGTTATTGGAATTAACTTGCCAGGTCCTGAAGCTGCCTTTACTGCTTTATTAAGAATGAGATTAGCCTAGCACTCTGGGAGGTTGAGGTGAGAGGATCCCTTGAGCTCAGGGGTTCAAGACCAGTCTGAGCAACAGTGAGACCCTGTCTCTACTAAAAATAGAAAAAAATTAGACGGATATGGTGGTGCACGTTTATAGTCCCAGCTACTCAGGAGGCTGAGGCAGGAGGATCGCTGAAGCCCAAGAGTTTGAGGTTACTGTGAGCTGTGATGACACCACTGCACTCTAGCCTGGGTGACAGAGTGAGACTGTCTTAAGAAAAAAATGAGATTAGAAGAAGAGAGAGTTCTGTATAGAAAAAGTACACCTTTTTGTGCTTGTGACATTAGAATCCTCATTCTTATAGTGACAGGAAATTATTGTGTCTTATATTGAAAATTAGTAATGGGCCTTCATTAAGGCATTTAAAAGTGGTGCTTTGGGGTATAAGTGAATCTACATTTGTGATGAATGTCAAAGCAATGATAATTTAGTCAAATAGACCAAATTTTACAAGGAAAGAACTGGATTTTTTTTTTTAATGTAGTAAAGGTGGAACAAATACCTTAACAGAATTATAAACAGGTCCAAGTTTTCAAAGTGTAGGGAAGAAATGGAGTTCTTTGTGGCTTCTGGCTAACTATTGAGGGCAACAGTGTCATAAAAGGCAGAAGGTGAATTTTGTAGCAATCTTAAGGAATGTGTAGACCGTTCCCAACTGAGTAATGCCAGTTTTAGAGTCCATTCAAGGTGTTTTGAAAGTGTAATTGGCAGAGATGCTACCTTTCAATTGGGAGTACTCCTAGGTATAAGCCAAGCCAAGAAATCATCTTACGTGTTTTTTTGCATTAAGTGTTGATACTTGAGCAATGCTCAAATATCAAAAAACAAATAATTCTGTTGATACCAAAGACATGAAAAATAAACTGTTTTGTTTCCTATCTTTATTGGTATGGGGAAGGAGAGGCATATTCCTCAAGAACAGGTACCAGGTCCCCTTTTGCACCCAGTCCACTTCCCAGAGCATATGGCTACCTGCCTAACTGATCGGTTTTAGGCAGTGCAAACTCAACCTTTAAGTGTGGCAGGGTTTTTTGTGTTTAGTTTTGTTTTAAGCTATTCTTTGATAATTCAGCTATGATTAAAAGGAATATGTTTCAAGGTTAAGATTCTAATGAAATACCTTATTTTTTACTGTATGATAAAACAGTACAAAACAATGGGCACTAAGTCAGAGTCCTGGTGAAGAGAAATTACCCAATGGAAAGAAATAGGCCATAGAGGTTTCTTTTTCTATTCTTTGAAAATTTACTTCAGGCTGGGTACAGTACCTCATGCCTATAATCCTAGCAAGTGTGGGAGGCCAGAGTGGGAGGATCGCTTGAGCTCAGGAGTTTGAGGCCAGCCTGAGCAGGAGCAAGACCCTGTCTCTACCAAAAATAGAAAAATTAGCTAGGCCTTGAGGTGCACGCCTATAGTCCCAGCTGAGGCTGAGGCAGGAGGATCCCTTGAGCCCAGGAGTTTGAGGTTACAGTGAACTATGATGATGCCATTACACTCTACCCAGGGTGACAGAGCAAGAAAAAAAAAAAAAATTCAAATTCTGTCTCAAAAAAAAAAAATTCAATTTCTAGGCTTGCCTTTATTTAACCAGTCTTGTCTAGGGAAATTAGATAAATCAAAAGGAGATAACTCTCTTCAGGCTTCAGTGTTTGTTGGTAATTCTGTGCTAACTTGCTGAGTATTACTCTGTATTAAACCATATTACTGAAAGATAAATGTTTTAATTTTGGAGGGAGAATGAGAAATAAAAAGCCAGACATATAATTTTCAGAAAATACTCCTAATGTTTCTGTTCCCTTCCTTTAGATGAATTCTTAAAAAGCTAAGTAGTATGCTGTGACAGGTTGTAAAGACTCTATTCTGTCATGTGGTAAGATGAATCTGATTCAAAACTCAGTATCTGACTTTAAAAGACTGCCTTTAAAAAAACAAACAAGTGGTTTTTGAAGGTTTCATGGTATATATCTAGAGTGTTGATTATCATCCCTTAAGTAGAGTCCCCAAGTTCTATTGAAAGGCACTTAATGCAGATTACATTAACTAATTAACTGGATTTTATTTGGGTCGTGTACTTTATAAAATGCACAAATCAATGGGTTTGTCTTAGTCATCTTATTCTCATTTGGGGTTGATGGAAATGAAGTAAGGACCAAGTAAACGACTTTTTTTCAGGTGCAAATTCGACCATGGAACCTAAGTGACAGTGACTTTGTAATGGATGGTTCTCAGCCCTTGGACCCCAGAAAAACTATCTTTGTTGGGGGAGTTCCACGACCCCTTCGAGCTGGTGAGTGGAAATAGTAATACCACAACAACAACCAAAAACAACAAAATCCCCGATGTATTTAGTTTTAAATATTTTCTAGGTTTCAAATCAGCTATATACAATACCCAAAAGAAGGCTTTCATGTCATTTTTACTGAGCTGAAATAAGGATTAAATGTTTTTTCCCAAAATGCTATATTTTCTTATGGTGCAAGAGTGAATTTCATCAGTTATGTTGCAAGGATGAGTTCTATTTAGTGCTGTCCTATTTCACTACACATTTAAAAAATAATAATACATTTGGCAATATGTATTCTATGCCAGCTAGACTTGTTTATATGACAGAGAAAGAAGTAACCCCATCAGAAATCTGTCCAGTGCAACTGTGTGCCCACTCAGCGATGAACCAAACCACTGCTGGAAATTGTGCCTCTGGGAATCAAATTGAATTCTTCCCAAGTGAAATGGGTTCCTGTTTTTTCTTATGGACTTTGAGAAATGAATTATATATTTGAGCATCTTTATTATGACTTTTGAAAAGCTTCCCTGTTATTTTTTTAAAGTTCCTTTCCAATGAAGTAATTGTGCTGCTGGGTTGGAGCAGGACCAAAGTCGACTGGAGAGTTTGAAGTGATGCTGAACTGACAACTTCAATATGTATTTAAATCCAAAGACAAATCCTATCAGCCGTGCGTCAGCCTCCCACTGATCAGTGTTACTGCCAGTGGAATATAATAAAATTACTTCTAAGGTCTAAGTTTTTAAAGCACTTAGAATAATTGAGTTTATTTTTTTAAGGGAAGACAAAAAAACCAACTACTGTTGCCACTATAGTTGTGAAAGTACATTACTTCTGTGTTATTTATAAGCAAGTCGACTTAATTCTACCTAAAATTAAAACAAAAAGCACAGACCATTAAAATCAAGTTGTGAAAACAGAATTATAAAATGTAACTTAAAAATATTTGGCTGTATGACTTTAGTGGCTTCTTAATTCTGAAAGCTCCTCAACATTTCTAACATATTTATTCAAATCCCAACTCCAATCTGCATTTGAAAGATAACTTTGGACCTATGTAAAGATATATTTATAATTCCATTTTGAAGGACTTTTAAACATACTGACTGTGGAGTTTGTAATTTTACACTATTTCAGAAAGCCAAATATTATTGGGTCTTATTTTCATTTTAGTGGAAAACTGTTCCAAACGAAAGATGGAAAGCAAAGCAGCAGAGATGTCTTCCCTTTATCTGCTGTCAGAAAATAAAGTCTAAGAAGGGCTAACTCAAATGTGAACAGCATTATGAGATGAGGGCAAATGTAGCCCTTTGTTTCTAAACTGCTTGTGCTTTTTTAAAAAAAAATTGTCGGTGGGGGTGTTGTGGAATATTCCTGACTTTTCTAACTGATATGTTTAGGATTGGAGAGGGACAAAAATCCCCTTTGATATCTTATAAATTGACAATGATTGCTAGTATTCTAGCTATTCCTTTTTGCAACTAGCTACGAGCACAAATTGATTTTAATAGTCTAGACTCTTGCCTTTTTTCTTAGATAGGAATCTAAAAAAATATTCTGCAAGAAAAGGTCCTACAGTCATGAAATAACAAACTGGCTTTAACTTGTTATGTCTATTTCTAAGTCACAGACATAACATTTTATAAACTAAATTCCCTTTTGTATTATTCACTCTTTATTATTACTGTTTTAATGATTTGAAAGGGTAGGTAAGGACCTCTGTATCATTTTTCTTCTATCCTGTGAAGATCCATTTTTCACACTTTATGACCACGCTGACACCACAAGAAGGGAATTGTAAGACATGAAATTGTATTCCTTAATGTTCTGTGTCTGCAAGATGCTGCAAGTTCTAGGATTAGACAAGAATTATATTTAGTTATCTAGTCAGAAATGGGATTTTGTGTTCCTTGCCTAGATAGTATACCGTTCATAATTCTTGACGTTCTTGTTTTCTAAACTAAGCTGAAATTTTTTGTTTTAAAATTGTTTTGTTTTTGTAGTTATCTAGGTATTAATCTCAAATCATTTGGTCTAATGGAAATGTTCCCCCCCATCCATGTCAACACTTCCATAAGTGTAGCTAGTTTCTAAGTGGCTAAATAATCTGTGTTTGTCTTAGAATTTTATTATCTATCTCAAAACTTCCAGATTAGAGGCCATGCAATCTAGACAAAAAGAGTTAACATCTACACTTTTATCCATGTGCATTGAATTGGGTTTCTTTGGAACACACTGAGCTTTATGGAATGGTATATACCTTGGAATAGAAGACCTTTTTTTCCCCCCTCCTATTCCTTTGCTGATAATAGAAGACAATTTTTAAAGGAATTCATTTTGGCTTTGCTAGAGATCTTAAATTGAATACAGTGTAGTTCACTTGAGCAATAAGCACTTATTGAGCATCTGCTTTGTTACTGGCATCATGCCAAACTGAATGAGCATCCCACCATATGTTAAATTGGTCATCACATACAGAGAGTCAAAGATTTTAGAAGAGAAAGAGACAAGAAATGTGTTCATAGAATGTTACAGAGGCCCTGTGTAGTAGCTCACACTTGTAATCTCAGCACTTTGGGAGGCTGAGGCAGGAGAATTGCTAGAGGCCAGGAGCTTGAGACCAGCGTGAACAACATGGTGAGACCCTGTCTCTACAAAATAGAAAAGTTAGCCGGGTGTTGTGGCACACGCCTGTAGTCCCAGCTACTTGGGAGGCTGAGACAGGAGAATCACTTAAGGCCGGGAGTTTGAGGTTGCAGTGAGCCATGATGACACCACCACTGGACACCACTGCGCTCTAGCCTGGGCAATAGAGCAAGACCCCATCTCAAAAGAAAAAAAAAAAGAATGCTAACTCAGAATTAATTGGAGGCTAAATTATATTCTGTAACATGATTCTCAGATTTGATTTTAAAATACTTGAGGGCATTTTTAAAAAAAATTATTTATAAGGGGTATTATAGTTACAGTCTTCTGGAAGGTCTTAAAACTATTTTAAGCACTATTACAAAGTGATCCTGGACTAGATGTGGGTGGCCCTAATCAGTTGGTGAAATTTTAGGTGCCAAGTAGATTTTTACCTTGTCCTGGGCCAAAAATTGACCTTTACCATGTCACAGGGACTAAAATGTTATCACTCAAGAGTTATTCCTTTGAGAGGAATCTTATGAGGTTTTTTATCTTTGATATTTCCTCATTGTAAGACGGGGACCACCATTATCACTAATAGCTATGCTAAATACAGTCTTTATCCCTCTAAATAGAAATAAACTAACACCTCTAAAGAAAAAAGGCAACCTGTTTGAAGCAGTATTGTCTTGATTGAGTTCATGTTGTTCCTTCTGGTCCTTTGACAAGCTTTCCTTTTAAAACTTCATGTTGAAGAAATATCACAGTCTTAGAAAAATAAGCCTGAAAATGGGAGAATATCAAGACAAAATTTAGATAAATTTACTCATCACCTGATTGTGAGTTTCTCTAGGTCAAATAATACACATTCCTACTATCTCTTGTCCCTTCCTTCCATCAACTCCCCTCAGTGACAGCTGCAAGCAGAGGATGGCTTGCCTGAAGTCTCCTGTGTTTTTCAGGTCTTGCTTTCTTTCTACTCCCCCACCCCCCATTTCACCCTGCCCCCATGCTAGGAAAGGCTATAGGTAGACTTACTGTGCCACCATGTGGCTGAAAGTTAGCATATTCTTTGGAGAGTCAGTTCAGGGAAATGGAATTTGTCTGGTTCTCCCCACCTGCTACTTCCTTGGAAGAACAACAGCATGTTACCACCGTGCATTCACGTAATATAAGTAGCATGTCTTTCCAAATCTCCCTACAGAAATAGCCCTGTTGTATATCCCTATGCCATTAGGACCTCTTCTTGAATGCACATCTCTTCACTCTGACAGGAAATAAGTGCTTGGGAGTTCTGAGACTACCAGAAAAAAGTAGAGAATGAAGTATCTGTACTCTCCCCCAGTTTATTAACAATGACTATTTCTCTGACCCCAACTTTTTTGCTTAGGCTTTGGATTTGAGGACTGCCTCAATGACCAAGCTTTGGGATCCATCCACTCCCGATCTTGATCAGGCTTGAAAAACCGTTAGTCTGTCTCTCTGATTAGAGGCATGTGAGCTGTTCTTCTGTCTCATGACTTCCTTCTGGCAGTTTATCAGAGCAGGCCCTGCAGAACAGACCAATCTTGAGAGATCGCTCATCTAAGCCCCTGAAGCCTACCATTTGCTCACTCATCTTTGGGGTCCTGTCTTTCCTAACTATTGCTCTGATAATTCTTTCTTTTTCTCTCCTACTAATATTCTGTGATAGAGCCTAAAGTTTCCTTCTCTGCCTTCCCCTACCTGTTCTGATTATGAGGATGGCTTTTCGGGGGTGAGGCGGGGTTTAAAACTTTTAAGGTAAATATTCAGTGATATATGGCATACATCTAGAAAACATATATCCTGAATCTTTATAAGATCATTTCAAACATTTTGTATAAATGATTGGGAAGTTCACATGTATTAGGAATCACATCCTGATTTGTGGCTTAGGAAATAGAAGTATTGTGACTGTATCCCTTTTTTTGTCCTGTGAATTAGTAGCAGACAGAAATCTTATATCAAGTTTTTTAGCAGTAGAAGCTGTTTCACCAAGTCCTATAAGTTCAGTATGAGTTGTCTCAGATAAACTCCAGATTTGGCATACTGACTTGATTAACTGCATTGCCTATAGGACTAAGGGTTTTCTAATATTAGTGTGTGTTTATGTTCTCCCTACCTCCCCAAAGCAAAACCTTACCCATAGCTGATGTCAAACTTCAAACTTTGCCATATCAGTGGTAGATTGAGTGACCTTAGCATAAAGCCAAACTGAGACTGGGATGAATTGGTACTTATAGGCAGAAACCAGGCCAACTTAATGTTAAACAAAGATTTATGAGTAGGAGAAAAAACAACCATTGGACAAAACTAGACATAGTAGTACCACTCTATTCACAGCAGTGTGCTCAGAGCTCTCATGTATATTCAATTATCATGATTACCCTGCGAGATCATAAGAGGTAGACTTTGCATTTTAGAGATGAGGAAGAAGAAGTAATTGGTCTAAGGACACAATAAGTTAAAAAGCCAAGATGTGTGCTTAGATCTCCAAACTTCAAGTTTGGGGCTCTTTGCGCAAAAGGAAGATGCTTTATCAGGCTGAGATCTGAGATGTTGTCTCGGTAATAGTAGTAACGGTCAACTTGGTACCAATCGTATTTAATCAAATTAAGCACTCTGTCTGATTTAGTTGGTTGTTCATACCATCTATTTGAAAATATTCTTAACTTCCCAACATCTGATGCAGAGCAGAAGCTTATGAGCACATTTCCTCCACTCAAAATGTATAAACTGCCCTTGTGAACCAACTAGACAATTACAGTAAACCTAGAAAATCCACCATCAAGCTGAACCTTTCTTTCAGAAGTCCAGATCCCTTTGTCATCCTGAGGTGCCCTATGCCTCTTTCCTGTCTATTTTGTCCTTATTTCCAAAGAGAAGAAATGTGGATTCTAGATTCCCAGTTTAGAATCTGTAAAGGTGAATGTGTTGATATTTCCTTCGGGAATCCTCATTCCTGCTTCACCCCACTTGGCTCTCACAGTAGCTCAGACTTGGACACTGCCTTAGGGCTGGCTTTGAAATGTAATTAAATGATAGGAATAGGACCCTGGCGTGAAACATGGTGGGGGAGTCATCATGATTTCCTCTCTGGTAAACTGAAGACCCTTTCAGATCTCTGTGAAGAATCAGGAGCAAATCCAAGGAACCATAATTTGGGTTTAGATTCAACTTCAGAGGCTTAGTCACCACAATCCAGAGGAATTTGTCGGGACGTTATATGCTCCACATAGCTGCAGTATTCTTGTTTCCCTTTCCAGTCTATGGCACAGTGAAGCTCATCACAAGAGCCAGTATGTGGATTAGACTCATAGTGTTGCTGCCACCATGGAAGTTCCTGAGACGACTTGAGTTGTCTTAGGAGCACAGAATATCTTGTCCAGAGTACTACAGTATGCCCTTGGATATAGCTACCAGATTTCCTACCCCTGGGGTGACCACATAGACCCTGTGAATACTGTCTGGATGGGAAGGAAAAAATAAAAAGTGGTTTGAAGAGTCCTGACTTCCTAAGCCTGCTACCACCTTTGTGTGAACTCCAGATTCCTTCACCAGTATGCCCTGCTCTGATACCCTCATCTTCCTCTGGTCACATGTTAAGAACATGCTCCTGGGAGCTACTATGTCTCTGCCCTCTGCAGCGTATGGTTTAGAATAAGGATTCCACTGTCATAGGCTTAGTAACTGGTTTTACTATATTCCCTGGATAAGATACATCCTTGATAAATTGATCTCAGATTTCATGAGATCAAGATATAGATGATATATATAGATATCTGTATCTATGTAGATATAGATGATATAGATGAATCCATGAAGTTTTCAGTTGACTCTTGCCAGACCTTTACTACTTTTCTTCTGTTTTTCTCTCCTCCTTTCAAATAGTCAAAATGGTAGCCACTCTTCTCATCTCCAGTTCCCTCCCATCACAGGAAGGAAATTGATATGGGACTTTTCCTGTATTAACTGATGATATTCATTTTAAAGAATCCTTTAAAACCTAGTCTCTGAAAGGAGTTTTATGTTCTGACATTTCTAGATAAATTTATCTTCTAGATAAAAAAAGAAAAATTTCAGATTGGAAATTTATAGAACTCAAAGAAGACTTGCCCTGGTGTTTCTTTTAGTTACGTCTGCAGAAGTGTGTGAATTAGTTATTTTTAATGCTGTTTTATAGCATTAAAATTATTGAAAAAAGTGGTTACTTTTCTCAATAATTAGAAACACTTTAGTACTTAAATGACATCCATCTGGTGTTTGAGCCTAGTATGAGTTCAGCCTGCAGGAAGTATGCTGAGTGAAGACTTACTGGATGAGTGAAAAACCAAGTACAAGCAGCAGTTGTTTATCTATTATTTACTTCTCTTCAAGGGTCATCATAATAGTGGACTTTCTGTAGTTAAAATATAGATTAGGGTAGAGAGACAGGAAATTTTCACATTCCCGTCTCCAAAAATGCTTCCTTAAGTCTAGCTTCTCAACAAATTGTCCTTCACTTGAGTGAGGCTTACTTGGCTTAAATATCTGCAGACTTTTTGATGGTCAAGAAAATGACTGTATATAAGCTCATAAATGGAAATGATTTATTTATAATTAGATTTCATAAAAGCGTAAGTGGATGAGAGTTTCTGCTTCCTGCCAAATTGCTTAATTTAACTGCCACCAACATCAGTCATGATCTAATCTTTGGCACATGAAGGTGATTTTCCAACAGATAAATTCACAAAAAATAGAATGCTTGCGCTTGTGGAAGGTACCTTCTCTGGCATCAAAGGATCCTGAAGATTCCTTTAGAGACCACTATGGTGTAGAAGAACCTATGGTTGTCATGACTTTCCTCCTTAGCTGGAGCTTCAATCTTACAGCTCATGTGCCTTCTTTCTAACTCAGATGCTTCATTGAGTTCTTCCTGTGGTGGAAAACAAGTGCCATTGAGTCCCTTGCCAGCATTCTTTTCCTGGCCACTCACCAGGCTTAGAATGTATTCCCTCTCTTACTCCATTACAGAGGAAGCCTAGTCTTTGGAAAATTAATATTTAATTTACAGGGGCCTGAGGTTGCTTATTTTACTAAGCCCATTTGACCAATAAGGGAAATTCTTTAATGATTGCAATTAACAATTAATTCTACCTTCAGTTTCTTGGTCTCTGTTACTGCAGTAACATTAGCCATATGAGAAGATCCTCAAGCCATCAAAGGTGGTTGGGATGAAGTATAAGGGCCCACTGAGCTCTGATATTCAGGGTATGTGCACAATTCTTGTTGCATTTTTCAAATGAATGTGGTCCTGGATCCTGCCCGAAGACTGCAGTCAATCTACTTGGCTGTAATAGACAGTGCTCCCTTGGCTGATATGACTCAGTAATTCTGACCATAATGGCTTTCTGCTGCTCTATATTTAGTAGCACTTACTCTTGGGCTTAGTTATTGCTATCTTATTTTCTCAGCTTCTGAGAATTACCTGTTGGTTGCAGGTCATTCTTCCTATTAAAAATAGGCACTTAGAAAACTGTCACCAATATTAGTCAGTCTGGTATGGAAAGACATTTTGAAGTAGCAGAAAGATAGCCTTTCTGACGTGCCGACACAGTTTTTCTTACTGCTTCAGCAGTTTCACATTACAGAAACTAGTAATACTTGAAGTAGCTTTACTTCTGTTCATAGAAATCTATTCAGCCCTTGGGCCCTTGTATCTGCTGCAAAATTCTTCCCCCACCCCACCAGGTTGTGCTGCTTTCCTTTTCCTCAGATACTGATTCCTGTGGCACTCTACTGTGGCACATCTACTTTTCACATTGGCTGTGGCCCAGGTCATCATCTATCTACCCTGTGTTCTCCTTTCCAAATACCGTATGTAGATGTTTGGAAGACACAGGTTCTTGGGTTGCTCTCCTGGGGTAGAGCTGAGTCTTTTGGACCTATACTATGTAAGTGGCCTGAAAGAAATGGTCATACCTGGAGGAGATGCTGTCCAATTTCAAGTAAACAATTATCTTCAGGCAGTCTGGGATGCAGGTAAGTGCTACATGTCTCTCCATGGTACCTTTATGGTGGGGATAATGTTAGAATATTAGACCTTTGGAATGGTCCAATTTCCAAATGCCTTCTCTACAGTTGTTTTGTAAATATACCAATATAAAGGCATATTTAGAAGAAACGTGGCAAGAAGTACAGACCAGACCCCTGGGTCTGATGGCAAGACATGGGTATGTTTTACTGCATGTGTAGCAGCTTAGTGCTTTGTGGCACGTTGTAAGTGCTCAGTAAATGTTCATTGCTGCTATTATCATTACTAGTATTATTATTTAGAATTCAATGGGAGAAGTTAGTGTGGAGATTTCTCAGTTAGGATAGAATGTACTCTTTAAAATCTGTAGTTTTTTTTTAATTGTAGAGATTTACTTTAAGGCTATAAACAAACTGTCTCTAGTTAAAACAAGGAGCTAATTCTTTCTATAACTTAGTCCTAATACAGTAGTAGTGCGACATTAGTAATTGCCTTCAGTCTTAGAGGTCAGTAAGTAGGACTGTTTCTTATTAACTTGTTAGGGCATCATGAAATGCTTTGCCTGCCCAGGACCCATTCCATTGAACTAAGCAGTTGGTATAGGAGGACTACTAATAGATTATTCCTTCTGTATTATTGCTAAAGTTATATAAATTCTTGTGTGTATGTTTGTAAATTGTTAAATATTTTTTTCATTTTATTTTAAAACATCCTACAAGGAGCTCCCCTACTTAAATTGTAAGACTGGTTTGGACATTCTTCATAATATTTAACATGGGTTTTCTTTTTCTTAATTATACTGCATGATCTCTAAATAATTCTTCCTTCTCCTGGGCAAGAGTACCTCCCAAATATTTATAAATATCTGTGTTTATTTTCTTGCAGTTGAATTGGCAATGATCATGGACCGTTTGTATGGTGGTGTCTGCTATGCTGGCATTGATACAGACCCAGAGCTGAAGTATCCCAAAGGTGCTGGCCGTGTGGCATTCTCCAATCAGCAGAGTTACATTGCGGCCATCAGTGCTCGCTTTGTGCAACTCCAGCATAATGACATTGACAAACGGGTAAGCCACTACTTAGGGTGGAATTGCTATGCGAGAGAAATGAAGTTTGTTTTTGGGTCCCTGGGAAGAAAAGCACCTTGTGATCATAAGGGAGCAGCTCAACCTTGCACAGCATTGGTCCTTGAGTCCATCTAGGCTGCCTGAAAAAGAGAACACCCTTGGTATTTAAGGTGTTAATGAATCTTCTGCCTCACCCATCCCCAGAGTGATGTTACACTTATGAAAATAACCCTGCAGAATTTAGTGTACCAAGCTAGTGCTGTTTAAAAAATGACGATAACAGTGCCTTAACAGAGGTTAAGCGCTGGTGACCTGCTTGACCTACATAGTGCTCTTAAACAAACCTGGATTAACATTTAAATGTTTAGGCATATAGGGTCTCTACTTCAACTCCCTCTAGTTCTCCTGTACACGCCATATATGCATATGTATTACATGTCACTTTTTTCATTGGTGTCACCTGCCTGGCCTCTAGAGGCATTGAATGTGCTACTAGTGATCTAAAGGGAGATCATGAGGCTAGGTGCAGTAGCTCACACCTGTAATCCTAGCACTTTGAGAGGTCAAGGTGGAAGGATCACTTGAGGCCACAAGTTTGAGACCAAACTGAACAATATATCGAGACCTCATCTCTACAAAAAATAAACTTAGCCAGGTGTGGTGATGCATGCCTATAGTCCTAGCTACTCAGGAGGCTGAGATGGGAGGATCATGTAGTCAGGAGTTTGAGGTTTCAGTGAGCTATAATGATACCACTGCTCTCTAGCCCCAGCAACAGAGCAAGACTCTATCAAAATAAATAAATAAAAATAAAGAGAGTGGCCAGGCGTGGTGGCTCATGCCTATAATCCTGACACTCTGGGAGGCCGAGGCAAGAGGATTGCTTGAGCTCAGGAGTTCGAGATCAGCCTGAGCAAGAGCAAGACCCCATCTCTACTAAAAATAGAAAGAAATTAGCCAAACAACTAAAAATAGAAAAAATTAGCCAGGCATGGTGGCACGTGCCTTGTAGTCCTAGCTACTCGGGAGGCTGAGGCAGGAGGATCACTTGAGCCCAGGAGTTTGAGGTTGCTGTGAGCTAGGCTGACGCCATGGCACTCTAGCCCAGGCAACAGAACGAGGCTCTGTCTCAAAAAAAAAAAAAAAAAAAGACAAAAATAGAGTGCATGAGGTGGAGTTGTAGGGAGCTGGTGTGCTCAGTTGGATTTGTAGATAGACACGGGTTTAAATCCCTTAAGTCCCAGCTCTGCCACTATTTGGAAGCTTGGAGAAATGGAAAGTGGTAGGAACTAATCTGGGACCTATGCTAATATACATGAAAAGAACAAGGAAGAAAATAGCATCATGTCTGAAACAACTGCCTATGCAATTGTACAGTGGCTATTAATGCCTCCTTTAAAAGATGTTCTTGAGGCATGCACTAAACTGTAATTAAATTAAAAAGTAGTAAATATATTCTATTGTGAAGTTTCACCTATACTCTCTACAGTCACCTTTGACTAATTTTGTGTAGCAGACAGGTTTCTTAGGAGATGAAAATTTCAATTGGTGATGGATTTTTCATATTCGAGATGATTATATTCTCACTAAGACATGTATCTGATCAAATTACAAAAGCCAGTGCTTAGGATAAGTATATGTTTGCTACATCACTGGACTCCTTAAGAGTAATTGGTAGTGGTTTCTCTGTATTTTTAATTAAAATCAATAAAATAATTTTTTTTCAAATTTTGAAACACTCTTTAAATTAATGGAGATTCAAAGAGGTAATGAAGGTTCAACTCCATTCCTGGTTTTCAAGTACCCATAACTTGCCTTTTCCTAGCAGTAATCTTCCTAAAAGACTACAGGCCAGGCGTGGTGGCTCACGCCTGTAATCCTAGCACTCTAGGAGGCCCAGGAAGGAGGATTGCTCGAGGTCAGGAATTCAAGACCAGCCTGAGCAAGAGCGAGACCCCGTCTCTACTA
>VBSM01003143.1:23128938-23141417 GCA_008086735.1 Cheirogaleus medius
AAAAAAAAAAAAAAAAAAGGTTTACATTATGCATATTTTATGGCTCATGTTCACTAGTTTTTGGCCAATTGGTAATTTGTTCCTGTGTTGCCGTTGTCAAGGTTGTATGACATATTCAGCACACAGTTCTCAGCATTTCTTCTGCCTCAGCATACAAGAGTCAGTGATACGCTCTTGTGGGTAACAGGGGCTCCCCAGAACTCTAATAGGGTGGGACACTTATGGATGTGCCCATTATTGTATAAGGGGGGAAGGGATATACCTCACACCCACCCTTATCCCCAACCTGCCAGAGAACCATTGTTATAGTAAAAAGGAATATTGGCCTACAAATTGGGAGATCTGGGTCTATTCCTAGATCTTTTCCCAATTATGGTGTGACCTTGGGCAAGCTACTTAACCTTTTAGAGGCTTGATTTCATGTCTTGTGGTAGTAAGAACACCAGCCTACCCCCTAGTTTATTGCACAAACAATGACAGATGAAGAAGTGCTTTGGGAAGTTATTAGGCTATATGGATGTTGATTTGTATTATTGCTGAACCTGGCCTATTTAAATTGTGCTATTGCCTAATCATATATCCAAGGCTAATTGTTGGGTTTTTTTTTTTCCTTTTAAAGTAAATTCTCAGTTTCACTAAGAATCCTTAATATAAGGAAAATGAAATAGTTGAGGTTGACATTAAAAAAAAAAAGTAACATAGGTGCCAATCTACCAATATACATATTAGTTGGATGTTAGTCAAGACACAAATGTAGAGACTTTTAAGTTCCTTTTATAGATGTAAACATTTGGGTACATTTTCCATTTAAAGTATTGAAAGTTTAATTCTCTTTAATCTAGAAAGAGGTGGTTTTACCAGTATCTTTTCTCTGATAATGGAAAGATTTTGGACCTGAAATGGAATGTAGATTAGGCTTAAATTTTGCTTGTATTCCTTTGAACAGTATTTCTGTACAAAACTGGAAGAGTTTAAAGTATTTAAACACAATAAGGGCAAAAAATGGTACATGTACTAATTCTTTCTGTTTTAATAGTATTTTTAGAAGTGATGCCAAATGAACACTTAAGATATGAAAGCATTGATAAATCCAGTATTCTTTGTTACTGAAGTCTAGGTCACTTACCTATGAAAGATTTTTGTAGTGAAAAATGAGATTATTAAAAATGGGAGCTCTTTTTACATGACTAGTTTTCCTTTGTCTACTGTGGGTCATGAGCAAAATTATAAAGGGTAGAAACTGTAGAATCTCCCTTAGCCAAGCAAAAACATATGATTTGATTCATATCATTAACTTGTTTACAAAAATCTGAAACACCCCCTCCCTTACCCCTCTGTTGTTTAACACAACTTGGTCTCATCTTGTCTCTTAGAAATTTAAGTCAGCTGTTTATAACTTTAAATGTATCATGCAGTTGACATTGATTATAGTCTCCCACTTCAACCCATAGAAACCTTTTTACTAGTAGAAAGGATACTAGACTAGAATGAGCCAATCTGGGGTTTTAGTCTTGACTGTACCACTTGCTATATAGCTTGAAGGAAGAATGTGTATGTGTGTGTGTGGTGTGTATGGGTAAATGACAGTGCTTTTGAAAACTGTAAAGCACTCTGTCAATATACAGTAGCACTGATAATGTTGATTTATGTGAAACCGTAGATAACTAATATTTGAGCTCTTCTGAAAGATACTTATTAAAAACAATCTAATTGGAATTCTAGGTGATAAAAGGACTTAAATATTATAGGCAAGATAGGAATAAAGTTGGTTGGTTATTTGAGTTTTTTAAACAGGAGGAAGAGCTCTCCGTCAGCAGGTTTGCCCTACCCAGGAATCTGTCCCTCGAGTTAGTTCCCCTACATTTCCTAAAGTGTTCTCCATAAAACATGAGTCTTTTTTTTTTTCTGAGACAGTCTCACTCTGTTGCCCTGGCTAGAGTGCCGTGGCATCAGCCTAGCTCACAGCAACCTCAAACTCCTGGGCTCAAACAATCCTTCTGCCTCAGCCTCCCGAGTAGCTGGGACTACAGGCACGCGCCACCATGCCCGGCTAATTTTTTCTATATATTTTTAGTTGGCCAATTAATTTCTTTCTATTTTTAGTAGAGACGGGGTCTTGCTCTTGCTCAGGCTGGTTTCCAACTCCTGACTTTGAGTGATCCTCCCGCCTTGGCCTCCCAGAGTGCTAGGATAGCCACTGCACCTAGCCCTCTTAGGATTTTAATATCTATTGTATTTAAGAAAATATTTTTCTGAGTCAAATGAGTTTGGAAATGCTTGCTTAAAGAAAGTTGGGCTGCTTTATTCTAGGACATATTAGAATCGTTTATATACTAATCTTCATTGTGAAGATCCAAGAGATAATATGTAATTTTTCACAATTTTTTTTTGTCATGGAAAAATGTAGCATCTCTCTTGGAAATGATGTTATAGGGAACTCAGTTGAGAAAACACTGTGCTTTCAGCATCTTTCCTTCTTTCATGCTCAAATTCAGAAGCTTAATAAGCAGTTAATTGTTTTTCTTTTTCTCAGTCCCTTTTTTCCAGGTGTGTCCCACCCACCATATTTTTTCTATCTTCAGAGGGTGAGGAGTAGGGCAAGGAAATAGCAGCCGCATATCCATGATGGGGGTGTGGCATTGAAGTTGTGGTTGATATTTATAATTCTTTATCTTTTTTTTTTTTTGAGACAGTCTCACTCTGTTGCCCGGGCTAGAGTGCCATGACATCAGCCTAGCTCACAGCAACCTCAAACTCCTGGGCTCAAACGATCCTTCTGCCTCTGCCTCCCAAGTAGCTGGGACTACAGGCATGTACCACCACGCCTGGCTAATTTTTTCTATATATATTTAGTTGTCTGACTAATTTCTTCTTATTTTTAGTAGAGACCAGGTCTCGCTCTTGCTCAAGTTGGTCTCGAACTCCTGACCTCCAGTGATCCTCCTGCCTCGGCTTCCCAGAGTGCTAGGATTACAGGCGTGAGCCACCACGCCCGGCCTTCTTTATCTTTTTATTGAGATTATCTGTTGCATCTTTCTAAAATATTATGTAAAATGACTCTATATAAGAAGGAAAAATAGTCTTGAAATCAGTAGACCATTGAAAAATAATGTGCCCTTGACTCTATTTCAGGTCAATGTTGAGGACCAGAGAGACTGACTTTCAGTTAGCCAATTTGGGCCTTTCTAATACTATTTATTTCAAGAACATTGTGATAGTTAAGCCATAGTATATAATATTTGCTTTGAATAGCACCCATTTTTTATTTAATAATATATTATTCATTGCATCTTTCTTTGCGGGAACCTTAAGTACTTCACATATTTAATCTGTTTCTCTCTCTTTACTGGAAACATGTTGGGCCTGACTTTGCTAGACTAGCAAGGGCTTTATATTTTTAGCTTGCATGAAGATTAATATGACTTAGGAACCATACTGATAGAACTGCTGTTAATACTGTACTTTGTCCCTGGCCACAGCTGGAATATATAAAATGACTCAGTAGCAAAAGAAGTGAGGGTGATGATGACCTGTTCCCAGACTGTTTGTGCTCCGCTCCTTAGTCTGGGACTCCTACAACCCAGACTTTATCTTGCTGCTCTTACTGGCCCTTACCTGATCTGGCTTGAAAGCTTCCTAGCTATAGCTGTGTCTTATTTGACCCTTTGAGAGGAAGCAGTACCCAGAAGTGAGTTCAAATATTGTCTGAACTAATCCTACCTGGGCTTATTTTCAAGCACTGGGAGTCTCAGAGCCCTTGACTAGAAATAGTTTTTTAAAGGAGGTTTGGGTCATCTAAAGAAAGATAAAGATATTCTTTGAATGGAGTGGAACCTTTTTTGTCCGGGCTCTCCTTCAGTCTTGACCCCTGATCTCTCCTGTTCCGTTCTGTCTTTTCATATCTCCCGTGATCATTTTTAATATGAAAATTCATTAGAGTGATTAAAATCTTCTCATATTTGAGTGTAGAGGTTGTTTACGGATAAGCAATCAGAAAAAGACCATCGCCTTTTTTCTAAGTAGTTATCTCAGTAGAACATTGAGGTTCCTTAACCCTAGGAGTCAGGTGATAACCAGTCAGCTAGCAGTTTCTTAGTGAGTGCTTATTCTTACTTGTAAGAGTTGGTCCAAACCCCTTATAGGCTAGGGGAAACAGAGACCTGTGAGGATGTCATATAGCCAGGGTGCTCTGCACCTCTGCACTCTGTGGGAGTGGTGCCATGACAGTTACACGTTTCACAGAGTTTTAACAAATTTTTTGCCCTTTGTTCTCCACCTAATACACTCTTCTGCTATGAGCACTTAGTTTTGGGCTGATTTATGCCCATACCTCCAGCCCCATTCCCAAACAGCCTGGCAGGAAACCAGACTAGAGAATGCATCTGTGGACTGTGCAGGATACTGTCAGCTGGCACGCCTGTGTTTCATTAGAAAGTAATCATAAGGCTAAACAGAGCACTGTCAGATGTCTTTACATGCTATAAACATATGGCAGAGGCGCTGACACAGAAACCCTGCTGTATAACAATAAGCAGGTTTTGAACTGTTGGAAAGGCACAGGGGCAATTTTAAAACTGTCCCCTAACACTTGAAAATATGAAAAATGATGAGTCTCATCCTTTGTAAAGTAAAAAGAAAATAAAATCCAAACTGTTTCCCCTGTGATTTTTTTAAATCTACCCCAGATTGCTTCTAAAATTAATAACTATATATTTGGGAGGTTGTGGATAACTTTGTTGCTAGGGAAAAGTTCCTTTTTTGTTGCTACTTTAATTCCCTAGGCATCTGTCATTTGTTTTCTAAACAGCAGGATTCCAGCTCATAGTCAATTGAAAAACTAAAAATTTATGTTTAGATATTCTTAGTATTGTCTGCCAGTGGACCTGCTTTAGACACTGTGTTTAGTGGGAATGTTAATGAGTTTACTGTGGTTTTTTAAGCCTGGATAGATGTACTCTGTGACACATGCCGAGATTATGAGCACATTATGTTTGAAAGTTTTAGCATACTAAATAGAATGGGCTTCCCAAGAAGCTATGTTGCTCCAGATGAGAGGAAATGGCCTACTAAGTGAGCCAGGGCCCTTTCATGGGATGCCCAGGCTTACATACTAAGGCCAGATCTAGAAACACAGACACTTGTACCCAACCTGTCATTTATTTTTTTAACTTTTTATTTATATTTATTTATTTATTTTAGAGATAGAGTCTTGCTATGTTGCCCAGGCTGGGCTTGAACTTCTGGGCTCAAGAGATCCTCCCACCTCAGCCTCCCAAGTAGCTGGGATTACAGGCATAAACCACCATGCTGGACCCAACCCTTAATTTTTTTAAACACTTTTCCCTTAAGTAGTTTTAAAACTTCAAGTTTTCAATGATGCTCTTTTCCTAGCCATTGCATAGTATTTTAAAACAAAACAAAACACTTAGATGCATTATTACTGATCTCTTATTTGACTCTAAAGATTCATAGTTTGTGGTTTTGACTGAGCTGAATTTTGACAGACAAAACCCAGATGAGATTTCAAACTATGACTTGAACTGATTCTAAAAGGGCTCATGATAAAGCACTGAGGGTCCCAAATGTACTGTTTAAATGAAACCATTGTAGGTTAAATGTAATTTATCATTCTTATTTGAGGTGATATGTTCCCTTAGATTTTCTTAGATCTCAGGAATTTATTTTAAAATACAGTGAACTGGAGTTGGAATTTTCCCTTATTGGCTAGAAAGAGTATTCTAACCTTCCTTTTAGAAATGCTCTGTCTTGACTGAGTCATACATTTGTAACCCTCTTAACTAATACTTTGATTACCCAGTGTGGAGAACATTATCTGTCATGGCATATGAGCTCTGGTTAGCTTGTGTCTAAATTAGCCCTTTTGTGTTCCTTTAGCTATTGAAGATTTTGTGTCAATAACTTGCTTATGTTGTCATTAGCTGATTTCTTACGTCTCTTTATCATTGATAGCTATGATTTGTGGTCTGATCTGTCCAAGTAGCCTAGTGAGTTAAAAAATTCAAAGAAATTAAATTCCTCATTACCAAAGTATACCTCTTTAACCAATATAACTCCTTGCTAAGAGCTGTCGGAATTTTTCTGAAACAAACATATAGTATATT
This sequence comes from Cheirogaleus medius, assembly GCA_008086735.1. Lineage (NCBI taxonomy): Eukaryota > Metazoa > Chordata > Mammalia > Primates > Cheirogaleidae > Cheirogaleus > Cheirogaleus medius. The sequence continues at coordinate 23,135,061 of VBSM01003143.1, forward strand.
GAGCTCACACTGAATAGTGACTGTTGGACAGGGTTAGAGTTTCTGCTTCCGATCCTGGAAATGCTGTGGATATCTAGGGCCATATTGTAGATGTCTCTATTGAGAATTATGGCCAGTATTGTGTAGGATCTCCAAGTGAGTCAGGTCCCTCTGATGGTGTCACATCCTTCTAAAGTGTGGTGCTCAGGGGCCAGGTATGGTGGCTCATACCTGTAATCCTAATACTTTAGGAAGCCTAGGTAGGAGGATCACTTGAGGCCAGGAGTTCAAGACCAGCCTGAGTAATATAGGAAGATCCTTATCTCTACAAAAAAAAATAATAGCCTGGCGTGCTGGTGTGCGCCTATGCTCCTAGCTACTTGGGAGACTGAGACAAGAGGATTGCTTGAGACCAGGAGTTTGAGGTTGCAGTGACCTATGGCCATGCCACTGCACTCTAACCCAGGCGACAGAGGCAAGACCCTGTCTCAAAAAATAAAGTGTTGTGCTGGGAATAGAAAACTAGACTTGAGGTTTCTTACCCAGCGTACGCTGGCTGTCCTTTCCTCTGGTTATAAAGCCTGATGTTGCCATAGTCCATCATAGCATTTGGCCTGGATCTCTGGGTATCCTGGAGGGAAAAAAAGAGTACTCACTCAAACCCCAGTATCCAGTAGTTCATACACACTCCAGTATGATTATGAGAGCCCTCCACTTAAAGCCAAGAGATGGACCCAACCTCAGAGCTGATGTTTTCCATTCAGGTAGCCCCCATGCTACTTCTCACCTACTCTTCTCTCTTAGAGTTCTCTGGCATCACCACCCAGAACAAATATTCTCTTGTTTGACCTCTGTTTGCTGGATTTATTTTAAGCACAGAGGTTCCCATGTCTTTGTCTCTTTCTTCAGATATAGCATGGCAACCTGTACATCTTCTCTTCTGCCCCTTACACCCATGATCTCTAGTTTATTGTTTCCCTTACAACCTGCAACAACTCCTTAGATTAGGTTTGTTCTTATGTCAGCCTCCTCATATTCCTAATTCTTTGAGTTCAAGCCTTGCTTGCATGTGCTTCTGTTTGACTATATCTTCCTTACACCTTGTATTTGTGCTGCCAATTTTTGTGACCAGATGCAAGCCTTATATTTATCCTTGTTAAATTACATCTCTTCACTTGCCCTCTTTTGCCAACTTATCTACTCTGACTCCATTATCTGAAATCCTTGCTTCTGCTTGGCTTCCAGCCGCCTGTAAGCATGCCTTACTGCCTTGAGATGACTGACTGATTTGGTTGTTCCTGCCACCAAAGGGCAGACTGCCACAGGGGCCAGTCTTTGGCTGTCCTTAACCACTTCGGTACTGCGCTCACCGGCCATGAAACCTTGCCCACAGCCGGCACTCATAGTCTGCACGATAGTTTGTGCTGTGCATTGACGACAAGTCCGTTATGCTCTTGTGTGATGAGGAAAGCTTTAAAGCACTGAAAGCTTGTTTTACTTTACAGGCAGCTTTACTTGTAATGTAAATCAGAATAGGTAACATATACATATATGTTTTCATTACGTTATTTTTAAATGTTCACAATTTTATTTTGATAAATGAAAAATTAGAAAAGTCGTATCACAGGTGTAGGCTAAAGTTGACGCTTGGCTGTGCGCCTTCATATCACAGCTGTCGGCTAAACTCGCTGTGCGCGTTCATCTGTGGCTATCGACTATAGTTGACGCTGGGCTGTGCGTGTTCATCTGTGGCTATTGACTATAGTCGACGCCGGTACCAAAGTGGTTAATACAACCTTTAGCACATAATTCAGACTGAGCCTGGCCTTGGCCAATGCCTCCCCTCTCATTACTACAATCTTTCAGGTCCAAGAAGAGGGAATTCTGCACCTGTAAATAGTTATGGTCTCCCTAGTATCTCCTCCCTGCCACTAAGAGTTGTTTAGCTTTTGCTTTATTTACTTTAGGAGGTCAGTTTGTTGCTTGATAGCAAAATGATTGCAGACAGAAATATTTTCTCTAAAAACAAAACAATTAAGCATTGATAGCAATTTGTTAAAGTATGGCTTTCTCTTTGTCTATATCATTCTAAATATATTATTCTCTTTTTCTATCTTCTGTAGCCACTTGTCCAAGTCTCCATATCAATCCTTCTTATCCATAGTGGTTACCAACTCATCAATACATTACACATGTTCTTTTGCATCCCTGAGTGTGGTCATCTCCATTAGTTATGAATCCAAGAGTCTCTATGCAGGTAGTTCTCATCTCTTCTGCCTGCAGGGCCCTTTGAAGCAGAGAGTCAGCTTGGCAATGTGATCAGCTCTGTATGGGCCTCTAGTACTTGATCTTTAATCGTAGTATATATCAGTAATGTGATCCAATCAAATCAGTGTCTCCAAAATGTCATGGCTTAATGATACTCTATGTGAGTTAGCTGGTTAACAGAGAAACCAGTTTTTATTTTGTTATACATTTGTTTATTGGGCAAGATAGAACTAATCTGAATAGTCTATTGGAATATTAGGTAATAATATAGATGGCATTGGAATATGGCAAAAACTACAAGTGGTTTACCAATGCCTTTCAGAAACTCTCTTATAGACCCTAAATTATTTCAGGGAAGAACTGTGTCTTGTTTTCTATTTTAATATGGTGGCTGACAAAAGAATAGGCACTCTATAAATATTAAGCCACTTTGAATCCACCTGAGCTAAAATCAGCCTTCTTTAGTATGGGACAACCTAAACACCAATATCCTTCACACAGCTACCTCTCTTTTATAGATTAAAAGGGTCAGAGATATTGTTTGACTGTTGTTCTTTGAGAGGTTGTAGTAGCTAACTTGCACATTTACATTTTCATGATGTGTGTCTTACCTTTGAGTAAGCCTCTACTCTTTAGACACCTTACATACAAGTGTGAGAATAGCTTTGCAGTAGTAGTGCCACTCACCCATCTGGAAGACAGCCCTCTGGACGTTTTCAGGAAAAGCCCCTGAGAGCACAGTAGCAATACAAAAACCACATCCTTAATTTGTCTGGCTTTATTTAGAGTCATATTGACTGGCATTTAATGTGCAGCTCTTAGCAAACTTGATTTTCTAGCTTTCCAGTCAAAATGAAAATGTTTGGAAATTGCAAACTTATAAAGGGTGATTGGAAGGTGTTGTTAGAAGTGATAGCAGATAGCCAGATTTTGAAGGGGGTAACAGAAAAAGTGAAAACTTCCCGCTGTGCTGTGTTACCTGACACTACCATGAAGGACGTTCATAACATCTGCGGCTTAAGTGGGGGCAGAATAAATAGTAGGTTTTAGCAAGGTTTTCATTAAAAAACATCAAAATTTCAGATATTTTGGCACCAAAAAGGAAAGGCATCAAGTCTCTGGAAAAGTAACTTATAAGGAATCTGCTGTTCTCTAGGGAAACTTATAAATAAGGCATCACTGTGTGCCTCTGGCCTAGAGGTAGTCATGACAGTCTTCATGACATATCTTCTGAAGTACTGTGTTAACTAGATCCCTCAAAACCCCTAAGCCAGTAAGGAGCATTGTTACCAAGTTCAGCTGGAAGCCTAAATAGAAGGTGCGATTTTATTCATATTGCATTTTCAAATATCAGCACAAATGTATTACCTGACCTTACGTTTGTTCAGCATTTTACAGTTTGTGTCTATCATTCCACTTTTTCTTAATATTCCTTTGTGGCGGAAATCTTTTCAAGTAAACTAGTGGTGCACATTAAGTCTTCTTTGTGGCTGCATGGTATTCCACGGGGTAGATATACCATATTTTATTCAACCATTTCCCTGTAGGTGGACATTTAGTTTATTTCTAATTTTTGGCCTGTATGGGAAATTCTGTAGTAGATACACTTTACATATGTCCTCACATCTGGTGTCTGTATTTCCAAGCATTGGGATTGCAGTAGTAACAACAAACAGTGGGATTATTGGATTGAAGAGTATATGTATTTTTAATTTTAAGAATTTGCTAGTTTGCTTTTCAAAAATGTTGTAACAATTCACATTTTTATCAGCAAATGATAAGAAATAGTAACGATGTTTTAAATGTTTGCCAGTCTGATGAGAATTAAGTGATACTAATTTTCTTTTTCTTGACTACTAGTAAATATGAACATCTTTTTATGTGAATTGTCTGTGAATTCTTATGTAAATTATCCTCTACCCATTTTCCCATTGTATGTCTTTTTCTTGCCAGTTAAGAGTTCTTTGCATGGCAAAAATAATAATCTGTGATTTTTTTTTTCCAAGTCCATCATCTGCCCATTGACTTTTCTCATGGTATCTTTGCCATTTAAATGTATTTTATTTTTACATAGTCTAATGTGTTTTCTTCTGAAGCTTCTAGGTTTCTAGTCCTTATTAAGAATTAGGTCTCAGCCAGGCGTGGTGGCTCATGCCTATAAGCCTAGCACTCTGGGAGGCCAAGGCGGGAGGATTGCTTGAGCTCAAGAGTTCGAGACCACCCTAAGCAAGAGCCAGACCCCATCTCTATCTACATCTACTAAAAATAGAAATATTAGGGTGTGGTGTCATGCGCCTATAGTCTCAGCTACTTGGGAGGCTGAGGCAGGAGGATCGCTTGAGCCCAGGGGTTTGAGGTTGCCACTGTACTCTAGCCTGGGCAACAGAGCAAGATCAGCAACAGAGCAAGACCGTGTCTAAATAAGTAAATGAGAAAATAGTTAGATCTCCCCTGCTGTTAATTTGGACATGTAGACCTAGTTTGTGGTGGTGGTTTTTTCCAATATTATTTTCTGTTTTTATTTTATTTTTGAGACAGAGTTTCGCTCTGTTGCCCTGGGTAGAGTGCAGCGGTATCATCATAGCTCACTGCAACCTCAAACTCCTGGGTTCAAGTGATCCTCCTGCCTCAGCCTCCGAGTAACTGGAACTACAGGCACGTGCCACCATGCCCGGCTAATTTTTTTTCTATGTTTTTAGTTGGCCAATTAATTTCTTTCTATTTTTAGTAGAGACGGAGTCTCGCTTTTGCTCAGGCTGGTCTCCAACTCCTGGCCTCAAGCAATCCTCCTGCCTTGGCCTCCCAGAGTGCTAGGATTATAGGCATGAGCCACCGTACCTGGCCTAACTTTTTAATAATAAAAAGGTTTGAATACATACAAAGTTAAAGAGAATAGGATAATGAATCCCATCATCCAGTTATAATAATTATCAAATACAGTGTTCTTATCATCCAATTTCAATAATCATCAGCTCATAATCAATCTTGTTTCATTTCACCTTTACCTACTTTCCCACCCTTACACATATTATTTTAAAGCAGATTCCAGACATCATACAATCTCATCCTGAAATAAATTATTTAAATAATTCAGTATGTATCTCTAACAAGGAGTTCTTTAAAAAACACAACTTGGGGTCATAGGGATTCTTTTTGAGGTGGTGAAATGTTTTGGAAGTAGATAGAGGTGGTGGTTACACAACATTGTGAATGTATTAAATGCCTCTGGATTGTTCACTTTAAAATGGTTAATTTTTTATATGACTTTAACCTTAATAAAACATAATTTAAGTGCTTAAAAAAACCTGGAGGGAAAAAAAGCCCCATATAACCACAATACCATTTTCACACATAAACTAAAGTAACCTTTTATTTTTAAAAACATTATCAGAAAGTCTATTTTGTGCTAGATTTGAATCCCCTTAAGTACTCTTCTGTTTGTATATATTATAAATGGCTATTGCCTGTCTCCTCCAGCAGCTTTATTGCACTGGGTGTGAATTCTGTTTATTCAGACCAGTCTTCTCTCTGGCTGCTGGATTCCCTGAGTATAGACATCTCTCTGGTGGTAGAAGCTAAGCAGTCTTCAGCTCATGGACTGCAGGTGGAAAAGCAGGCTGCCAGCAATTCCCTGCATGCCCTGCTTCTACTAACAGTCCCCTATTCTCAGGGCAGAGAGGATACATCCCACTATTTGGCTTATCTTGGCCTTTCAGGCTAATTACACTCTGACAAGCCTATAGCTACCTTTCCCTTGGAGTCTGCCAATCTCTGCGGACCACATTCTTTCCTGAATCTGCCACTTTCCTGTATTACTCCGGGAATCTGTCCTCAGGTAGTTGGCAGCTAAGGAGAGATGCCAACCAAGGCATGACCATGCATAGGAAATGTCAGATGAGTGACATGGAGTATTAAGTTCAGAGGAGGAGGGAATAGATCCCTGAGAGCCTGAAATCACTGTGGAAGGCTGGGACTCTACTTGATTTTTGACAAGATTGCCAAGGCCATTCAATGGGTAAAGAATAGTCTCTTCAACAAATTGTCCTGCTGGACCCTGTGGCTCATGCCTGTAATCCTAGCACTCTGGGAGGCTGAGGCGGGAGGATGGCT